>CM053509.1:37024344-37449128 GCA_028627145.1 Eidolon dupreanum | reverse complement strand
TGAAGGCGAACCTGAAGCAGAAAGAGGAGACAATGAAGGTGAAGGCGAACCTGAAGCAGAAAGAGGAGACAATGAAGGTGAAGGCGAACCTGAAGCAGAAAGAGGAGACAATGAAGGTGAAGGCGAACCTGAAGCAGAAAGAGGAGACAATGAAGGTGAAGGTGAAACTGAAGCAGAAAGAGATAGTGAAGGTGAAGGCGAAACTGAAGCAGAAGGAAAGGGAAATGAAGATGAACTCCAAACAGACGGTGAAATGAAAGGTGATAAAGGTGAAACTGAGGAGCAGGAATTCACTACTGAAAATCAAGGTGAAGCCAAAAGTGATGAGGAAGGTACAGATGGTGAAGTGGGCAGTGAAGGAAGTGATGGTGAAGATGAGGAGGACAGTGAAACCCAAGCAGAAAGAAAAGGAAATGATGAAGGTGAAGGTGAATTACAAGCAGAAGATGGTGAAATGAAAGATGGTGATCAAGGTGAAATGGAAGAGCAGGAATTCAATGCTGAAAATCAAGGTGAAGTCCAAAGTGATGAGAAAGGTATAGATGGTGAAGGGGGCAGTGATGGAGGTGATGGTGAAGATGAAGGAGAGGAGGAGGATGAAGATGAGGATGATGAGGATGAAGATGAGGAGGAAGAGGAAGAGGAAGAAAATGAGGAGCCTTTGTCTCTGGAGTGGCCTGAGACCAGGCAGAAGCAGGCCATTTACCTCTTCCTCCTGCCCATTGTGTTCCCGCTGTGGCTGACGGTGCCCGACGTCCGGAGGCTAGTGAGTGCCCAGCCATACCACAGGCTATCTGTCCCCAGGGAGGCTGTGGGGTCTCTAGGCACTCTCACCAAAGAGGAGGTAGAGGACAGGGTCAACCAGTGTGGCAGGGCTCAACTGCAGAAAAGTTCTGGGATGGAATTTGCCACTCCAGAGGGGACCATGCACCTAGAGGGACATGCTGACGGGCTTGGGAGGCTCTAGAATTTGCTGATTTCTACCACTATAAGCAATGTGAGCTAGTCCTTCCTTGACTCCTATCTCAGTATTTTGATTTTAATATGGGAACAATGCCACTACACCACCTCCACATTTCACAGGGATATTGTCAAAACTCAGAGTAATAAGTGCTATTTCTACCCAGCACTCCTATTTATAGGGAAGGATCTGACTAGCATACTCAATCCAAAGGCTGGAGAGGGGCAGGGCAAGCAGAGGTTGCAGAAACTGAACCAATTACCTAGATTGGTCTGGTTCTAGGGCAAGCAAATAGCTCTCTTCAGTTTGGCGACTGCTGAATACCCCACTGGCTGGACTCCCCTATTCACCACCAACCCCATCCTTTCCCAGCCATCTCAAGGTCCTCACTAGAAACAGAGATTTCAGCTCAAACATCTCCAGGTCCTCTCCATCACTCCTCCAGCAGGTCTAATCACTGATTCCGGGCCCCATCCGAAGGGCCAAAGGCCTTTAATCTCTGCAACTAATTTCTCTTTCTTTTCAAACTTTCAAACAGGAGTCTAGGAAGTTTTTTGTTATCACCTTCCTGGGATCCATCATATGGATAGCCATGTTCTCATACCTCATGGTGTGGTGGGCTCACCAGGTGAGTGAACAGCAGGAACTAAAACTATGCATCAGCAAGTCCCAAGTACACTTTTTTCCTTCAGGGTAAATTCCCAGTACCTAGGGAATGGTGAGGATCAGGCAAATTTGTACAGTTTCTAGATCATTTACAAAGGCAGACTTTTTATTCCAGTGAATGTAGTATTTTTCATGTGTGGCTTTTCTTACATTCACATTGTAGCACAATGTAGAAGGCCTTTCACAACCTGCTTTTAGCTGACAATTTCTTATTAGCCTTATTGCCTGCTTTCTCTGTCATGTATCTCCCACTCCTCTCTACCTGGTGAACCATACACACTCATGAGAGCAAGCTTGGTTTTGCCTCCTCTCTGGCACTTAATCAGTCTTCCTCTGAGTCCCTATGGCTTTTCTGTTCTACGTGGAATATTGCACTTAACACAGAGCTCTAATCATTATTTATAAGCTTTTCTCCTTCACTAGGCCAAGAGTAGTATTGCTCATATTACTATTTCCAGCCTCTTAATTCCTGGCACATAGCAGGTGTCTGTGGTTCTGGAAATGGAAATTTGACATGAACAGATCTTGGAGGGACAGTTCTTTTAGAAGCAGAGATGCTGTAGTTGGAATAACAGTGAGAGGTAGTATCATTGATAGACATGTAGTCTGTTAGACAAGCAACATCACTCCCTGAAACCTTGAGCAGGGGTCCTGTTCTCTCTATGGCCTACCTCCCCAGCTGTCAGTTCTGCCGTCACCCTACCTCATTCAGGCCAAGGGAGTGTGCTGGGCTCCATGGCCAGTGTTGGGTTTGCACAAAGTAGTATGCGGTTGGTGCATTGAAGAGCCTCTGATTTTCCACCTGCTGTTGCCATGGTTTCTTATTACTGTTACTCTTTACCAGGTTGGTGAAACAATAGGGATTTCTGAAGAGATTATGGGCTTGACCATCCTAGCAGCAGGCACATCAATTCCTGACCTCATCACCAGTGTGATTGTTGCTCGGAAAGGCCTGGGAGACATGGCCGTGTCAAGCTCTGTGGGCAGTAACATATTTGACATCACCGTGGGGTGAGTGGCAAAATTGTTTTCTAAGGCATATTAAGACTGGAAAACCTTGCCTTGGCTCTGTTTGCTGGTTTTGTTTATTCGTTATACATGGAATTAAAGAGCTTTTATTTATATTATTAATTTCTACAAGGCAACAAAAGTATCCTCCCTTCATTCATCACAGCCAGATGGTATAACAGAACAAAAATGCTGCCTGAATTGTAACTAACTTATAGATGAAGTGAAAAATGAAGTCCATTAACTTCCATTGCCAGATACAGTCAAACGCTCTGCCCACTGACCTCCAAGGTGGAGGAGGTGGGGTTGGAAGGAACAATGACTCAATCTCACTTCCTGATGTTTCTGCTCCTTTGCCTTTGGGTTCCTGCCAGCTGGAAAAGCATTTTGCATAAACAAGCGAATGCTGTGTCCTCCTGTACTTGACCCCTTACCCCTCCTCCCAGCCTTGACAAAGCAGAGCATCTGAGATAGCTTCATTTCCTAGTCATGTCCTGGACTAGGGTGGTGGCTTTGGCTTTGTTAATTTGGATTTATGTTTATGTATGGGTTGGGTAGGTAAAAGGGCATAGAACCTTGACCATTAAAGAAGGTAAAGAAATGTTATGCTGAGCTGGGCCTTATAAAAATTTAGAGATTATAGTCACACATCAACTGATCTGGGTTAGTCATACAGAAGTCATGAAGTATGAAGTATGAAGAAAAAACACTCAGATCCAGA
The DNA here is from genome assembly GCA_028627145.1 of Eidolon dupreanum. Classification (NCBI taxonomy): domain Eukaryota; kingdom Metazoa; phylum Chordata; class Mammalia; order Chiroptera; family Pteropodidae; genus Eidolon; species Eidolon dupreanum. The sequence continues at coordinate 37,445,772 of CM053509.1, read as the reverse complement.
AAACTTCAGTTTTAATCTAGGCTCTCTGTTATTAGCTCTCTGTTATAAGTCCAAGGGAAGTAATTTAATTTCTTTGAACCTTAGTATCCTCATCTGTGAAATGGGGCTAATACTTTCTGCTCTATTTCATAGATTTTTTTTGTGTGTGTGTGTAAAAGTGCTTTGTAAATTGTAAAATACTGTTTAAGTATATGGGATGATTAGAAACATGAAGAATATTCATATTGTTTCTTCAATCTTGCAGTCTGCCTGTTCCTTGGTTTCTGTTCTCTCTTATCAATGGACTACAGCCTGTTCCAGTCAGCAGCAATGGCTTGTTTTGTGCAATCGTTTTGCTTTTTCTCATGCTCCTGTTTGTGATCTCTTCAATTGCATCATGCAAATGGAGAATGAACAAGATCCTGGGCTTCACAATGTTCCTCCTTTACTTTGTCTTCCTAATAATCAGTGTGATGTTAGAAGATCGAATCATATCCTGTCCTGTATCTGTCTGAGTCACTGTTATTCAAAATGGACATGCCAGAAGTTACCATGCCTCTTGTTACATTAATGAAAGATGAACATGATCCAGGAGAGTGAACTGAGAGGCTGAGAGCCGGATGCAAATGTGATACGGGAGTGAAATTTATTGTTGGAAACACATGCAAGCTCATTGTGGATTAAGACTCTCACCTCTGAAGGTGTGGAGTTCCTACCCTTTGACTGATGCAGACCAGCTATTACATGGAGACTAGTAGAAGGACCCCTAGATTCAGAGGTTTTCTACATGAAGATAATTGGGGGTGAGGGTTGAGACAGGCAAAGTAGCAATAACACAAGCTCCCATGCTCACAGTTCCCTGCTCATTCAAGGGCCGCCGATCCACAGGATGCTGATGTGGTCTGTATCTGACCCTCCTGGCCCCTGCCCCAAGCACATACTCCAATTTGCTGTCTTCTCTTTTTCTGTTCTAGAAGGTTTATAATCATTACCGGTTCAGTTATTGGTGAGTTTAAGGAGCTAAGGCTATAGGAAAAAATGAAGCATATCAGGAATTGATTATCATTTTACTAATGATAATCATTAGTAAAATGATAATCGATTTTTTTATTTTACAGCTTAAGAGGACAATAGCTCTTGTTACATTTCTGAAAAATGAAATTAAAATAAGTAGCCCGAGAAATAAAAATTATAATTTGCTCTTGAATTTGGAAGGCATAGATATTAGAGAAGGAAAACTAGGGGCTATTTAAAAATATGTACTTATTAGAAAATCCAAGTTAGTATTGTCTCCATTAAATGGTCACCTTGAGTGATAAGACATTTTAACCCAGCTGTACTGGCTCTCCCCCTCCAGCAGATTCTCACCCAACAGTGACAGCTGCTTCTATTGAGAAGGGAAGTAATTTTAAAAAAAGACCAAAGTCAGTAGAGCCAAGTCAGATTTATAAAGTAAGAGATCCAGTGGGGCAATGCTATTTTTGTATGTTAACCTAGACAGGATTATAAAGCAAAAAGATTGATATCTTATGCGGCTTACATGTGGATGTTAAAGTAATTACAAAGGAGAAATTCCAAAAATGTTTATTAGCATGATGGCAACGTGATGAGAAAAATGTATTACTACTTCCAAAGTAGCTAGTGTAAAGGACACTTGTGTTTTAAAAATTGTGTGGTTATTTAAACATTTCATATGGAATTCGAAGTGCTGTATATTAAATACCACTGCTTGCTGCTTTTACTAGCATCAAGGGACACATTAGAAATGAAACAGTTCTATGAACCTAGTTTCAGAGCAAAGGGAGCTAAAGGTAACTATTATAATGGTAAATATGGCTTCATTTACAAACACGAGGGGGGATTCACCAAAGAACAGAAGATAGCAGGACAGATGTGATGTGAAAAAATTAAACATTTTGGTGTTGAAGGGCTGTCCATAATCCACCTCTTAAGATGGGTTGGTTAATTTAATGTCCTCACTGCCCCAGGATTCACATTCTTTGGAAATAACTTTTATTAAATTTCAATAAATTGTGAGTCCCAATGGTATTTTATTTTACAAACATAGATGAGTTCATCTCTATCTTTAAGTCATTTGGTCAGAATGCTCAAAAGAAGATTAAGAATATGGAATCATGTTGAAATTCCATATTCTTAAATTAGATATCCTCTTTCCTGATGCTGCTGCACTGCCCAGACTCCATCTGCCATGGCTTAAGAACATGAGGAGAGAGTAATACCTATGGAAGGGAGATCTCAATGCCAAGACTCTGGGCGCCAACTTGGTATCTGCAGCCAATTCCAGCTAACCTTGGGGAAGTCACCTCCTCACTGACAGCCTGGGATCTGACACTCCCCCAAATGACTGAGTGGGGAATGACTGATAGTGAGGTGTTCTGTAATGATAAAGCACCAAAGAGCCATTTCATAATTAAAATGAACTCGAATTATCCAACAACTTTTCCTAATCAGTTTGCTGGGTCTTGATGGATAAGTAGGGATTCAAGAGGAGGGAGAAAAAGGAGATTTCAGGGAGATGGAAAACTTATATAACTTCTGAAAGATAATTTGGTATGTTTGGAAATTAAAATCTGTCATACATTTACAAATCTATAATTTATTAAACATTTATTAAAATATTTTAGAGGTAAAGTACTATCTTGAAATGTCACGATAATGGTGAGATGGTCCTCTCATTTGATAGGCAAAATGATCTGTATAATTATATGGGACAAATTCTAGGTCATCCATTCAGCCTAGAAATTCTGAACTGTCCCATGTGGGTGTCTGAATTGGAGGACAGTGGCTTCACAGATGACAACTTCTTCATCACCCCTGAGTTAGCATTTTCTTCATGGCCCTGGTAATAAGTTTGGGCCAAATTTCTGAAAATGTGAAATTCTTCTTAATTTAATGGGTTAAGATTCTATATAGTACCAGAAAAAAGGCTGCATTCCAAACTTATGAAAATTGGTATATGTTTAAATGATTACTATATATTGTGAACATTAAATTGCACTCCCATCAATAGTTCTGAAAATATTTTTATCAAATTATTGGTTTGGTCTTTTATAACACTGTCTATATCATAATTATCATTTATTTAAAGACTGAGTACCAAAGGCACACAGAATTGGAATTTAATATTTAGGGCACAGCCTGGTAGATGCATATGAAAGACTAGTTGGCCTTATGTGCCAAAGAATACCCTTGGTTCTGACCCCTTTTTTGTGGGCAGGTGCCGTTGCAAATGGGACTGGTTTCTATGAAAGATCCAAAGAGATGGCTCATCATAAAGCTGTCAGTCTTTGGGGGGTCACTAGAGCCGGCAGGACACCCTGGCCTAAAGATGCCCACACAACAAAAGGCACTGTTACTGCTCTTCAGGCCCTTCACTGTGATGAGCCGGTAAAATCTGGAGAATTTCATTTATGGAAAATTCCATCAGTTGCTCCAGAGGTTTTATCACAGTACTATGTTTGAAAGAAAATTTTAAATGTGAAAGAGGGAGCTATCCAGAAGAACAGAAACTGTGGAAAGGCTGCAATAACTTTATCAGAACAGTCTATTACCATCTAAGCGAATAAGAACATGCACACAGACTTTTTGAATCAGAGACAAATTCCTATATAAATTGGTGCACTATTAATTTTGTAAACAAAAATAATTAAGCCAGCAAATGTACTTACTCTGAGGCCAGAGGAAGAGGGTAGCATGAAAGGATAAGAAGAGACCCAGTACTGAGGATTTGAAGGTAAACTGGTATGCAGCTACTAAAGAATTCAATTCTGAAGTAAAAGCCAGTCTTGTGTCTAAATAGGAAGGGCAGAGCATGCTAACTCTAGCACAAAGGTGGGCCAAGGGCAGCCTACTCTTTCCTTTACTGCTCTGAGATAAAGTACCTAATAGCAGCTTTCAAGTTCTAGTGGGAGAAATAAAAATAGGGCGGGGCTATCGCACATTACTATTCTAATAGGTATTTCTTACCATATACTTACAAAGTATTTAGAAATACAATATAACAGCCTTCTACATATAGAAGGTTAACACTTGCTAGTTGCACTGAAGTATCATAGTAATTACCAGCACAAAGTAAAATGTATTTATTACTTAACTGCTGAACCAACATTTTCAGGGGCCATTTCTCTACACACAAAAATGGGAAGACATATCAGAAAACCTGAAAATAAAATAAGCTGGTGGTTTTAGGGTTTTAAAGCAAAGACAAACAAACAAAAAAACCCCCAAAACAATCAGGGAAAAAAGACAAAAATCCACTTATGAACAGCCTGGCTGCATAATTCCCTATCTGACAATAGGATGGAAAAATTGAATATCAAAAAATTACATAAAATACAAATGTGTGACATTCAAAACACAATGAAAGGAAGTAGTAAACAAGTTATACCAGGACACAGCATGATTTATTTTCAACTATTAAACATGAACAAAACTAAGAGTAAGAAAATAAGAGGCAGATAATGTAGCATAGGGTATCTCTCCAATACTGCTAGCCATGATTTTCCAAAATGTATGGTCAACAGAAAATTGAAGAAAACTTTGTACAGAGTTATTTTAAAGGGTGATCTATAATTTTCTTTTGGACAGGGTTTACCACTTTCTTCTCATGTTTTAGGTTTTTTTTTAAAATACTAAATTTGTGCAAATAATATTCTCTGGGGATTTAAAAGTAGTGAAAACAAAACCCAACCAAAAGCAGAAACAAAACTGTGGGGGGTGGGGGTGGAGGTGGGGTTGGAGGAGACACAAATTACATTCACTTTTCCAAATGACTTTGAACCATAAAGAATGGGCTTTATCTCACTTTTTTTGGTCAAATATTTGAAATCAATAAACTGTAATTCTTACATATTGTGTCAAAGAAAATGTAAACAGCAGCGAAACCTGTTCTTATAAGGGGGAAAGACCAAACAACAAACAGAAAAGAACCCCAGAATCCTGGGGATGTTTGTGGCCAATGTCAAAAGCTTTACTCAACTGTTTCTCTCACTTGACTACTTTCATGAAAACATGAAACTCACTTAGAGTGTGAAGCTTGGATTTGATACTAAAGAAAGGCAAAATTGTAGGGGTATTTACAAAGGTGAGGAATATATATAGCGCCAGGTTTTTCAAGTAAGCAATTTCAGCCCCAAACTAAATGAACTAAAATTTTACAGTTTTAAACTCTCCCCATTATTTCCCAGAGTAGAAAGCTGTGAAATGTTTTAGCTTGGTATGTTTTAGCTAGTATGACTCAAAGGTGGTTTTCCTGCAGCTTAACTGATTCTAAGCATCAGAATTTCATATCTCTAATCCAAGTGTCCTGGACTCTAGTAGCTTTACACACCAAACTGGGTACCATCCATTTTTAACTTCTTTGAAATTGACTAGATAATTCCTTCCTTAATGACAATGTATGCAAATGCAAACACACATACACACACACACACACACACACACACACACAGTGAAAATCTATAAATAATTCTAACAGCCAAAGGGTACTTTTGGTTAGAAATTACCTGAAGAAAGTGATATCAGAAATGATGAGACTAAAAAATATTTTTTAGAGTCTATTTTAGAGTCTACTCATGGTGCTTAAACGTTTAATTTATTGTCTGATTTCTGGAGATTTTTGGATTTTAGATTCTATCAACCTCAGATTCTGAAGGCTTATTGAAAAAGCCAAGTTCCTCAATATGGGAAATTCTATCTGGTTGTACTTTTAGTGAGTTATTACTCTCCTACTTTTGAAAAAAAAATTGAATATATATATGTTATATATATTCTGTTACTGAATATATATACACACACATCTATATATTCAGTAACAGAATATTCCAGTTAAGTCATGTACCAGATAAATATACCTAACATTTCAAATATTAAAGGTAAAATTCGGAATAAATTGTCTGACATATTTCCCAACATAAATGTACATTATGTACAATATTAAAATATAAGTTGATATTTGGCTTTGTAAGCTACTTTCCCCATGTACTGTATGTACCCATTAGCAATAGGGAAATTTTGGAATAATGGTACATTGAACCTGATTTTGCAGAAGTAGACTCAGAACCTCTCTGGCTCTCCTTCCACAGGCTCAGTGAGTCAGTCTGGGCAGTGCACACTGTTGTCATGACTCACTGAAGTCAGGCTTAGGAGTCCTAACATGCAATCCTAGGACAACAATGACACTAGCACTGACATTTTAAAATCATTCTCCCAAGTAATAAAATATATATATATATATAGATAGCTATAGAGATCTGCAGCTGTACTAATTACTTCAAATAGCAGACAAGGAAAATAAGCAGTTAATTGCTTGCTTCATAAGTTTAAGTTCATTTTAAGTTTGCTATATTAAGTTTAAAAATTAAAAAAATATCGACTTACTATAAACAATTTAAAATATGTATAATACAACTTCATGGTTTGAACAGTCTATGAAAACAAGAGATACTCTGATCTTACATTTCTTTAAGTTCCATACATGATATTTCAATCTGTCTCTTCCAAGAGAAACCATAATCAGTTTTCCATTTTATGGGAACTAATTTTGTTTAGGGATTTTCTCATCACAAAAATAATTGCTTGTTAGAGGGGAAGAAAAAAAAGGAAATGGGAAACAAAGTGGCTCTCTTCTGCTTGTAATCATTTTCTTCTTAAAACATTCTGTACATTAGCTATATGAACTTTCTGAATCATTTACAAATGCATTTTTAAAAATTGAAGAAAAAAGTTTAGAGTTTAAAAGTGTTATTTTATACACTGACTATACAATACATTTTAGAAGTATACACACACATCTTAAAGATAAGGTTCTCCAAAGGTTTTTCGACATTCTATCACCCCCGTACTTGGTGGTCTATCACAGTTGTGTGTACTCTTGACTTGATTAGGTGTGAGACGATCATATGCCATCTTGTATTCTTTATCAAATACATCTGCAAAAATTCATAAAGAAATAAAAGCATAAAGAAATTTACATTTGCTGTTAACAACAATCAAGTTTTGTGATACTAAAGAACCACAAAATTAAAGGCCAAGAAGGAATTTCTAGCTTATTTCTGACAACTAAAGGATCGCAGAATTTCAAAGCTGGAATGGAGACTTTGGAGTCCATAGCATTTTAGAGCTAGATTACTCAGACCAGTGAAATTTAAAGCTTTAAGATGCCAACCTTTTAAAATGATTTTTTCCCCATATGTCAGAATTTCTTTCCTTTTTAAGCTGAATAATATAGTCCATTGTATGTATATACCACATTTTGTTTATTTATTCATACTTTAATGGACACCTCCACATTTCAGCTATTATGAATAATGCTGCTCTGAACACGAGTGTACAAATATCTCTTAGAGACTCTGCTTTCAATTCTTTGTGGTATATATCCAGAAGTGGAATTGCTGGATCATATGGAAATTCTATTGTTAGTTTTTATTATTTATCATTATTAATACTAACATTACCAAGACATCAAAGTATCTCTTACATTATTTAAAAAATAAAAGAATCAATTCTTCTAATATAGTAATATAATTTAATATTAAAATAACAAAGACTACTGATATAAATACTTTGAAAAATATACCATGACATATAAATATTACATGTTATATATTATGCTGAATTACCTATATCAATGTTTTCTCTTCCCAGTGCCACAAGTGAGAGAAATAGTATTTCTCTATATAAACTCCTAGGGGAAGAAAGGAATGGAGAAGATATTACTATGCATATCATCTATATATCCTCTATAAAAGTGTTTATGCTAATATAAGCATGAGATATTCTAAAAAATTACTAAGCAAACAATATGAATATGCTTAGAGGCACAATATATTAATTTAAGATGTATGACTTACCTCTGTCTTTTAAAATGAGGACATTTATTCAGTGTCTCTAAAATCTGACTCATTGGCCCATAAACATCATTCATTTTAATGCTTTTTACCATGTTTTTCAATAGTTCCTGGTTAAATGAACTGTCACCTTTTTGCAACAAATGGACCATTGGATACTTTTGGGCTGTAAAAAAACAAAAGAACAGATGAAGGAAAAAGTTCTTTTTAGAAAGGATAATGTAATTAAGCAGCAAATGATAACTATCACAGAAGTTACAAAGCACTAAAAATAAATTAAGGGTAATAGATAAAGGAATAGAAATCTAAGAATGAAGAAAGAAAAAAAGGAAAAAAAAAAAAAAATTATGAAAAAATAGGCCTAAGGCTCTTTGTGGCCTCAAAGACAAAAATTAAAAACACTGTTTTCCTTAATACAGCCCCTGGAGGAAGTTCTACATCAGCAGCCTGGGATGGAAACAAATCAAAAAATGTGTAAAAAGAAGAAACTGAGACAAGCAATGTGCTAAAAGCAGAACTCTACAAAGCATAACCCCTCCAGCACATATACAGCACTACTCAAACAAAACAAAACAAAACAAAACAAACAAAAAAACCCTTGACCTCCATAGAAGATAGCACTAGAAACATCAAACTTAACACTCACTCTCAAACAAAAGAGTACGATTTTGACCTGTAAGACAAAAAGTAGTAGGTAAAATAAAAGTCAGTTATACATCAGGTTATTTAAAATAGAGATTACTCTCATATGAACAGAGTCAGAATTCTATGATAGCACTTACTGTGGGCATTCCAGAGGATGTACAAGGGCTGTCCTGGATCCTGATGTAATTTCATATTGTCCCATAACATTTGTATTAAAACATATTTACTATCTTCAGACATACAGTGGCGAGGAATCTGTGTTGAAGAACAAACATTCATCAATAATCCTTACAGAATCATGTTTTGTAAATATTTTAGATCCTTATATTTTTTAGAATGTATGTATGCAAGGGAAAAAAGAGAACAAAATGACTGGTTCGTATGCATTTTATATTGACTAAAGGAAGATGGGCTGCGTTGAGAGTCTAATGATCTCTAAAGTAAAGTTATCTTCGCTCTAAAGTAGCAGATTTTACAAAGTACTGAGATCAGTGAGAAAGGGTAGCATGAAGGGCCAATCTTGACCAGATTAGATAAATCCAAGAAAGATGAATCTAGAAGCTCCATTCTACATCAGTCCAAAACCCTAGCCCAGATAACTCTAAGTTAGCCTTTGGTCACTCATTCATCATCTACTGAAAATCCAAAGCATGTGCACAATCAGATACGAAGTACAAGAAAGGAGAATGCAATGTTCCTGAACTTAGAGACTTTGCAATTTAGTGGTGGTGATAGCATAAAAAAGTAAAAACACTTTTATAAAACAACATATCAAAAACACAAGTGAACATATAACAAACTAATGTCCTAAATATTAAGCAAAAATTCAGAGTAAAGGAATGAAGAGAATGGTGGCACATGACTGCAATATGAATTGGACATCTTAAAGAACATCTTTGTTTTTGAAGGGGGTATGAAATAAGAATGAGGTCACCTCACAAACTCTTCTCATAAGAGTCATTTATAGTTTATTCTTGAGGCTATCAGAAACATGAAGGCCATTTTGTGTAAATTTTATAAGAAGGCTAAAAAACATGACTGTCTTACCGCTAGACTATAAGAAGAAATATTATTTGTAAACACAACTAAAACAATTTTATTGATCTAATGATTCAGATGGTTATTAAAAATAGCATAAAAATTAATTTTGTCATTAGGACTATGCAACCATTACAATGGTGACAGTAGCATTACCTTTTAGATATTTTTTACTCTCATACCTTTGAATACTTGTTACAATGCTCAGAAGAAAGAATCAATCCAGGTAAGTTACTGGGTAAGTCAAGACGTCTAAAATACCACACCAGGTTCCAAAAAACAATTGGATGATGGTCCACAAACTCTGCCACTGTAATTGCATGATCACCTTCATTTTCCAATAAGCTTTCAAGTTCCTTCCATACCACTAAAGGACTAAGATATGGAACAGTAATAGGATCTGGACTTGGAAGGTGCCATTCTAATCCTAAAGAGTCCTGTTGAATAAATAAAAACCATAAATGGCAAATACAAGATTGATGACACTAAGTCATTTAAAAAATTCCTATCCATGATTTCCACATAAGTAGAAATGTACTATAACTGTATCATGGGACAAGAGACTCTTCTTGACAATAATAATATTGAAACTAATAAGGCTGTTTCAGACAAAGGGAACAAAATCATATGTAAACATCAAAATGTCTGAATTTTTAAAGATACCAAAATACATACTGTAGTTCCTTGTAAAGTAGTTGGCAGGCTGCCTGTAGGAATGAGCTTCTGCCCTCCAGTATCTTCCTTATCCAAGGGACCATAAGTACTGACACTCCTGACCATTGGAAATATTGGACATTTTGACATAGTTGTTTTTGATCTATCAGCAGGGATCTGAATACTTCGGGCACATGTATTTTCCAGCAGTTTAGATTTGCTTGAGCATTGAAAAAAGAACAAAACATATCATTGTCTAGATTTACTTTATTTCATCTGGAAAGACCATATTCTTTCCCTTAGAATCAGATCTGGACATAGCAAAGTAAATCAAAAGAATTCAGGTGTTAGCTGGGAAATGGCATATATTTTTAAGTAGTCTACTTATGTTAAATTTCCTTCTTATCCACTGAACTTTAAAATATTCGGTGGACAACTTTTATACAGCAGGAACCACAGTAGGCCTAGAAGATACAAAGCAGAGAAAACAGGCATCTATTCCTTCAGGTAGTGGGAAGGGAGATTCCCATCTATGATGAAAGAGTGCATACACAGATTTGCAGTTTTGCTGCCTAAGCATTTAGGATTAAACAGGTCACATTAGCCTCTCAGTAAGTACTATGCAGGCATTTTGTTTTACATATGCAGTTACCGATATGGCTTTATCTGCCCAACTACCTATGGTGTATTTGGCACTTCTCCAAAATGAAGTTGATTTCTGTTTTTGTTTTAAGCATAGATTTACTCATATTAGGCTTACTATATAAGTATTAATTTAATTTTATAGTTCCTTTACCAACTCCAAATGTTTTCTCAGGTTATTAAATATTCCTAGACAATTAAATATTTCAAAATAGTAGTACTGATTTAATTCTTGAAGAGATGGAGATATGAAAAAGGTGTTCATTATAAATGTCAAGTGTTCTACAGAGTTTTTACTTTTAAAATACTAGGAAGCAGTATCATAAAAGAATTACACAGCTTAAAATTGGGGATTCATAAAGCATAAACTATAACTGTCTAAACATTTAGGTTATTAGAGAATTTTAATACTGTTCTAATTAGAATAATTTAAGATTATGAATCACAGAAATTTAAACCTTAAAATGGTCATCCAATTTTTGTCATTTATCAGAAACATGTTAATATAAACTGCTAAAATATAGTTCCACATAATCATAATTACCTATTTAAATCAAAATTCCCTTGAACAGAGATAACAGATGTGTCAAGACCAGAGGCTGATGTTGAGATGCAAGACTGCCTTGTCTGACTTGAAAAGGAGGATGGAAAATGCATATTTTCTGTTGATGGGCTTGACTTCAAAAAGTATCTGTAATGTGAATCAAAGGAGATTTTTTGAGAAAAGAGATATTCTAGGAAATATAATCCCTAAACATGAAGGGGGAAAAAAGCATGAATCATTACCTTCCAGGTCGTCTTAAATCTCTTATTTCGATATTCAGGAAGGGCAAGAAAAGATTACCACAAAATGGGCATGTAGTATTGAGATTTGAATCATCTGCTGTCCAGCCAGCCATGATTTCCTCATCATGGACAAGGCAATCACAAGTTTTACACCGAGAGCAACTTGAGATGAGAACCTGTGGGAGAAATGACAATGTATAAGTAAGTAGGTTAGCACATATTATGACCTAAAACCATTTTGATTCATAAATGTATTAAAAAACTAAAACTTGGAAGGATTCAGAAGTTATAAATGAAAAATAGATTACCTTCAGTGCACTATATAATTTACTCATCTTTATTTCAGCTAAATCTATTCCAAAAGTTTTGCCTGCCTGAAAAGGAAACTTTCACTTAAGTGAGCATCTTTACCATTATAATTACTATAAACCTGCCATGGTTTTATTATTGGAAAAGTAAACCCAAGCATTAATTTGTTAATACCCAAAATACGTATTTGTAATTATATATTACAGACCTGTGCTACTCAAAGTGTGGTCACCAGACAAGTGCTGGTCCAGAAATTCTTACTGGTTTGTGATAAATAAAGAAATTGAGAAAAAAACATAGAAACCTTTAAATAATTAGTCATTGCTGCAACATCTAAGTGCATGATCAATTTATTTTACAAGAGGATCAGCCATGACAGCTCTGAAATTAAAAATAACAAAAAGTCCCTGGTCTGTCATTACAGTTTAAGAACTGTTGCTGTAGATAAATATAAATGTTGTCATTACATTAACAAAATATTAAAATTCTTGAAGTCATCAAAAACTTTGTAAACTGCAACATCAGTACTCATCATTTATTTTCCAGCCTCAAGCAAATTTATTTTCCAAATTTAGGCAAAGTAGCTTGAAATAGCAACAACAATTGTGGGTACAAATGCATATGGAAGCAATTTTTACACAGAAATTAGGAAAGAATTTAAAAATGTAAAGGTATAACTTTTTCATTGTAAGGCAGAGATATGGCAGCATATCCAGCAAATACCTACATCAAATTGATACAAAGAATGAGAAACATAATGGTAAAAGCTGACACAAATACCAAAACTGCTCCCTGTACTCTCATCAAAAACGTGTGCTTGCATAAAAAAGATTGGTTGTTGAAAATGAAAAAGCTTTTGCATGTTGATAAATCTCAAAGGAAGAGTGGAACTTTTCTAAACAGATAAAGTAGTATGACTTCACTAATCTGAAATACTAGATATTTTAAGTTTATTCAGGTGCAATATACATTCTGAAATTTTGAGATGGTATGTATTTAACTTTGTATTACTCTGAGACCACAAATACTTAAGAAATGTACATTTTACAAAGCAGTACATAAAGATGCTCTTTTGATTATAATTGTACCTCCATTGCATAGTTCTGGAAGATATTTGTATTACTCGTGTTGCAGGAAGATGCCACTTCTGATTTCCCAGGTAGGGCAAACTTTGACAGTGATCCTATTCATTATTAAAATATGAAGAGAAAACCCATTAACATTAGTGAGAAAGAATATGAGAATCTTATAATTTCATAAATTCTGATAAAATGTCAAGCCATTCTATTCAAAATATTAAAGGTAATTAAAAAAACAATGAAAAATGTTTTTCAGTGCATGCATTTTTGTTTTGAGTACAAACCTAAGGAAACGTGTTCTAATTCTACTGATTTCCATGTGCTAGGTGTGTTCATTCATTACTCGCTTATTAAGTACTTTGTGTGTACAGGCTAGAAGGCACTCCAGTTGTCATTACTATTTTGCTGTTTCTATTTTTCCATGCTTAAAATACAAGAAGGTGTTTAGTTCTAAGGTCTAAAAAGTATAAAATAGCTACTCTCATTTCAAATCATGAAAATATTTGCTGGCAATTCTCTGCCTTATAAGAATCTTTTAGGATCTGGTACCATGTTGTTCTTAAACACTACAGTTTCCAAGTATACTCTTAAGAGCAATGGGATATTGGTAGGTATTGAAATGACAACAAAAAATGGGAGCTCTAGGATCAAATCAATTGTTGACAGTGGCTATATCTTGTTAGTAAAGCTGGAAGTAATCTGTACCTTCTCTATACATTTTTTCCTGGTAGTTATTAACTTTTATGAATGAACACTAGTATTTTTATAAAGGTCAAAAAAAGTAATGGTATAAATTACCAGTTCACAAAAAATAGAGAGAATAGGCTAATGACCTGATTGCTTCAGCAAATCAATGACAATGGGACATAAGATAGCTCCAGTTACCACTGGTCCCTGGCCCTGCCATACCAAGAAACAGAGGGATGAAACCTCACATCATTCTTTAAGATGCTTAGAGCTGGTGGGAACTGAAGTTCTTTCCTTGTTGGGTACCCAATAACCTTCTGTAAGTTTGCTAAAGCTAGTTCAAAGTTGCTTTCTAATATCTTCGATTTTCCTTCACTAATTTAATCATTTATGTGGGCAGCCCACTTTTTGTATATAATTAATCATCAGTAAAGAATATTAATGTTAACAAATATGAATCACATTGTGAGGTTTTATTTGTTTAGCACAACAAACTGTTCTTGTATGTTGAAAAAAAAGGAGGAAGGAGCTAATCACCTGATTTCTTCATGAATATATACGGGGTGAGGGTGGGAAGAGAGAATAAAGATAAAAGGGAGTGAATAGACGTATTAACCAAATGCAACAAGTGTACTTTGTTTGTATTCCAATTTGAACAAACCACCTATAAAAAGAGCTTTATGTACATTTAAATAAATATTTAAGATATAATAAATATTGTGAAATTTAAGAAAATACAGTGGTATTACAATTGTTTTCAAAAAATGAATGCATCACAAAAGACACATACCATATGAATCCATAAAATGTTTTAAAATGGTCATGCTAATGTACACTGTTAGAAGATCATGTTTATCCACAAAGGAAGTTGTGACTAGATATGGGCTTTAGAGGAGGTTCTGGATTCTGTTAATGTTCCCTTTCTTGATCTGAGTGCTAGTTAAGTATCTTCAATTTGTGAAATATATTTACATACATAAAAGTGTATACACTATATGTATAACATTTAAGATTAAAAATATATTTATTAAATAAATTAAATAATAAAAAGTTAAAAATACATAACGTTATAATCCTTATATTTTAGAAATACTGTAGTACTTATAAATAAAATTACATGTTGTCTGAGATTAAAATAATCCAGTGGGAAGGGAAAAAAATATGGCAGCGGATAGGAGAAAGGAAAAGATAAAACAAGACTGGCCATTTGCTGATAATTCTTGGAGTTGGGTAAAGGGTGCATGGGGGTTCATTGTGCTAGTCCTTCTATTTTTGTGTATGTTTGAGAATTTACAAAATAAAAGCTTTTTAAAGTAGCAAAGGTACAAATGAGAAAATATATTCATCCATTCCTCACATCATTTACCAGGATAAATCTCAAATGGTCTGAATATCTAAATCCGGGGTCAAATCTATTTTTGCAAAGCCATAAGCTAAGAATGATTTTTACATTTTAATGCATTGATTAAAAAAAAAAAGACAAAAAAGAATATGTGATAAAAAAGAGATGTATAGTAGCCCACAGAACCTAAAATATTTATAATATGGTCCTTCACAGAAAAAGTTTGCTGACGCCAGAAAATGTTACAAAGGAAATCAGGGAAAGATTGGGAGAAAACACTGGTGAACCTAGGGAAGAAGAAGTCTTTCCAAATGACTCAAAATCTAGAAGCAAGAAAAGACTGATAAATTTCATGATATAAAATAAAAAACTTATGTGTAATCAAAAACCACCACAAAACTTGACAAACTTGGAAAAAGTATCTGCCACTTACATAAGAGAAAAAGGATTAATTCCCTAATATAAAAGGAGCTTTTAAAAACTTAAAAAAAAAAAAAAAAAAAAGACCAACAGATGAAATGTAGGCAAAGGACAGTGCACAGAAAAATACAAATAGTCCTTAAACATATACTCATCCTCAATTTATAAAAAAAGTATAAATGAAAACTAAACTGAAATACATTCCTCACCTATCAGATGACAAAAATCCAAGTTTGCCAACGTATTTCGTTGACAAGGCTGTAAGGAAATAGGTACTCTTATATACTGCCAATGGGAATGCAAAATAGTGTAGGCCTGAGGAAGGGAACGTGGCAATATCACTTCAAGGAAGAATTTTGAAGTATCTTTCAAAGTACCCTGGCAAAAATATAATATGACATATATGCATCACAGATTATTTGTAATAGTCAAAGTCTAGAAATTTAATGTCTATTAACAGAGAAGTGGTTAAAATAAAGTATGATACACTGACACATGATGAACTATGTAACAGTAAAAATGAATGAGGGACAATGGTATGTGATGATATGCAATGATCTTCAGGATATATTACTCAGTGAAAAAGCAAGGAATGGGAACATATTTATAGTATGTTACCTTTAGAGTAAGAAGACAAGGAGGTGGTAAGAATACACACAAACACACACTTATTTTTTAAAAAGCAACAATGGAAAGATAAACCAAAATTAATAAAAATGGTTACCTCTAGAGACAGGAAGAAAACAAGATGAAGGGGGTAGGGATGGAAGCTAGACTTCTCTGAAAGTGCCTTGAAGGTTCTCTTTTGTTTTGACTTTGGTGCCATGCAAATCTTTTACAAAATTAAAACATAAAAAAGGTAAAGGTAACGCATATCAAATGAAGCATGGCAGACCGTTTGGACAAACCTTCTAAGGAGGCTGAACTTTCTAGGCTTGCTCTGCTGAAATCAATTCCCTTAGTCCCTGTGGTGGCACCACTCTCTTGGGAGGAAGTAGCTCCTTCCAACTCAGGGCAGACATCTTCATCTGTTAAAGAAGTAGATTCAGAATCCTGGGCTCCCACTGAAGAAAGACTGGTACGATCAGAACTTTGATCCTAAGGACATAATTATAAGCTTACTTTCCTTCATATGTAAAGTTTATTATTAAAAAAGTTACTATTAGGGTAGAAGAAATGCCTTATTACTCAGATGATCAGTTAATCAACATTACAACTTCTAGAGTTAAAAAACAACCAATTTTACAAGGGCATGCTAATTTGGACGACCTTGTGCTGGAGATCGATTTTTAAGACAGCATATTTTAGTTAGATCAGAGTAAATACCTGTTAGTAAGATAACTGTGCTGGCTTTAAATCTCCATTTATTATTAATTTTGCTCAATGAAAATCTCAGCCCAGGAAAATAGCATTAGAATTAAATTTCATTCTTTTAAACTTTTATGTTTACATTTTAATCTTTTCCACAATAATCCAGGTTTCAAAGACATATATTACTAGTTTTCACCGAGAACACCAAAGCTAAATTTTTTCTGGTTATACCAATGATCCATAAGAAAATCTGGTAGATACAAATTTTTGTATAAAGAAAATTTTTTTAATATTTGTAAATCTACTGCGCAGATAAAACTTTCTTTTTTTTCTAGTCATGTGTTACTGAGTTATTAAGATTATCTGAATATTTTTATTTGCTTTTTGGCTACATCTCATTGTATTTTTTAAGTGGGTGCTCAAGGGATTGCAATATGCATGCATACCTAATCATTTACAGTCTACTTAAAGTTAGTACTGTATCACTTCATATATAATAATTATAATAAACATCAGTAGGGTGAGTCCCTTTACTACTATAAAACATCTGCGTATATTAAAAATTCCATTAGATAATAATTTTTGTTTTAGACAATTATGAGCATTTTACGGAATTTAAGAGGTAAAAAAGTAGTCATTTATATTAACCAGCTATTTACCATCTATTTTGCATTTCCTTCATTCCAAAGATCCAAGTTTCTTTGAGTATCATTTTTCTTCAGCCTGAAGAACTTCCTTTAGCACATCTTAAAGGTCTACCAGCCATGAATTCTTTTCATTTATCTGAAAATGTTTTCCTTTTGCCTTCACCCCTGAAGAATATTTTCACTGGATATAGAATTCTGGGTTGTTGACAGGTCTTTTCTTTCGACACATTAAAAATGTTGTTCGACTGTACTCTTTCCTCCATGGATTATAATGAAAAATACATGGTCATTCAAATACTTATTCTTCTGTAGGTAATGTGTCATTTTTCTTTAACAGCTTTTAAGATATTTTTTATTCTTGTTTTCTTTTTCCAGTGGTCATTTTCTTATTAGCAGATGGATATCTTTGGTTTTTTAGCAGTTTGCTTATGTGTAGGTGTGGTTTTCTCTGAGTTTATTCTGTCTATAGTTTACTGAGTCTCTTGTATCTGTAAATCTAAATCTTTTATCAAATTTAGTAAGTTTCAGCCATTATTTCTTCGAATATATTTTCTATTAGAATCTCTTTCTCCAATTCTTTTGCAACTCCAAGATGTTATACCTTTTGACACTGTTCCAAAAGTCTCTGAGGTTCTGTTCATTTTTATAAAAAATCTTCTTTTCCGTTCTTCCAATTGGATAGTTTCTATTACTTGATTTTTAAGCTCACTGACTCTATCCTCTATCATCTCCATTGTACTACTGAACCCATCCAATGAGGTTCAGTGTATTTTTTAGTTTTACATTTTTAAAATAATTTCTATTTCTTGTTGAGAATTCCTTTTTTTTTTTTCATTCATGTCAATGTGTTTTTCTTTACCTCTGGGAATCTAGTTATAATGTCTACTTTATAGTTTCTATCTGATAATTTTAACACCAGGGACATTTCAGGGTTGTCTTTCCCTTGAGAACTGGTTATATTTTCCTGGTTATGTATCAACTAAATTTTGGATTTTATTTTACACAGTGTTATATGGTATAGTCTGGGTACTGTTATAATCTCTTGGAGAACGTTGATGCTTTTAACAGGCAGTCATATTGAATTATTTCAGATTGTAATTTGTGTTTCAATTTTGGAGATGTATGTGGACCACACACAGAATTAGAGAAGCCCCTTCTCTCATATTCTCCTCAAACATTCTAACTCAAAGAGGTCCCCTCCCCTGGTTCCTCTCTCCAAGAAATATCAGCTTTCTTTTAAGTTTTAGCTGCCAGGACTGCCAAGCCACACAGTGACTAGGACTTGTTCTTGAGAAAAAAAAATAGGAAATTCATCTCTGTACGGGTCCCTCCTTATGGTCTGCCTGCTTTTATTTTTCAGAATCCCTAGATGGCTGTTCTTTGTATTTTGCCTGGAGTTTTTAGGTGTAATCAGTGGGAGAAATAGGCTTTATGGGCTTACGTTTACAGTGGAACTAAAACTCTCACCTTAATTTTTAAAGAATATTTTTGCTGGGTATAAAAAATAGATTGGTAGTCATTTTCTTTCAGAATTCTAAAGATGTCTTTCCAGTGTATTCTGATGTCATAGTTTCTGTTCAAAAGATAACTGTCAGTTTTTCACTGTTGCTCCTTTGAAGGCAATATATCTCTTTTCTTTGGCTCCTTTTAAGATTCTCTTTATATTTCATTTCCATCTATTTTAACATTAGATGCCTAAGTATGATTTTCTTTGTATTTATTCTGCTTGACATTAGTAGATATTCTAAATATGTGAGTTGACATCTTTGATTAATCTTCTTTTGGAAGATTCTTGGCAATTAGCTTTTTAAATGTTCATTCTATCCCATTCTCTCATCTTCTTCTGGAACTCAATTACATCAGTGTTATGCATTTTCACTAAATCTTACATTCTCTTCTGTATTTTCCAATTTTTTCCTGTTTATGCTTCAGTGTGGATATTTTCTACTTTAGTAGCCTTTTTCTGTGTTTTGTATGCTATTCAATTCAACTACTGCATTCCTAATTTTTTATCTTTTTCAGTTCTAGATTTTACACTTGATGTTTAAAACAGACAATTATCTGGCGAAAATTTCCATCTTTGTAGCTATATTTTCGTCATTCCCTCTATTTTCTTAAACATATTTTAATTATCTCAAAATCCCTTGCTAATTCAAATATTTGCATTACCTAAATGTCTTGTTTATATCAATTTTTAAAAAAGTTTTAAAAGTTTTGAAGTACTATCCCTTGGTATAGCTATTTTTAATTGAATGACAAGATAAAAAAATTGTATATAAAAAAACTGTAAAGACTCCAGGTGATGTTCTATTCCTCCAAAAAAGGTACATTCATTCCTTTTAGATAAAGTCTGATTATTTTAATCTAATCACAGACCGAGCTGAGTGAAGCCTAGTTTGCAGTTTTGGTCGGGCTCAGTCACCTCAGGTTTGCCAGTGTTCCTAGGGCATAGCTCTGCAGAACTTCCAACTAAGGGCCTAATGTGTTCACCACCACCCCCACCCCTTGGCCAGCAGCTCATGAACTCTAGTTGCCATATTCCCAGCACCATGAAACTTCTGAGAACTCTTGTCTGTCAGAGACTTTCTGCCTATCTTTTTAGCCTCTTGTTTCATGCAGTATCAATATTTGCAAAATGTCTTGAAGGAAAAAAAATTGTGTATTTGAAGACTCTAAGGTCTCCAATTTTGTCTTTCCAGCTCTACAAGATCCTAAAAGATCTGCGGGCCCCTTACCTCTCCAAAGTCCTCTGATAAGGCAAAGCCTGGATTTTAAATCTCTTGCTCTTTGCTCAGAATAAGTAAATGCCTTCAGGAAAAATGTAGCTATAGAACTTCAGCTCCTCTCCCTAGAATCGCCCCTCTACTTTTTAGTTGCTTTGGCAGTTCTCTGATGACTTTAAATAGCTACTTTATATATTTTCATTTTCATCTAGCTTTTTGCTTTTAGGAAGTATGTAGGTCTATCACAAGCTACTCCATCCTAACCAGGAAGAGGAATGCTATACCTGGCTGGTAACTTCTGAAGGCATACTAGACACCGTGTCTGAAAAAAACCCCTGCATTTTGAAGGGAATAATGAAGCTCAGGAAGCATTTTCACATAGCACTAATTTTTACTGCAGCTTCAAATCACTTTCTTTCAAAACTGAACTAGAAACATAACCTTAATTTGTTAATTTTCTTTCCATTGGAAGTTTTTTTTCAAGTTTAAATTCTGATATTTACAAACTTTAGGCAAGAGTCTTTTTTGTAAATCTGTGTTTAAGGAGAAAGTTAAAAACAGACATCCTTATGAGTAAGGGATTTCTAATGGTGAAGGATAAAAGGAAAAGTAGAAAATACTAATAAAACTTACCTTAGATGATGTGGTATGCATGGTGAACCTTGAATACCATTTGCTTGCTTTCTCTGCAACTCCTTTTCCAGCAGTGAACATACTGTTTCTTAGAATATCTAGTTTAGGTACTAGTAGTGTATCTAAATTAAATGAAGGTGATGAATGGGTTACTGCATCTTGAGACTCTTCCCTAAATGGGCAAGTAGGTGAGAAGACTGGAGAAGACCAGAGTCTATCCCTTGGTCTGTCTACATTTTTTGTATAACTTTTAGATTTCATAAGTCTCACTGGCCTAGGAGAATTAGGAGGCAGGCTAGATCGTCTACATGCCTGGACCAATGTTGGACTTTTCTTATTGGTTGATTTATCATCATATGCCCGTTGTAAATCAATGCTTGGTGTCCGACTTGTTAAAGGACTGGTCATATTATTCATATACATCACAATTTCTTCAGCTAAATCACGCCTAGCAGATGGCGTTGAAACGCTTTTGCTATCTTCTTCATCCTCTTCTTCCTCCTCTTTTTGCTGCTGCGCGGTTTCAGCAACCAAAAGAGAGAGAGGATCAAATCCTGTTGCAACATCAGTTTTTTCAAAAGGTTTTACTGAGAAGCTGCTATTCATACGTTGAATCCTCTTGGGATTTTGTGTAGCAACATATTCCACTTTTGACCCATAGGTTTCATTGTCTAAATCTTCAAAGTCAAAAATAACTGGAGAATCCACTTTATCTGATAAACAGTTAGAACCATCAAAAGGTGTATCATCATCACTAGATTCCTTTTCTAGACTGTCTCTTTTTGATCTTAAAGATGGCCTTCCAATAGCAAGACTATTTGGTCTTGTGCTTTTTGAAATAACATGTGAAAGAATTTTTGCATCAGCTCCTAATTTTTCAACCATATCTCCAGGGTTTGCTTCCTGGTTAATTCTATTGAGCATAAGTCCCATCATTACTCCTCCACTAAGATTGCGGTTTCTATTTCCCCAGGACATTTGTTGCTGCAAATTAGGTTCATTGTCACTTTTATGTCTTTTCCTGAAGCATCTACTTTGAATGTTTCCTGTTTCATCTGTATCCTCAAAAGATGACATTAAGAGTGGCTCAGCTGTGCTTCCTGAAAAAGAAAAGTGTTTTTAGCCATGAAAAATGTAATGCATGAATATAAGTTGTCTTAAATACTTAAAATACTGGTAATGAAGATGATGATAGCAAATGCTTCCTATTTGACAGATACTATACTAGGCACATTACTTACATTACAATAATTATTCCAACACTTTCATGGGTTGAGAAAAAACTGATGCTCAGAGAGATTCATTATCTAGCCCAAAGTTACCCAGTTTTTAAATGATAGAACTGGGATTGAAATCTAGATTTGACTATAAAGGGTATGTTCCTAGATATTATGATGCACTGCTTCTTAAAACTTACAAATTAAAATATTTACCCTTGGTATATTAATAAAAAGAAATTCATGTTTATTCCACTAAACTGATTAAATAATAATGGTTATACAATTGTGGTTGTGTTAGGTGACCTTAAAATTCTCAATCTTCTGCCTATAAAAATGAAAAACAAAATCAAAAACATTAAACCAAACCAAATTAAAGGCAGCTATGTTTGCTTTATCCATAAATAAAAATTATTTAAAATAACTCCAAATACTTACGACTATAGATGTGACTAAACAATTTTACCTTCACTTTATGTATATTTTTTAAATTTTTATATTAGTTTCAAGTATACAGTACATTGGTTAGACATTCACATAGTCTATAAAACAATCCCTCTAACTGATCTTTCTCTCCTCTGGCTCTACACCTAGCCATTACATTAATGTTAACTGCATTACCTATGCTGTTCTCCCCATTCCTGTGACTATCCATCAACTAACTACTAATTTGTACTACTTTAATCCTTCACCCCTTTCTCCCAGCCTCCCCCATCCCCCCGCCCTGGCTGTCACTAGATTGTCCTCTATATTTGTGAGTCTGTTTTTCATTAGTTTGTTCTTTTTGTTTCTTAGATTCTGCATATAAGTGAAACAATAAGGTATCTATCTTTCCCTGACTTATTTCACTCAGCGTAATAACCTCTAGGTCTATCCATGTCATTGCAAATGGTCGGATTTCATTTTTTTAATGGCTGAGTAATATTCCATTGTATATATGAACGTATGAACCATAGCTTCTTTATCCAATTGTCTGTTGATGGGTATTTAGGTTGCTTCTATATCTTGAATGTTATAAATTGTACTGTTTTGCTTTATATATTAATTGCAAGTTTATATCAGTCAAATGTGAATGGCCACTTTCAATTCTGAAACATCATTCACTGCTCCTTACCAAATTACTTAGGTACCAATGCTGAAAGCAGAACTCTAGATTTTTGATCACTTTAATTGTCCTTATTACCTGGCAGTTTTCTAAAGCATTAGTCTAAGTATGGTATTGTCAGCTATTCTTTTTACATGCTTTATACAACAGAATTAGCTCTCTATGACCAGGCAATTACTAAAAATATGCCTTTTTCCTGCCATGTGATGCATGTAGATAATAGGATAAGAGATAAAAGGGAATATCAGAGACCATAAGAGCCTAAAAACTAATATTGTTTAATAAGCTACATCATTAACAAGAAAAACAATATGGTAGAGAGATAAAGTTTATTCTTTGGATGGGAGACCACCTAGGAAGACTAGGTGCTGTAGGCGTAAAAAATAAAAAATAAATAAAAAAATAAGGGATTGTAAACTGACAAGGTCTTTGCAATCTGTGAGGTCAACCAAGGGTTGCCTCGCCTAAAAAAAAAAAAAATTTTTTTCCCTGTATCAGTTTATGGTTAAGTACATAAGAAACTAAAAATATATATTCTTCTGATATTCTGGTAAACTTTCCGCTAGATAGGCTAAATATTATCAAAGATTTGAAGGAATCTTATAACCCAAAAATAATACTCTGGGATTGTGTTTAAATAGATTTGCAAGGCTTCCTTTGCAAAGTCATAACTATGCTGTGGCCTGAAGACAAATTATGCCAGGCATTGACATACATCTCTGAGCCAAATTTGGCCTGTAAACTGTTTCTGTACAGTCTCAAATGATTTTTACATTTTGAAAGGGTTGTAAAAGTCACATACGCATGAAAAACAGGCAAGACTGTGTGTGGTCTGCAAGGCTTAAAGTATTCACTATCCAGCCATTTACAGAAAAGTTTGTCTGATTCTAAGTTTATATACATGATAAATTCCACCAGATTAGGCTGGATGTTGTGAGCCTCTAAGACAGAAGCTGCAAATTATTTAAAATCCTTAGGCGAGGTGACTGTATGACATAATTCTGGAGAGTAATATTAAAGTGGTAGTTTTTGAGAGTTTCTGGAAAAACTGCTTTCCTGGTAAGAGGAGATAAATAGGCTGCTGGTCCCCCTCCTGATTCTTTCTGTCTTGCTCAGATAAGTGATGCCTAGAGCTGCCAGTGGCCATATTGTAATCATAGTTAGGTATAGAGAACTGAGGGCAAAGCCCCAAAACCAACATCTTGAGCAATTGTTTACCTTCGAATTTATTTGAGGGAAAAAAACCCCTCAACTTGTTAAGCCACTGTTAATCATATTTTCTGAGACTTAAAGCTGAAAGAATTCCTAGCTGATATACTAGCCCCTTTTCAGATCTTTGAACTTGCTGTAATCTCTTCCCATACACAGCCTTTTACATATTGTTTCCCTCTGCTTGGAATGCTCTCTCTCAATTCTTCCTTTGCAACCCCTATCTTCATTTGTTTTCTACTCACCTTTCATATCTAAGCTCAAAAACTATATTCTCAAGGAAACCTTTCCTGACCAATGTTCCCCAAACTCAGAACATGTCTCTCTATTATATGTTCTTGTGGCAATTTATAGCCCTTCTTCACAGTATTTAATCTTAGAGTTTTTTTTACATTTACTTATTATTTGATTAATGTTTTCCAATCCCTCCCACCTGCTTTCTCTACAAAGGCAGAGACCATGCTTCTTTACCCGCCCTACCCCCTATCATTATATCTCTAGTAGCACCTGGCATATGGTAGCATAAAGTAGGAGCTCAAAAAATAATTACTTAATGAATATTGTCTGCTGGGAAACACCTGCTACAAATACCAACCCATGATATAATGTAGTATAATATAATATGACATATTATAGCTAAATATGGTAGCTAAAGATAAAAAGTTAAAACATACTAAAATCAGAATTAGGCTTAAAAATATTCCAGTTATGTTTTCATATTTCAGAGTAAAATTTCTTGTGGTTTAACTCTCAGTAACTCCATTTACATTTATCAAAATGTTAAATTCTCTTTGCACAGCAAAAGAAACCATCATCAAAATGAAAAGACAACTGACTGAATGGGAGAAGATATTCGCTTATGATACATCTGACAAGAGGTTAATATTCAAAATAGCTCAAACTCAACAACAAAAAAACAAATAATCCTATTAAAAAATGGGAAGAAGATCTGGACAAATATTTCTCCAAAGAGGAAATACAGATGGCCAACAGACATATGAAAAGGTGCTCAAGGTCACTAATCATCAGAGAAATGCAAATTAAAACCACAAAGAGATATCACCTAACACCTGTCAGAATGGCTATCATCAATAAATCAAAGAACAACAAGTGTTGGTGAGAATGTGGAGAAAAGGGAACCCTCATACATTGTTGGTGGGATTGCAAATTTGAACAGCCACTATAGAAAACAGTCTGGAGATTTCTCAAAAACTTAAAAATGGATATAACTTTTGATCCAGCAATTACACTTCTGAGTATTTATCCAAAGAAAACCAAAATAATAATTTGTAAAGATCTATGCACCCCTATGTTTATGGCAGCACAATTTACAATAGTCAAGATATGGAAGCAACCTAAATGCCCATCAACAGACAACTGGACAAAGAAGTTATGGTTCACATATACAATGGAATATTACTTAGCTATTAAAAAAAAGAAATCCTACCATTTCCAACAACATGGATAGACCTAGAGGTTATTATGCTAAGTGAAATAAGTCAGACAGAGAAAGAAAAATACCATATGATTTCACTTATAAGCAGAATCTAAGGAACTAAAAGAACAAACTAATGAAAAACAGACTCATACATATAGAAGACAATCTAGTGACAGCTGGAGGGCGAGGGGGGTTGGGTTGAGAGAAAGTGGTGAAGGGTTAAAGTACAAATTAGTAGTTAATAGATGGTCATGGGGATGAAGAGAACAGCATAGGTAATGCAGTTAGCATTAATGTAATGGTTAGGTGTAGAGCCAGTGGAGAGAAGAGCAATCAGGGGGATCATTTTATAAACTATACAGACGTCTAGCCAATGTACTGTATACTTGAAACTAATAATAATAATAAAAAAGTTAAATTCTCAAGATAATTATTAAGTAACTATAGGGTGGTGACTATATTTCAATATCCAAATAAACATTAAAATATTTCTAGTTATTTCCATATCTTTTAAAAGCTGTCAGATAAATACATATATAGTACTACAAAACATAAATAAACCTGAAAAATGCTTTGAATCACAGCATGTACTAATATACAAGAAACATATTATTGAAAAAGAAGTATTCTTATAAATCCCATATAGTCTTTGGCAGCAGTGATAAATCCATACTACTTAACAAATGAAAAGTTTTCATGCCAAAAATCTTAAGTATAAACTAACAACTCTATTTCACACCTAGGACACCTATTATAGACTTTAAAAAGTTGACTTGTTAAGTATAGGGTATAACCAAAACCAAAAGCCAGATGATGAGTCAGATGCTAATTACTATTTATAATCATATTAAAATAGAAAGTTCATAAAAGCAGATCTTAAGAAAAAGGCAAGCATGAAGAGACAGTAATGAAAGAACAATAAAGCAAAGACTACCAAAGATAAGTTATTAAGGGCTCTAATTAGACAATCATTAGGAAGGACTAAATAGCTGTAAAGCAATTCCATGATAACAAATAAAGCATTTTTAATGTTTAAGTTGTAACAATTATCTAACAAAGAAATGCAAAGTAAGACAGCTACAGATCATTTAACTTTATAGTGAAAAGCAGCCACAGACAATGTGTAAATGAATGAACATGGCTATGTTCCTATAAACCTTTGTTTATGAACACTGAAGATTAAATTTCATATAATTTTCATGTGTCCCAAAATATTATTCTTTCGATTTTTCCCTCACCATTTACAAACGTAAAACCCATTCTTAGCTTGTGTGTCTTTGCAAAAAGAGGCTGCGGACCCAATTTGGCCCACGGACCATAGTATGAATGCTCCTGAGCTAGAGGCATATTTAATTATGCTGCAGAAAAATAAACACATTATGGCAAGGCCATTTACAAACAGACTTTTCAGCCTTAAAAGCAGAAGTCTTTCAATATTTGTTTAGATTGTAACATGCTGCAGAACTGAGCTAATACAAACATAAAATAATGTAATTGGGTGATTAGACTATTTACACTAGAAACTCTGAATCTTCTGTCCATTTACCCCCTCCCTACAAAATGGTCTGATGAAAAATTTGTGAAACCAAGTATTATTCTGGATCCTAAACTGACTTTTCCATTGACTAGCTAATTTAGGCAACTTGCCAACATCTTTAAAATAGTGCTAATATTCCCTCTTGCTAACATAAGCATTGCTATATTAATATAAAATAATATATAAAAAGCACCTTGAAAAAAAATATATTAGATATTATTATCTAAACTATCTGAAAGACTATCCTTTTGCTTCTAAAAAAAAAAAGGAACGATATGAAGACTAAGGAACTAAATGCTTCATTTAAAAACTGGCTAGGTATATGGTACACTCAGACTGAACATCTCAATTGCTCCCACTTCCCCCTTCCAAAAAGTCCCAATAGTCCAAACTCAAAAAATAGTATGTAGCTCATAAGTTTGTCCCTACACTTTGTTACAATAAAAGCTTGAACAAAGGATACTACAAAATATAGAATTCAAGCTACTAAACTATACCATGAGAGGCTATACAAATGTATAAAAAAAATAACCCTGGAGAATTAACACATAAAAAATAAATATCCACTAGAATTACAGATATGTCATTCTGCACATAATGGAAGTACACTATTCAACTCACCTGTGCTTTCTCCTGCTATTTTATCAGCACTGTTGTTATTTGTACCACTGAGGCGAACTATACTGGAAGAACTTTGGTAATTGAGCTTAGGAAGACAATCAGCACTTCCTTTTGCACTCTCACTCTCTGACACTGTAAAGATTAAAATGAAATTGATAAAATGAAATCTCTATAGATCATAGGAGGCACAAAGAGAACTAGCTTTTATTTATAAATATTTCTATCTCAAAATTGGTGATAAAATATTGAACACCTCTATATCTACTTGTCAATTACAAATAAGTGATTCCAACTGATTTGAGGCCTCAAAGTGTGTATCAAATTACTAAGTACTGGTCATGAATGAGGTCTATGCACACATTTTCTATTTCTTCTTTCATTGTGAAACACTGCTTTTGACAGGAGGAAGGAAGGGGGAAAATATAAGTCACAGACCATTAACAAAAGCATTAAAAGTATTGTTAAGCCTCAGAAAAAAAAACCCTATTGTTTTAAGAACTATATATTTCTACTACAAGAGTACTATTTGATTAGAGAGGGGTTGTGCCACTGAGACTATATACTTCACACACGAAAATTTGTATGCTGGAATATTTGGTGGTGAAGAGAGCTTGCAATGGGAGGAAAGAGGAGTTATAACAGGAAAGTGGAAAATAAAATTGGTATTTTTATACTTAAAGTTACATGTATTTTCTATTAATATAAGTTCACAATTTTATACAATATCAACTTAAATAATACCTACACGAGCTAGAATCACTTCCTTTCTTATCTTTTTCTTCTTGAATGTCCTCAGTAGATATATCCCCTCTTCTTACTTCATCCTTAGATAGTGAATTATATCCAAGATCAGACTGGCCACCTGAAAAAAAAAAAAAAGAAAAATACCCCTATGCTGTTTATCATAAACTTCTTTAGTGAGAACTGGAATGAGGAGCAACATATTAATGTTTGGACTTACTTATAGAAATTTTTCTGGGTAACTTTCAATTGAAAGCATTAGTTCGAGTCTCTATTAATATAAGAATGGAATAATTGCAAAATAATTTATTTTTGTCTCCATACTACAGTCAAAAGTAGCTATGTACATTCACAATACTATCTAGACAAACCTGACATTCTTTATAGAAGCCCATGACCTGTCTAGGTGAAAGTTTGAGTTCCAACTAAGCAATGAAGAAGAAAAATCTGCAGGGAATTTGCAATGGAACATTTACACATGGAGCACTGAAGCTGAATGTCTAAATGACTGTACCAAAAAAAAAGAAAAAAAAAAGGATTTACTTAGATTTATAGATAATTATTTTTTCTGAACATTCAATTGAATAATTACTGAATTGCACATGAGTACAAATACATCGGAATGAGAAAAAAATCTAATGTTAAAGTTGTCAAGAAAAGCAAGTTACACTGATATAAGAAAACTTCTAATACATTATAAATTGCTGTGTAAAAGATTTCTGTAATTTTCAGCAAATTATTTTCACTTGATTAGCAACAAAACAAAATTTTGAATCCTAGTTCTCTACTTTAGCAGATATAATTTTAAGTAAACCAAACAATCTTTTTGTTTGGATCTCAAATTTATAATATACAAGGTTGTTATGATCATATGAGAGGCTATATATGGAATGGTTTTATGAACTTGTAAAGTACTACCTAAAGAAATTGTATTAAGTATTACTAGGTATCTACTTTAATATCTTTGTTATACTTTTGAGTTTGTACTTTTTCTAATCAAATTTTCAGCTCTATTCCCAAAGAAACTACAAGTTAAAAATGTGAAGATAATTTTAATGTAATTCATGCTTTTATTAGGTTCTGCACTGTTTTAAGATAATTTTTTAAAAGTCATAATGAAACATAAGATAGATTTCTTAATTTTTAAGAGATAATGCCTGAGGATGCCTACTATAACTATTAAATTCACATTGTATGACCAAGAAATAAAATCAGCCAAAGAAGAATAACTATGAAAATTATATTTCAACACAATTAGCTTACATTTATTACTCTTAGAAGTAGGCATAAAAGAAAACAGACTAAAATCATGTAATCATTTGCAGAGAGAGAAGACTTCATATTTTATTATTAATGCTTAGAGTTTTAAATTTAAAATTTCTGTCCATTAAGAGGTTGCTCTTATATTTGTTAATCATGTGTAATTTTTTTAATGTAATAATAAAAAGAATTACTCAAGTAATAAATTTTTAAAATGTATCAGTTTTAATATTATAGAAAGCTTATGTACAAATCTTATATTTTAATAAAATTAATGCCATCTTCAGTGCTAGAATGCTAGAAATTTTATATACATTTAAATTTTTTTATTCATAACTTTTAATTTAATATAGTTTAAGACTCATAAGGCATTGCAAAAATTATACAGTACAAAGAGTTCCTGTTTACCCTTTACTCGACTTCCCCCAATAATGTCTTAAATGAAATGGGAAATTGATATTGATATAGTACTATTAACTCAGACCAGGCCTACAAGTTTCTTTTTTTTAAACTCTAATAATATTTTCATAATTACAAAGAATTTATCCTAAGAAAGTGATATAATAAAGAGATCTGTGTGCCATCCAGAGAGATTTGGATTATCATGGGTTAAATACTTGAATAAACTCTCTTAAACTGTCATTTATATTCAAATAATGAATAAAACTGCATATAGTTATTAAATACAATATCAAATCAAATACCTAACATATATAATTAAAAAGTGACAAATATATCATTGAAAATTAAAATCTAAAAACAACAGGCTAGCAAATCTAGTTTTTAAAATGTACTATATAATAAATGTATACATAAGCACACACAAACCTGTACTAGATCTATCATCAGTAGCATATACTTTGATTAAACTTGTATTAAAAGGTGCCTGCTCCACAGTGTGTGTCCCATGACCACTATCCATGCTGCCATGACTAACAGCATCCAGGTCACTGCCATCTGCTTAAGAACACAATTTGACAGCATTTTACTACTCAGGGAGATATCAAAGATACATTAGTTTGTTGCTCAAACTAATATCTACTAATACAGAACATGAAAAGTGCCAGATAATTAACAAAATACAGTTGTAACAAAGAACCGTATTGTGAGTTATTAATGAATATTAATGGTTGATAGTTTAATTTACAAGAAAAAAAGTGAAATTTTGTGTTTTTTAAATGTGAATAATACTCCAATATCAGAATTTGCTTAATGGCAATAAAAACTAGAAAACATTCAATATTTTGAAAGTATTTCAAATTTCTAAAAATTGTAAAGTGTAACTGGTCCATTAACTTTAAAGAAAAAGTAAAATGCATATATCCCTTAAAAATATTTAATTACCTGAGAGAGTTGTTTGTGATAAATGTGCATGTTTCTTTAAAGCTCTTTTGAATTGTGCTACTCCTAAAACAACGTTTCTTAATTTTGTCCAAAGAAAATAGCCATTATGACTTCTTGAAGGCCAGGTACTTTCCAAAACAGCCTGCTTAACAAAATAAAATAATTAGTATAATAATTTTTATAAAGGAACACATTGGCTTTAGAGTCAAACTAAAGAGTAAGTAGACTGTATAACACAAAATAGCACAACAGTTTTTACTTGATTTACTAAATATATTTAAAATCAATACTCTAAAATACTCTAAAATCAATGCCAAAGAACCCTTGCAACAATGATTTCTGCCATTAAAGGTTATATAATCACAAAAGTCATACTCTTTCTCCATTAAATGAAAGTAATTACCTTATTATAATAACCATAAGTAATGGCATTAGGGTCAATACCAGCTTTCTGCATTTCAAAAAGCACTCGAACTGCAAGCACTGGCTGATCATACTGTCCACAGAGCTGCATAAGAATGCGGTAGCACACCTGAAACACAGTAAGTTCAAAAGTATATAGAAACAAAATACCTATGTACATAAATCTAGAATAAAATAATGCATGTTAAAGAATAATTGTTACCTCATCAGGTGGATCCATCTTCTTTGACTGCATTTTTTTAAGCACATCATATGCTGTTTTCAGAGCCCTGACTTTTGAATGACATACTTTCACATAAGCTGGGAGACAAATAAACCACAGTCCGTAACAATGACGCAGTAGACACCGAGACCACATCTGAGGAATGGAAGAGTACCTCTTGGCAATTTTATGAGCTGATTTAATTTCCTACCAAAAAAAGACAAGGCTCTCATTAATTAACACATGTAATAATTAATCCTTATTTAATTAAATGCTGACCAAGTCACATGCTTTTATAATGTTTCCCTACAAAATCTGTCTATAATCTATATATTCAAGTCTCTGCTTGAATTTGTATTATATAATGTTTAAATTAAAGTTCTAGAATAAGAGAATTAGTTAATTTTTTTTTTAAGGCGAGGCAATCCTTGGTTAACCTCACAGATTGCAAGGACCTTGTCAGCTTATGATCCCTTATTTTTTATTTTTTACACCTACAGCACCTGGTCTTCCTAGGTGGTCTCCTATCCAAGTACTAATCAGGCCCAAGCCTGCTTAGCTTCCGAGATCAGATGGGATCAGGCTTTTTCAGGGTGGCATGGCTGTAGACAAGAAATAGTTAATTTTTTGAAGTTGGTTTACTTTAAATTATCTTCAGAATGCTTTAGGGAACATAATAATCTAGTAATAGTTACATATGAGGTAGTAAAGTATATTAATGAAGAATGAGTATCATTTATTTTTGTTCTAATATTTGATTACATGAAGAATGCAAAATTATAAAGCACCTGTTTTGTTCTTCTGAACATAGGAGAAGGACTACTAGGACTACTTGATTTTGAAGGCAATTTGCTTTTTCGTGTTTGTAGAAATCCTTCAGGTCTCTCAAATAAATTGTTCCTAAGAACTGGAAATCCATTATAGCTGTTTTTGAAAAGAAAAAAAAAATCTCAAGTACATACAGATGATAATATTGGTTATAAGCTAAAAAAATTTATGACCAATAACTTCTTAACTTAGAATTTATTTTAACTATGTTTCTTCAGCAGACTACAATATATACTCAACAAATATTCATACTAATGTTGCTTTTACTATAATATTTAGAAATGTAATACTAAATATAAACTTAAATATATATATTTTGGGGAAAAAGTGAAACACATTTAAATTTTGTTGAATGACTTCAAACTACAAAGTAACTCAAGCAAATTTTATTAATATTAATGTAAATATATAGCAAACATGTCAAATAATATGATAGTTGGTAAAGGGCCTACCAAATCAATACTCTTGAATAGGATAGTCATTAATATTATTGCTTTGGATTAACATATTACTGTAGAACATCCCTCTTTAAAAAATGCAAAAAACATATAACACACCAGGACAAGTTCTCATATTATCATGAATTGATTTATCAGTTTAGCTAGCAAGTTCAGGGCCTCATTTAAAATTTAAGAGGTTGGAGAAGAGGAAGAAAAGATTAGAATGGGTAGCTCTGTGAGGAGGTGCGCTTAATCTGAGTGCTGGAGGAGGTGTTTGGGCATTTAAAAGGTACCAGCAGCTAAGAAAAAGACAAGCTGAAAAAAAAGAAGAAACTCCTCAGCAACAAACTTAACCTACTTTATAATATTCTTAAAGGCATGTAAATAGTTTTAAATAACTAAAAAGAAAACTATAATAAAAGATGATAAACTATATTATATATTACTATAGGCAAATTCAGTAGAATAAGAAAATATTGGTAATGACTGATTGTTAAATAGGAATAAAATAGCAAAGAAGTTCAGAAAAACTATGTCTCTTAAAAAAAACCACTGTATGTACATGGTGTGATAAGAAGATTCTGTGTATCTTATGGAAACTTACTGCCATATCCTTTTATACAGACAATGTAAGTATTTAAATAATCTCTTATTAAGAGGATCCACTGCATTCAATAAAGTCATTTATTTTAAGTTGTTTTTCCAGTGATAGATATGATTACAACGAAATCATACTGGGTAGTCTCAAGGGAAAAAAAATGACTTAGATTCTTTAAAAAATGAGAACTTTTAAAGCTAAGCAATTTTCTTATTAATGAACTAAATCTAAAAGTAAAATTTAACTTAAAACGTTAAAACCAAACCACAGAAAGAAAAATACAAGTATATTAGTGAATATACCAAAAGTGTCTTTGACAAAAGACAGATTTTTAAAAAGTAATATGAGTAACATAAATAGATGAAAAGAACAGGAATCAAGTGGCCTATGAATTAATCAACATTCACAAACTTCTGCTACACCATTTTTTCATCTGTAAACAGTAAAATTTAATCCAGGTTATAAAAAAGGGTGTCCTGAAAAACTCTTTTTCAATGAAAATAATAAAATGACAATAAGTGATAGGTGTGAAATGGTTTTAGAATCTTTAAATAAAGTATTATTGGTGAATAAAAAATAATTTAAAATCTAAAAGAAAACATCATTTTAAGTAAAATAAATATATAGTGGAAACTACCTCTAGTATATAATAAACAGATATGTATAACATATACCTAGACGTATAATAAGTCTACCTCTATCATAACCTTTATTTCCCATGCTCAGAACTTGTCCTTTTCCCCCTAGATATGAAGGCAGGAACAATATATCATTCAAGTCTAAATACCAAGCACTTAGCACTGTGTCTCTCTAAGTTTCCTAAATTAATAATCATTAATTCCAATAGTTCTAAATTTCCGCCACTTAAAATCTCACGGACAAATTAATAGCCTAAAAAACTATATCGTCCAAATCAAGGCCACAAATGTTGACTCTAAATTGATGTAATTACCTGTAAATCAAAGTTATATTAACCAATGTGTGTAGGGGGAGGAAGTAATAGTGAGAAAATGAAATTAAAATTCTTTAACAAAAATGCTGCATTTTAGTGGGATGGGGATCCTAACTGAATTTAATCAACATGAAAATAGGTACGTATGCAGATATAGAGAGAGCTTCCCATTCCCAAGTCTATATTATGCAAATTTTTTGTTTTTATACCTCAAAATTTAATAATGGATGTGGGATAAGCTTGCTTACCACCTAAAAATTAGGGATCTGTAAAGTTTGAATTTTTGAAAATACCAGTCCTTAGAAAGCTACGTCACAGATGATGGATTGCTTCTCTCTTTCAATCTCAAACATTCTGCCTCTTGAATACCTGTACTGTAAAGGGGGTTCTTCACCATTGGGTAGATGGGGGATCTCAGGTGGTGTTACAAAAACAGTATGTTCACTTTTGAAAGATTCATCCAGTTCTATAAGTCGCATTTCACCACTCTTGTCCATATCCACCTGAAGGAATTTAAAAAACATACATTAAAAATACTTTGGTTAGCCAAGTGTTCATCTATAGGAGAATGGTTAAATAAACCA
Organism: Eidolon dupreanum; assembly: GCA_028627145.1. Lineage (NCBI taxonomy): Eukaryota > Metazoa > Chordata > Mammalia > Chiroptera > Pteropodidae > Eidolon > Eidolon dupreanum. Next base: position 37,410,510 of record CM053509.1, on the reverse strand, counting down.
TTTATAAAACTAGACACTAAAGAGCTATTTAAAAAAAAAGAATAAGCAAGATCTCTTGCTTATTATCTACAGAAAGCTCTCCAAGGTAATTAGGTGAAAGTAACAAGGTAAATAACATTGTATATAGTATACTATCTTTTGAGTAAGAGGGAAAAATAAGAATATATATCTTTTATTTGTATTAACATAAAGAAATACTAAAGAATACTAAGAAAAGTAATTACCTATATGGAGAAGGGGAAATGTATAGAACAGACAAGGATGGGATAGGACCCAGATTTTCCAATGTATATCTTTTTATACTATTTTGCATTTTAAATAATGAACATGTATTAAAGAAATAACATTTTAAAAAATGTACACACATGCATATGTATGTGTGGAGAATACTGAGTTTTATCTTTGGTTTATACTAAATATAACAAATTTCTCTTAGTTCTTCCAGTATATGTAGAAGCATATTTGAGTTAAAGTCTAGTCACATCAATGTTGAAAGCACTTTGGTAGTACTATTTTCCCCACTCTAATGTAAGATAATATTCATGAAAAATGAAAACTTCAGAGTCTAAACTGTCCCAAAGAAGCTCATAAACTAAAGAGCACAAAATTAACATTAATTAAAAAAAACAGATGTCATACATATAATAAAATATAAACCACGAACTTTATTAGCTTAGATAGAATTAATATATAACAATTAGGAATAAATTTCAGAGCAAGAATTATCAACAGGTTAAAATTTTAAGATAAGGACAGAGAGCAGAGTATAGCAAAAAAGGACAGCTCTTAGAAAGAGCTGATATATTCACAATCTTCTACATAAATTGTGGGTTATAACTTCACAGCATTACATGCCATGATCTCCAGGATTAAAGAATGTTTTTAACAGTATATCCATACAGTAAACTAGATAACAATTAAGGCATGTTTCAGAATTACAATTAATGATAGGAGAAAATGTTCACATAATAATGACAAAAAAATCAGGCTCCTATATCATATATATAATATGATTTGAATATTTTTAGAGAGTATGTGTGTTATACAGATATATTTTTGTGCTCTCTCTCTCATACACATACAATTATCAAAATGCTACCTCTGGGTAGTTACTGGCAATTAAATTTCTTCTTTATATTGTTATTTATTTTCCAATTAAAATATAATGAATATATAAAATTTGCTTCTTAAAATTATAAAAGTAATAAATGTTCATAATAAAAATTTAAACAAGGTAGAATACATTGCTTTTAGAATAAATAGTTGTTTCAGTTTCAGTTGAAAATTTAAAAATTAATCAAATAAAAGAAGGTACTTCTCAATTTTTAGCCTGTCAAAAAGATTTTGATATAGTAAAACTAGCAAGGATACAATAAATATAATAAATATAATAATCACATACCCTCCTGGCATTCAAAATTGGTAGTCTTTTTTTAGAAATCAAGCTATGTTTAAACACATCCACCTTATTCTTTTTTATTAAATTTATTGGGGTGATACTGGTTACTAAAATTATATAGGTTTCAAGTGTTGACATATTATTGAATTATACACATCCTTAATCTTGGTCTAAGAAAATAACCTAACATGAAAAAAGCTGTCAGTATAAAAGATGTTTTTTGCAAGACTGCAGTAGCAATAAATTGAAAGTCATCTACATGTCAAAAATAGGTAAATGAATAAAGCATGATAAATGTTTAAAATACACAATCATTAAAAATGAAAATAGTAAAGATTATGCAAACTTCTGGTTGAATAAGACAAATTAAACACAGTCATTTATCTTCAATCCCTCCTGAAATCTCACCAAAATGAGAGTAAAGGGATTGAAAAAAAAAAAAAAAAAAGAAAAGAAAAACAAAGACAAAATGAACTGGAGAGAGGACAACAGCAAAGATGGAGTTCAAAACATTTTAGAAGCTGCAAAGTAGAATGACATGACCTATGAAAGCTGAAAGCCATATATCTGGAACCAGGAAGGGGACAGAGGAGAAAAGACAAAAGCAAGCCCATTTTGCTCTGTAGGGCCCCAGAAAAGGCTAGATGCCCCGAAAGATGGAAGTATAGGTGGAAGGGGAATTAGTTAAAAGCTTGCATTTAAAGATGCCCAATCCAGTACAGTAAGGCCACTACATTTCCCCAATGCAACATAAGACTAGGTTGGGTCTATCTGAGTGAACCAGGCAAAGGCAGAGGAGATGAGGAGGTTAATAAAAACAGATGAAGTCAGTAAAAGCCTACATGTTACAACAAAGGGAAGAAGTCATTTACTTTCCCTACTTAGCTTTGAGAATACCAGCAGTCAGTTATGCTCCTGAGGCTAAAGACTGGAGATATCTGTTGGGGGAAACTAAGCAGCCTAAAAGATATGAATTAAGACACCGATCGGACATGGACTCTAATGAAACAACTGTGTTCTTTTATCATCATTAATCTTATGCCTAAGGAAACTCCAAGCCTCACTTGCCCAGAAAGAGTTAAATGAGTTCTTTGTGCCTCACCCCAACCAAAGATCACACAAAGAAAACAAGTAACTTGAAAGAGAATAAAATAAATATTAAAAGGTACTCAGAATGAGCAGAGACAATGCAGGGAGAAAAAAAATCTTCAAAATAACTAAAATGAATAGGCCTACATCCAAGAAATGACAAATGCTATTTTTTTTTTAAATAAGAGCTTTCATTAACCAATGTCATCAAAAAAAAAAAAAAAAAGCAGCCAAAGAATAAAAGGAGCGTATGGAAACAACAAAAATGATAACAGAAATAAAAAGTATTCTATAAAGGTTTAAAGATAAAACTGAAGAAATCTCCCAAAAAGTAGAGATGGAAGACAGAAAATGGGATGAAAAAAGAAGAAAATTAAGAGGATCATGCCAAGAGAGCCAACAACCAAATAATACATATTTCAGAAAAGGAGAACAGATAAAATGGAGGGGAAATAAAATTAAAGCAAGAAAAAAAAAAAACGCAAGAAAATTCCCCAGAATTTGGAGTCCACAGATTAAAAGGGTCATTAGGTATCCAATTCAGTAAAGAAAAGAAGGCCTACACCAGGCATCTCCTTATGAAGTTTTAGAACATCAAGGATCTTAAACAATTCCAGAGAGAAAAGAGATCAGGCACAAAAGATCTGAAATCAAGATGATATTAGACTAGACGTTATTCTCAATAATTTGAAGCTAGAAGACAATGCAGTAATGTCCTTAAAATTTTACATCCAATCGAATTAGCAGTCAAATATTAGAGGAGACTCAAGAAATATACAAACAGGCAGGGGGTCAAAAAATATATCTCCCATGTACTCTTTCTCTGGAGCTACTGGAAGATGTGCTCCACTGTAACAAGGAAATAAACCAAGAAAGAAGTTATTGAAGCCAGAAAGCAGGTGATCCAACTCCAGAGAGAGGTCACTATAATTCCCAAGATGATGGTCAAGGAAAATCTCAGGATGATAGACTAGAAAACAATCAGTTCAGACTGGAACATAAAGATGGAATGCTCCAGCAAGAATTTAAAAAAAGTCAAATGGATAGATTACCTGATATGTTAGAAAAATTGAGAGATTTTAGATTTTTCACTTTTGTAGAAGAGTTTGGAGATGAATTAATAGTAGACACAAAGGAAAATAGTAATTAACTTCAGAGAAAATAAAATCCATATATGAAAGGAAATTTAATTATAATATATATATATGGTCTAGGTATGATTCTATACAAAGTGATAATAATATTACTATTGAACAACCATTTAACTAAATTTGTGTTATAACTGCATTGGGAGAATTGTACTGCTGGTGGTTAGATATGATGATATTAACAGATAATTTATAAAACAATAAGCAGTAATAAAAACATTATTTGGAAATCTTAAAGCAAATGACTGAAGAAATAGCTGAAAGAGAAAATGGTTTTCTCTGGGGAATAGAAACTAGGGGTAGAAAAGAATGGAACCTAGCCTTGTAAAATTATTTGACTTTCTAAACTATGTTATGTTTCAGTGTGGTAAAAAGAGATTTTAAGAGATTTGGCAGCAAATCTGGTTACGTAAAAAATTAGGAAACTATATTACAACTGTGTAAAACACATTGAAAGTAAATGTTAAATAAATATTATTTAGGGCATTTGGCTTGCCAAGTTTATTCTCCCTTTTATCTTCCACACTTCCTGTTACTTTAGTCATTTTAAAAACGTATTAAAAAATTAAGCTTTCAATAAAAACAGAGGACACCTAAAACATTATTAGCAAACCTAAAAATATTTTTTAAACTATCAGAAACATGTCCGTGATAACACGAGTGACAAATCACAGGTGTTCCTAGTAGGATATGGTATTCATGCATGACCAAGAACAAATGAGAAGATCTATATGCAAACATTTTTATACAGATAAGACAGGGTTAATCTAATTATAAGGGTAGCAATGATAATGAGATAGAAGAGACTGACCAGAATAAAAAGGTTAAAACACATACCCAAGGTCATTAAAAAGGAAGCTGGAAACTATTGTCTCCATGAGGGAATATTACAAGAGAACTGCTTATCTATGAGCACAGAGTGAATCTTTAAATTTTTATTTATTTATTTAACAGCCTTTCCCGCTGCAGACACGTGACTACTTTCCACTCTCCAGACACTTTGTTCACACAGAAAATACCTGTGGACAAGGACAACTGCTCTAATTCTCAAATTCATTATTTGAAAGTCTATTAAAATGTTGTATTGTAGATTCAGTGCATTGGTAAAATACACTTCTCTTAACTTTCATACCAGTAAAAATACACTTCTCTTAACTTTCATACCAGTAAAATCTCATTCCAACATTATAAAAATGGCTATGCAATAATTCCTACATTTATCGGCTGGATATTTCTGTCTTGTGGAATGCACAGTGACATCTGCCCCTATTTGAAGAAAAAAAAATCCAACACCCACAGGATAAAATGATTTTTATATTCTCTTCATATTTTTTCACATTAATATCCTCAGAAAACACAGAGGGATGCTTGGGAGACCAAGAAAAATCTTACCAGACTATCCGTTACACAAAACTGCCCTTAGTTAAAAGCTCCTTCTTATAAGAAGGCTGTTTCTCCTTCTTCACCCTCTTAGGTTTTGATACCTCTCTCTGAGCTATTATTCCCAGCCTTCTCTCTCCAGCATGGATACCCACCTTGCTCTATCCCACCTAATGATATTAGGATTGAAGGAAAAGGGAAGATTTCACACATGAATTTAAAATAGAATTCATTCATTTAATTTATGCTGCAAACTCATTTCCAAATTACAAAAATATTCACGTGAAATATTCATTATGCTCTATGCCTATATGTTTCAGCATGTGACAATGCACCTTAGACAAAAAGGAGAGATGAAAATTAAGAATGCTCAAGTTAGAGGTCCACAGGCTTGAATGAAACTCCCATAGTCTGTAAGTGGGCAGGCAGGGTTATAGACCTGACTGCTAAAATAAAACTCATGGTTTAGTAAGATCCTGCAAGGTATTCCTCAGAGGTTTTTATGTTCTATAATATCTAGTAGGCTACCAAAACGTTCATAATAAAGAGTCAATGATGAAATTAATTTAGACTTTGTTAAAGGCTAATAAAAGTTATAAATAGAAACTATAATTTCTAACATTTATAACACTCACACAAAATAAGTTAGGGCACTGTAGACATACTATTACTTACTTTATCTACACAATCATCAAAAAATGCCAGGCTTGCATCTTTATCACTGACAAAAGAGCATTCTTCAATGAAGCGAATAAACATTTGTGTTTTGGTCATCATGTTATAGAATTTCTGATGTGACCGGTCCCGACTTCTTAAGAAAGCTGTTCAACATAAATTTATAATGTCAGAATATATAACGTTATTAAAGATTCATAGGATTTTTGAGCCAGAAGGAACCTGATCAACCATGTCATCTATATCCCCCGACACCCCACCATTTTTCAGAAAAAAAAACTAAGACCTCTAAGAGGGAAAGTGACCTGACAGAGAGCAACAGGAAAGAAATTTTAATCCAGTCCTCATCCAGAATTGTCTCTGTCATCCCCTCATTACTTTGAAGATTACACATAAACTAATAAATGTGAAACCATTTTAAAAATTGCTATTTTTTTTTCTTATGTGTTGCATGCTATGTGCATGTGGTGTATGCTCTCTTTCCATATCTATGTAGCTTTTTCAAAGCAGAAGTTATATCCCCTCTAGTATTTATTTATGTTTGTATTTTACTTACTGAAAAAGAGTAAAAAGTTTATTTCCTGATTTCACACTCTACCTTGCTCACTATGCTCAGTTACAGAACACTTGGGTCTTCTTTTGGGACCATGAACTCAAACTCTTTCCAGCCTCATGGACTTTGCATAAACTGTTCTCTCTGCCTACAATACTCCTCTACTTTCCCTTTGTCTGGCTAATTTCTACTCCTTCCAATCAAGGCTCAGATGTGAATTCCTCAGAGGGCTTCTGTGATGTAAAGTTGTGAAATGAAGTATTCATTCATATTATTTTCAAACTGCTTAACTTCTTGACTATAAGCTCCATGGGAGAAGTGACCATGTCTCCCTTTCCTTTTTTTTCTGTGACCATGTATCTTTTGTACACCACCACATTTCCAATGCTTACTATTTGGAGGTACTCAATATATGTTTATTAAATCAATTTCTCTTTTAAATATTAAGCACTACAAAGAAAGTAAATATTGACCGTGAAAGTATTATGACACAAAATGTATTCCAGGGCTTCCCAACTTTTTTACTTTGTGGCATAGACAGAAAATAATATTTATAAAGCATACTGAAGTAACACAAATGAGACTGCTCAAGCCTGGAGGTGAGCATCCAGCAGATCCTCTGCATACTCAACATTGCCTGGCTGCCCTGAAAGCTAAGAGCATCAATATCAACATACCTGTGATACAATAACTACAGTAGAGTACATGCTTAGGAAGCTCTGTACTTTTAAAAGAGTTTCTTCTGCATATTTTCCCAATAGGATTACATTTAATGTGCCTGAGAAATAACTAGTCCTATGGAAATGGATTACCAACAGAGTTGACATTCACATATTCTCAAAATTGGTATTTATTTTGATAAATATGAGCTATTAACCCAGAAAACAATTAAATCATCACAAGATTAAGCTCAATAAATGACAGCTGTAAAGCTATACACTCACTCACCTTGTAGAGCAAAAAGAGAGCTTGCATCTGTGGCTGTCTCAGATGGGGCTTGTGTTATTGGTCTTAAGTATGATCTATAACCTTTCAAAATAGAGGCCATGAAATACAAAAATGCCTCTTGGATTTCCAAGTCTATCATGTGCAACCTCTTTCCAGAATTAAAATCATAGTCATTCATTGTTAAATCCATTAGTCCATCATCCCTTGGTCTCTGCTGCACTGTAAAGAAATAAAGTGTTAGTACTTTCTCCAAACTGTCAAAACTAATATTCATAATGGTATCAATATAAATTTGTTGTATATGTATATCAAGTCATTATGCTGTACACCTTAAACTTATACAGTCCTGTATGTCAATTATATTTCATTAAAATTGAAAGCTAACTTAACTATTTGTTTATATAACTTCATAACAGTAAGTCCTAGCAAAGCTTACTGTATCATTTTTCAGGCTCTGCTGAGTACATTTCATACAAATCAAACATAAAATTATCCCTGTTTAGCTGACTACCATCAGAAAAAAAATGTTCATATTCCAAAATAACTGTAAACAGATTAATAAATGAAGATCATAACAAACACATCAACCAGACACAGGGTTAAATGCAACAGTCCTTCCTTCTCATTTTTTTTTTTAATATAAGTGCCTACAGGAGGAACACTCAGGGGTTAAAATGTGAATAAAAAAACCTCTTCCTCTTCTTGAACAATTCAGTGCTAAAGCCGTTAGGTAGCAAAAGAGTAAATTTACAGTAGAGAAGAAGGCTGGTAGATACCACCTTAACCAAGTGATCAAAGTGAACATCATCGATAATGGGACAAATTGACATAGTGCTCAATCTCATAAGGATGCAATGAAAGGAACTCAGTGTAACTTCTGCAATGTTTCTGTGAAAGATGCATGATCTTTTTTTTTTTTTTTTATCATGAGGACACTATTTATTATGAGGATATTCAGACAAATCCACATCATGGACCATTCTACAATGGTAAGTGTCATCTTCAAAAGTGTCAAGAAAATGAAAGAAGAATAGAGAAACTGTTTAAGAGAAAAGGAGATTAAAAAGACTTGAAACTAAACTAAACATCTGATTCAGAAATTGATTCTTTTACTATAAAGAACATTATTATAACTGGATAGCAGTAATGTTGAATGCTAATTTCCTACTTTTCATGGTTATACACTAGTGATGTAGCAGAATGTACTTGTTGGTAGGAAATACATTCCATTTAAGATGATGGGGCATCTATTCTCAAAGGATCAGGGGAAAAAAGTTTGTGATTGCTTCAAAAATTTAAAATTCATTTAAAATACGAGGAACAAAAAATCATTTAAGGTAGGTTTTATTTATTTTTTTGAGTTCCTATTGTTTAAAAAAGTAGATTTGAGGAGATTGGATTAAACATGGCGGAATGAGAGATGTTTCCAGATCTCTCCCCTTGAAATGACAATAAGTTGAACATCTAAAACTCAACAAAAACACCCAAACTGCATACTTGCATGCCTGAGCGTGGGATCTGCTCATAAGAGCTACCACAGGTCAGAACTCTGGGTGTCCGGCGGTAGACTGGGAGAAATAAAGAAGCTACCTCTCACAGCCACCGGAGCTCCCTATAGGAGGATGGAGAGGGGAGAAGGAGAGGCGAGTTCCCTGAACAGCCCTGCCTGGGAGTGCTGTGAGTTCCACGCCACCAGTGGCAGTGCCTAGTCATCAGGGCAGAAGGCAGAAAAGCAAGGACGGCAGAAAAACAACAGTTGATTTTTATCAGCCGCGGTTGCAAAACCGAGGTTGAGCCACAGCCCTCATCTCCCAAACCAGAGGGCCCCTCCCCTCCTACCCTGAGACCGATTACTGCAGAGTCCCGGGGGAATCTGAGCAAACACTACTGAAACTATCGCTAACAATGACAGGAACTGAGACTGAGGGTAGTGAGCGTGATTAAACATCTATAAGGGAAAAAAAGACATTATTAAGACTTTATATAAAGCAGAGATCCAAGAGGCTTAGACGTCACCTACTAGAAAGCAAAAGAAAAACACCTTCCTTGAAACAGGCTAGGGACCATTACATAATAAATTTTTCTGGAAAAAAAAAGCAGAACACACTTCCATTAATACCCAGGTGGAAAAATAGTCCATTAAACGCCATGAACAACCAATGTGACAAGCCATCGCAGAAAGGAGACATAGAAAAATGCAACTTAATGACAGAGAATTCAGGATGGTAGTTCTGAAAAAATTCAATGAGATCCAAAACAAATTATACCTACAATTTCAGGAATTAAAAAAACTAGATGAGCAGAATGAGTTCTTTAGCAAGGAGATTGAAACCCTCAAAAAGAACTGAATAGACCTTCTGGAGATAAAGAACTGCAAGAATTGAAAATGAAACAACAAGCTTGGGAAATAGAGCCAACCACATGGAGGAAAGGATCAGTGATATCGAAGACAGAAATCTAGAAATGAATCAGAAGGAAGAAGAAAGAAGTTGAAGAATGAAAAATAATAAAAGAGAAATTCAAAAACTAGCTGATACCACCAGCAGGAGAGGAAACATAAAAATAATGGGACTTTAATAAAAGCAGAGGAGTACAACCCTTACTAGGAACAGGGCCCTGAAAGCTTAAAATAAAGAGATTTGCTATAGCAAGATAGTAATGAACACTCAGCATACATAGGGACAAAATGAGACAACAATGACTGAAAAGGGGAGGACTCAAAGATCCAAATTCACAAAGGGGAATATAGATAAGGCATGTGCAGAAGAAAAGAGACGACTGTATATATATAACTATCCTTTACATATTGGTAATGGTAACCACACACCAAAGATTCAGAACTGAAGTATTTCACATAAAACGAGGACCAGAGGGAAAATCCACAAAAGCCAACTGAAATAAAAAAAACCAGAAACACAAGGACAAGGAAGCACTGGAAACACTGAGCTACCAGAAAGCAAAAGATAAAATGGCTATAAGAAGACCTCATATTTCAATAATCACCCTAAATGTAACTAAACTGAACTCACCAATAAAAAGGCAGAGTTGCAGATTGGATCAAAAAACAAAACCCAACCGTATGCTGTCTCCAGGAGACACATCTCAGTTCCAAAGACAAATATAGACCCAAAGTGAAAGGGTGGAAAATGATATTTTAAGCAAATGGCATTCAGAGAAAAGCGGGAATAGCGGTACTAATATTGGACGAAATAGACTTCAAAATAAAAAAGGTAAAGAAAGATACTGAGGACACTTCATAATGATAAAAGGAATCATGCACCAAGATGACATAACACTTATTAATATCTATGCTTCCAATTAGGGAGCCCCGAAATATATAAAACAATTACTAAGACTAAAACACTATTGTAGTAGGAGACCTAAATACCCCACTGTCAGATATGGATAGATCATCCAAGCAGAAAATCAATAAGGAAATAACATCCTTAAATGATACATTAGACCAACTGGACATATTGACATTTGCAGAGCCTTTCGTCCCAAAACAGCTTGCTTATACATTCTTCTCTAGTGTACATGGAACATTCTCAAGGATTGAGCACATACTGGGATACAGAGATATCCTCAACAAAAGAGGGCTGAAATCATACCAATCATATTCTCTGATCATAAGGCTTTGAAACTAGAGATCACCTGTAAAAAGGAAGCCGAAAGACCACAAATACAGGGAGATTAAACAACATACTACTGAAGAATAACTGGGTCAGAGAAGAAACAAAAAGAGAGATCAAGAAATACATTGATGGGGAGCATGGCACAGGTAATACAGTCAGCATTAATACACATATATAAAAAGAAATACATAGAAATGAATGATAATGATAGTGCAGTATATTAAAACTTCTGGGACACGGCAAAAGCGGTAATAATAGGAAAGTTCATATCATTACAGGCCTACCTCCAAAAACAAGAACGAGCCCAAATAAACAACCTAATGCTTCATCTTAAAAAACTAGAACAGGAAGAACAAATGAGGCCTAAAGTCAGCGGAAGGAAAGAAATAATCAAAATCAGAGCCGAAATAAATGAAATTGAAAACAAACAAAAAAAAAACAATAGAAAAAATAAATGCAACAATGAGCTGGTTCTTTGAAAAGGTTAATAAAACTGACAAAACCCTGGCTAGACTCACTAAAGTAAAAAGAAAAAGGACACAAATAAAATCAGGGATGAAAGAGGGGAAATTATAACAGACACTGCAGAAATACAAAGGATCATACAAGAATATCATGAAAAGGTATATAACACTAAATTTAATAACCTAGAAGAAATGAACTAGCACTTAGAAAAATATAATCTTTCTAGGCTGAATCAAGACGAACAGGAAAATCTAAATAGACTGGTCAGCAGTATGGAAATTGAAACAATCATCAAAAACCTACTGAAAAGTAAAAGTCCAGGACCAGATGGCTTCACCAGTGAATTCTATCAAACATTCAAAGAAGATTTAATACCTATTCTCCTCAAACTCTTCCAAAAAATTGAAGAGCAAGCAATACTTCTCAATTCATTTGATGAGGCCAATATCACCCTGATACCAAAACCTGGTAAAGGTAACTCAAAAAAAGAAAACACCAGACCAATATCTCTCATGAACATGGATGCAAAAATCTTAAATAAGATACTAGCAAACCAAATACAGCAACATATTAAAAAGGTTATAAACCACGATCAAGTGGGCTTCATCCCAGGAGCACAGGGATGGTTCAACATACGCAAATCGATTAATGTGATACATCACATAAACAAATTAAAAAAATAAGAATCATATGATCATATTGATAGATGCAGAAAAAGTCTTTGACAAGATACAGCACCTATTTATGATCAAAACACTTAACAAAATTGGTATAGAAGGAAAAGACCTTAATGTAATAATAAAGGCCATACATGACAAGCCCTGAGCCAACATTATTCTTAATGGTGAAAAACTAAAAACCTTTCCTCTAAGATCAGGAACAAGGCAAGTCCGTCCACTATCACCACTGTTATTCAATATAAATTGGAGGTCCTAGTGAGTGCAATCAGGCAAGAGAAAGATATAAAAGGAATCCAAATAGGAAACAAAGAAGTCAAACTGTCACTATTTGCAGATGACATGATTCTCTATATAGAAAACTCTAAAGACTCCACAAGAACACTACTAGAAACAATAAGCAAATACAGTAAAGTCTCTGGATACAAAATCAATGTTCAAAAATCCATAGCATTCCTACACTATAATAATGAAGCATCAGAAAAAGAAGTGGAAAAAATAATTCCTTTCACAATTGCAACAAAAAGAATAAAATGCCTAGGAATAAATCTAATGAAACATGTGAAGGACTTATATAATGAAAACTAGAAGACCCTATTAAAAGAAATCGAAGAAGATACAAAGAAATGGAAAGAATCAACATAATTAAAATGAACTTATTACCTAAAACATTATACAGATTTAATGCAATCCCCGTCAAAATCCCATTGGCATTTTTTAAAGAAATAGAACAAGAAAATCATCAGATTTGTATGGAAGCAAAAAGGACCCCGAACTGCCAAAGCCATCCTGAGAAAAAAGAATGAGGCTGGAGGCATCACTCTGTCCGATTTCAAATTATACTATAAAGCGACAGTAATCAAAATGGCATGGTATTGGTAGAAAAATAGACACAAGGACCAGTGGGGCAGAATCAAGAGTCCAGAAATAAACCCATATTTATATGGGCAATTTTTGACAAAAACACCAAAAATATACAGTGGAGAAAGGAAAGCCTCTTCAATAAGTGGTGCTGGGAAAACTGGAAAGCCACCTGCAGAAGAGTGAAACTAGACTATTGTCTAGCACCACACGCCAAAATTAACTCAAAATGGATTAGGGACCTGAATATAAGACCTGAAACAATAAAATGCTTAGAAGAAAACACAGGATAACTAAACTCAAGGACCTTGAACTTAAAGAGGATTTTATGAATTTGACCTCAAAGGCAAGGAAATAAATGATTGGGACTACATCAAACTAAAAGCTTCTGCTCAGCAAAAGAATCCATCAACAAGGGAAAGAGACAACCATCTGAATGGGAAAATATATTTGCAAGCAACACCTCCGATAAGGGCCTAATATCCAAAATATACAAAGAACTCATATGACTTAAAAACAACAAAAAAACAAATGATCCATTCAAAAAATGGGCAGAGGACCCGAACAGACACTTCTCCCTAGAGGACATACAAATGGCCAACAAATATATGAAAAGATGCTCAACGTCGCTAGCTATTAGGGAAATGCAAATCAAAACCACTATGAGATACCATCTCACACCTGTTAGAATGGCTATAATCAATAGGGTAAGTAATAACAAATGTTGGAGAGGATGTGGAGAAAAAGGAACCCTCATATACTGCTGGTGGGACTGCAAATTGGTACAGCCACTATGGAAAGTGGTATGGAGGTTCTTCAAAAAACTAAGAATTGATCTACCATGTGATCCAGCAATCCTTCTACTGGGTATTTACCCCAAAGACTTGAAAACTCATATTCAAAAAGATATTTGCACACCAGTGTTCAGAGCAGCATTATTCATGGTGGCTAGGACATGGAAGCAACTGAAGTGTCCTACAATAGAGGATTGGCTAAAGAAGCTGTGGTACGTATATACAATGGAATATTACTCAGCCATAAGAAGAGATGAAATACTGCCATTTGCAACAACATGGATGGTCCTTGAAATAATCATAATAAGCGAAATAAGCCAGACAGAAAAGGTTGAAAATCACATGATATGATATATTTGGGATATAAACCTAAAAGCAAGAGATGAACAGGACAAACAAACAGAGACTCATGGACATGTACAATGGACTAGTGGTTACCAGAGGAGAGGGAGGAGGGTGAAGGGGGAAAAATAAATAAAATGTTAAATAAACACATACATACATACATACATACATACATACATACATACATACATACATAAAATGTTAAAAAAAAAAAGGATATTAGAAAGAACGTGAACATTGGAATAGAAGGTCTAGGTTTTTCCTTGTTAATTGCATGATCTCTGAGAAGGTACCTCTTTCAACCTTATTATCCTCATAGTTGCAAAGACAATATTGCTACAAAAGCTGCTGGACTTCTCAGCTATTCAAACGAACTGCATGCACTTTTAGAAAGTAATTAGCATGGTAAATAAAATAGAATTCCATCAAATTTGTTCCATAAGATAAAATTTTATTCTATATAATGTCATTTTTCTCATACCCCAATATTTATGACCACTTCTGAATTATCTACTTGCGAGGTTTACTTTGTAAACAGTCTTCTATGTCTGTTTCCAAGTATACTAAAGGCACCTTCAACCTTCAAGCATGTAGACCATCTCTTATGTTTATATTTTCCATGTCTGTTTCCAAGTATACTAAAGGCACCTTCAACCCTCAAGCATGTAGACCACCTCCTATGTTTATATTTCATCACAAAATATATAAGTGAGAACCTCAAATACTGCAACACCATTACTGACCATTTTTCATACAATAAGTATTAAATTTGAAACGTGAATGAACTGTTGTTATAAAATACCAAGAAGATTATATTAACAAAGATTTAATTCTTCTTATTAGTAATTCTGGATCACAGTAAAGATATTCTTATATAAGCTTTTTACTGAAATATTCCATATCCTAATCAATTTTCATTTTGATTAATTTCCTAATGCTTTCAGAAAGCTTCTATTTTCAAATATTTGAGGTAGGCACAGCATTAAGATCCACTGAGGATGGAAAGCATATGACCTGGCTCTCACCCCACTGAAAACTGGCACTTTCTAATGTAATTGAAAAAATTTGTATTATGTTTACAAAATACTTTTTTCTATTCTGTGTATGAAGAAAATATACAAGTGAAAATGCTTATTTTTTTCCATGGTATTTCAGCAGTGGTAAAATTAAAAAAAAACAACCACTTAATTCTTCTTTAATTTTATTATTCTAAAATAGTTCCATGAAAATGTGATAGATATCAAAAATAAATTTTATAAATCTCCCATTCGGCTTTTAACAAATTTTGCAATAATGCTCATTCACCTTTCAGATTATAAAAACATGTTCCTTTACATAAACACTATCCTTTTATAAGTAAAGCAAATTGGAGTCCTTTTCTCAGATTAAAATACTTCCTTTAATTAAGTTAGACACTTACATTTTGCCAATTGCTGGTGCAAATTATTCAGTGTGTTCATCAGATTTTTACATGGTTTCTTTGGAAGTATCTTCCAGGCTACATTTTTCTTGTCACCAGTTCTGAGATTAAATAACAAAAAGAATATATTTGTTAGATGGATTTTTTTTTTGGGGGGGGGAGTATATACTTGTTATACATAAAAAAGGAAGAGAGAAAGCACATTGAACAAAAAATAAAACAAAATATTCTAGTTAAAAGGAGAAAAATACTACTTGGGTAAATTAGAATGTTGACTATTTTAAAATTAATTTATATGAGCGTGGAACCTTGTATGAAATATAGCTCAAAAATTTGTAGTTATGTTGTTACCGATTCATTGCATTGTAATCATACTAATCATTACAAAACTTAATGTGGTAGTCATTACTCAAACCCCATTTAAGAGTCTTTAGATACCAAAATATTGGGAAAATCCTCCTCTGTGATTTTTTTTTCTTATAGACTCCATGATAAAGCACTGTAGAAAACTTTCAATGAACTTATGATCCCTAAAGCTTATTAAAATGTTTTGGTATATTTAAATATCTAGTTTTATAGTTTCCTAAAATTATAAGTAAAATTTATTTTTGTTTCTTTCAGAAAAGAAATAAATCTATAATATTAAACTAGTTGAATAAAGTATGACATTCCAAAAATACTTTTATTACTATAAAAGAGGAGTGGTATCTTTGTTTCTATGACAAACTCCTATAATCTCTTTTATTACAACTATTAAGATACAGTTGCTCTTTAAATTATGTATGGGGTAGGAGAAAAAAAGAGCCTGGTGATATGACAACAAGACTCAACTATAGCTTTTTTTTATTGCATTCTTTATTTATTAAATCTTTTATTCTATTTCAAAAGCAATGAATACTCATTTTAGAAAACTTGGAAAATATAGAGAAAAAGAAAAAGTAAATCACTCATGTTCAAACCACCAAAGACAACATAGCACAGGTGTGTAGTGGAACTTGCTGAACTATTTTTTTAATATTCCCTGAACTTCCCACAGAACAAAAAGGGCAAATACCACTCTGAAAAGTAAACAAAGAAAAAAAGAGTGGATGGGAAAGCTTAAGCTGACAAAGAACAACTGTCTTGGACTCTCTCCTATCTTTCCACAAATGAGAATAAAAATACAGATAGGGCAGGGTCAAATTGCAGATGTCCTGCAAAGGTTTAATTTCATTTATAATGTGACCAGAAGCATGGAATCCTGAATTACAGCAAGAACACAACATAGAAACACTATTTACATTATTTTCTTGAAAAAAACTTTGTAATACAGCACTCTCAACTGCGTCTTATCATTCATCGTGTGCATGCCTGCCTTACCAAACTAGATTATGAGCAATTTCAAAGGAGTGTTTTAAATTGGTTTACCTTTTTATTCCTAGCGCCTAGGAAAAAAAAAAAGGGCACTCAGGATATGTCTGTAGCATAAATGAATGAAAAATATCTTGGTATCATTTCTCTACATCTAATTATTGTTATTTTTATTCAAGTAATTTCCTTCTCTTGTTCTTGACAACTTCACTCTAAAACTTGGCTGAGTAGGACAGTTTTATTTAGTACCTCAGTTTGGATCTATGATAGCCTTCTGCATTTTCATTCATGGAAACTTTATTTACAAGATTACTATTACATAAATAGATAATAATAAGTGGCAGATGTATTCATTTCAAAATCCAGTTCTGGCAGTATAAGCTATGTGCTTTTTGATAAATTACTTAAAAATCTAAATTTTGGTTTCCTTATGTCAGAGGGTCAGTAAAACTACCTCACAAAATACAGAGAATAATATGCAATAACTTAAACTATGCATACAGCTCTATGCCTAGTATACACTAGATATTAATATCCCTACAGAAATTTCTTGATATTCATTACATACTCCGTAATACATGTATCTAAGAGTCAAAGAGGGAAAAGGAACCCCCGAATTCCATACTTATGATTCGTTTTTCTTTCAAATTTCAGGTTGAGGCTCCAGAAATTCTGGATGAAGGAAAGTAGAGGATTTTAGTTCACTAGTTTATTCCTCCCATAGGTTTGTAAGGACGATAATATCAAGAAGGAAGACTACTACTGATGAATGTAAACCATTCATGTTTCTTTGATGCTTTACCTCATTAGTGATCAAAACAGAAAGATAAAATAAGAAAAAATTCTTCTAACAAATTAAGGAAACATATATAGAGAAAAAGTAATTTATTACCATAATAAGCACAGTATATATTCATTAATCACCCTTAATTTCAGTTTTTAAAAACGATATGTCATGTAACATTAACAACTAGCAAAGAAAAGAGATACTACTTTAATATTTAAAGAATTAAATGTTCCTAGTAAAGAATTTTTGATTCTATTGATCCCATATATAAAATGGCTTTTATGCACAAAGTACATCCCACATTTCTTTGGTTAGTCTTTCTCTGAAAGCTTTTTGACAGCATATATACTTTATAACAAAAGGTTTTTTTACTATACTTTTCTGATGATTTAGGTACTTGAGATTTTGACATATGACAAGACTAGAATTAATATAAGATTTCAGAATATAAGATTTAGATAATATAAGATTTATCTAAAGGCTTTAACATAACACATGCTTTTAAAAATTAAGAAAAACCTATTTCACATATACATATTTAAGTTGTAAAAGGCATACTAGCTTTTGGGCTTTATTGATAGACTAACTTGTCATTATTTTAAGTATGTCCTGTGGATTCTAATGTGGTCGCTGCACCAACTTCCTCTTCCATGAATAACATAACTATGATTAAAATGAAAATAAGGGATACAAGAGAAATACTGAATTATGAAAAATCTATAAAAGGTATAGCTCCAGTAGCTACAACTGAAATATTATTCCAATAAAAAGAGGGAAACTTATAAAATCCTTAAACTCCTGAAGTATAAAATTGATAAAATTATGTGTAATTTAAGTCATTTAAAAATTTAAAAACATATTAATTTTGCTATGAAGTATTAGCATTCTAATAGTATACAAGATTAGAAACAGGACTGAAATATTAATCAAGGAACAGTATTTTAATTCAATTTGTGATTCCATCCATGCTCATTTGATTAAAGAGAAATAAACTTTTCTATTTCTAACCTCAATTTTTCTTCAGCTAAATTTCTAAGTAAACATAAGATTATAATGCTTCTTGAATATTTAAAGATCATTCCAATATAACCTCCTCTAATACTCTAAATCTATCCCCTCAAAGAGCTGATTCAAAGATGGTCGTAACCCCAAATTCAAAAACAATATAGTTCAAAAGAAATTCTAATGAGTATTCAAAAAATACACAATTACACATACATTATGAAGTTGTAAACTATTGGGTTTAGAATCACTAAAATGTTACTTACTGAGAAATGGTGTTGGTATCTAGGTCAACACAACTAACATCTGGTGGAGGATCATACAGATCAAAGTATCTTGAATCAATTCCTACAATGAATGGACATGGTGCACTCAAGACATCTGCTAAAGCCAATGGGCAGAGTGGAACATATGGGCATGGCCAGTGGAAAGGGAAAATCATCTTGGATAAACAAAAAATAGAATATTTAGCTGTTTGATAGTGAAGCATAATTTATCAGCACACAAAAAATTGTCTTTTAAATATTCATACTAAAAGTCTAATGCTTGATAACAAATTAAATAATTATAACTAGTGTTAACAGTCAGAAAAATAAAATTGTTTTTGCAACATATAAATTCATTACTCTATGAATTTTAGTTACACATTGACATAGCCTTAAATTAGGTTTAAAACAATTGATTGCCAATAAGAAACTGTGATACTCACAGACACTAATGCTTCTGTCACACTAGTAAGTACAGAAGGCCGTAAGGAATGGATGAGAATCTTATGTTCTGTTACTGCAAACACCAGTAGTGTCACAGCATTTTCGGGACCTAAATTCTGAAGTAGTGTTGAAAACTTGCCACCACTGTCAATCCAAACAAAAACATATAATTAAAAAAGAAAAATAAACATTCAAATACCTAATTATTCAAAATAATGGAAGAAAAGTTCATTAGGGTAGGATTTGTATTATGTATTCAACTTTAAACATGATTACTACCCTTATGTAGGGAAAACACTGTATCAGAAACATACTATGAAATCAATGAAGTTTTATAAGGTTTCAAAATCATTCAGTTCTTCTGCATTGGATTCAATATGAAAAATAAAAAGTAATCTGCTTCCCCTTTTGGCTGAGTAAGCACCATGGTGGTTGGCAAGAACAAGTGCCTTGTGAAAGGTCTGGGCAAAAAGGGAGCCAAGAAGAGAGTAGTTGACCCATTTTCTAAGAAAGACTGGTATGATGTGAAAGCAACAACTGTGTTCAATATAAGAAATATTGGGAAAACACTAGTCAGGAGAACTCAAGGAACCAAAATCCCATCTGGTGGTCTCAGGGGTCATGTTTTTGAAGCGAGCCGAGATGATCTGCAAAATGATGAAGCTGCATTTAGAAAATTCAAGTTAATTTGTTCAGGAAAAACCTGTCTGACTAATTTCCATAGCATGGATCTTACCCATGACAAAATGTGCTCCACAGTCAAAAAATGGCAGATGATGACTGAAGCTCACGTTCATGTCAACACTACTGATGGTTATTTGCTTCATTTATTCTGTATTGGTTTTACTAAAAATCACAATTAGATTAGAGGACCTCTTATGCTCATCATCAACAGGTCTGCCAAATCTGAAGATGATAGAAATCATGACCCGAGAAGTACAGAAAAAATAGTTCCAAAGAAGTGGTCAATAAACTGACTCTGGACAGCACTGGAAAAGACCTAGAAAAGGCTTGCCAATCTATCCACTCCTTGATGTCTGTTAGAAAAGTCAAAATGGTGAGGAAGCCCAAGTTTGAACTGGGAAGCTCACAAAGCTTCAGAGTGAAAGTAGCAGTTCTAATGCTTGCTAATGAGACAGGTGCTAAAGTTAAATAAGCTGGTGGATATGAACCCCCAGTCCAAGAATATGCTTAATTCATACTTTTCATGGTGACAAATAAAACTTATCTGTGATATTAAAAAAAAGTCACCTGCTTTGTTTTATATAAAAAGATCCATGACACAAAATGTCCAAGTAAAGACAACAAATCTTTTAGTAGAAGTTTTTTTTTAACATGACTCATCTTCCACTGTAATTATCTGAAAAACCATGCAACTTATAGGCCCACCTTAAGGTAAATACACATATCTAAATTTAGATTTACAAATAGATTGTTTTTATTACTGTAGTAATAATAGTAATATGAAATCAAGAGCTCCCAAGTGATGACATATACATACAAAGCAAATTAATAAACAAAACTTAGACTATCTGTATAGTAACAAAATACTAAATTCTAAATAATTCAGGAAGGCAACCAGTATTTTGTCTATATAATGCTAAATAACTGGCTTCACTGAATTAACTTTTTATTTTTTTATTTTTTTATTTTTTAGGTGAAACAACCCTTGGTTGACCTCACAGATTGCAAGGACCTTGTCATTTTACCATCTCTTATTTTTTTATTTTTTATGCCTTGAGCACCTGGTCTTCCTAGGTGGCTTCCCATCCAAGTCTAACTAGACCTGACCCTGCTTAGCTTCTGAGATCAGATGGGATTGGGCTTGTTCAGGGTAGCATGGCCGTAGACTTACCCTTTTTAAAAGTAAAGCAAAACTAGTGACAAAAATCTCTTGAAGAAATGAAAATATGTCCACAAAAAACTTGCATATATTCATAGCAGCATTAGTCATGGTAGTCAAAAAGGGGAAACAATCCAAATATCCATCAACCAATGAATAAATAAAATGTGGTTTTGCGTACACTAAAATATTTTTTGTAAATAAAAAGAAATGAAGTACTAATACATTCTACAACATGGATAAACCTTGGAAACATTATGCTAAGTGAAAGGAGTTAAACACAAAAGGCCACATACTATATGATTCCATTTATATGAAATGTTCAGAATAGGAAAATCTGTAGACAAAAAGCAGATTTAGTTGTTGCCTAGTGTTGGAGAGGGGTAGGGGAAGGTGTTGTGTGTGTGATTGTGTGTATGTTTGTGTGTTTGTGTGTGTGTGTGTGTGTGTGTGTATGTGTGTGCAACAATGAGAGGAATGAGGGAGGGTAAACTGCTAACGGGTACAAAGTTTCTTTTTAGAGTGATGAAAATGTTCTAAAATTGATTATAGTGATAGTTGCAGAACTCTGACTATAACCAGGGAATCGTACAATTTAACTGGATGAACTGTATTGTATATGAATTGTATATCAGTAAAGCTGTTACCAAAAAAAAGGACCTAGAGTAATTTAGAATTGTTTTTACATAGTCTCAGTCAGTATTTCTAGTTTATCTTTGGCTCTAACAAAGGTAAAGAAAACTCTGGTCACTGTGGGGTTAGAGTGATGAAATAACCTGCAATTCTTACAAAATTAATGTCAAAGATGGCAACTGGTCTCCCTTAGGTATGTGCTACAAAATAATTTGATTATATTTTAATTATGTCTCTGCTAGGAAAATTAAACAGTTAATTAAATTTCAAGAAATAATACTTTAGAAAAAACAAACTGCATAATTTCTCTGATCTTTTAAGGTGATGAAATACATTGTTCTATCCCATGGTATAATATTTATAAGTTTCTTTCTATTTTGAAGTTAAATTTAAAATTAATTTCATTTGAGTGTTCTTCAGAGGATATTTAAAGCTAAAAATTGTTGCTTTCTTAATCTACATGTATACATCCCCATTTATGTAATGGTCAGTACTTGATGATAACAAATGGATCTACAAAATACCAAACACAACTGTAATAGTTTTTCTTATTCTGGAACTTTAACCTAAATACTAAGAAAAAAGAAATAGTTAAATAAGTATTTCCATAAAAATTTGAAATTTTACTTAGGAAACAGAGAAAATATTTGAATGTTACTTTAGCTCACACTAGATTTAGAGAAACTAACAAAAATTAATTTTTACTTGCCTTAACGGAAGAGGTGAAGAAACAGGCTGACTGAGAATCAGATTATCATGCGGTGATAACTGGAAGAAGATTTAAAATAAAGTATTAGAAATACAAAGATGAACTTTAAAACATCACTTTCTCATGAAAACATATAGACTAATAATGATGCCCATGAAGTTTCAATATATCCATTCATCAGTATAGAACTGTTACATCACTTAAGATCCTAAAAATATGTCCTGACCACTGATCTCGTCTGACTACTAACTCTTATTATTCTGAATCCTGTATCTTTTCTTCTGTTCAATGTTTTCCTGAATCCGTTTTAACAAATCTGTATTGAAAGACTAAATTATTCATCTAATATCATAAACTCGAGTTAACAAACCAATGGCCTCCATGGCAAATCCACAGGCCACCCATTTTTATAAATAAAGTTTTACTGGAACACAGCCATGTACATTCTTTTACATATTATATCTATAGCTGCTTTTGTGCAATAACAGAATGGCTAAGTAGTTTTGAAAGAGATAGTATAGTCTGTAAAGACTAAAATATTTAGTTTAGTCCTCAACAGAAAAAATTTGCCAACTTCTGCTATAAAACAAATCTTTAACTTAATGTGTTATATATATTCTGGCATTAAATACCAAGAAGTAAGACAGAGATGATAAGTAATATGCAAACTGATTATAAAGCTTATTAAAATAATATTTTTATATACATTTATCTGTATCAAAATAATAATGCAATTATTTTTATCCACATTTTTGAATTTATGCAGGGTTCCACAAATTTGTGAATATCTGCAAAACAATCTCTAATTTTGAATGATACTCCATTAAGGGCCATGATAAATATAGTAAGGCACATATAGTGATGATACATGAAAATACTATCTATATAAATCACATCCTAAACAATTACATAAGCAGAAACTTACATATCAAGAGTACAAATAAAAATACAAATGTAAGCAAAAGAGGAAAGAGGAAAGATATAGTCAGTTGGGAAAAGAGATGGGGAAAATAATTTGTATTCATTTTAAACTTCCCCTGTCACAAAGATATAAGCATTCCTTCCTGTGATATATGAAAACACACAATTTTTCCTTCTATCTATTCTAATCATTTAATTTAGGGAATAAATGTCAAAGGTACAAACTTTTAAATATTTAGAACAAATTTAGGAAAAGTGTGTTCAAAATGCCTACCGCTATCCACTTCCATAACTCTGCAACCCTTTATTTAAGGGTTGTCTGTCTGAGAGGCAGTTAAAACAATAACAGCCCACTTGTGCCCCTTGCTGAGTAGCTCCAAGTCCCACACTGGTGGGAGCCTTTTCTGGCATGGCCTCTTGAGGCAACTTTAAGCACAGCATGGGTGGCAGCCATCTGTGGATTGCTTGCTGACTCTTACCAGGTAGTCCCCAGAGGGGCACCAGCTGGGGCTAAACTTGGCCTGCAGCTGTACTCCTCTCAGGACTGTGCCACTGAGCCCTACAAAGCCATGCGACTAAGAATGGGAGACTTAGGAGCTTTACTTAGTATACAGAAACAGACACAGAAAGGCAGCCAAAATGGGGAGACATGAAAGAACAGAACAGAGCTCCAGAAAAATATCTAAACAAAGTGGAGTCAAGCAATCTAACACATGTAGAGTTCAAAACACTGGTTATGAGGATGCTCAATGAACTTAGGGGAAGAATAGATGATCTCAGTGAGAACTTTAACAAAGAGATAAAAAATATAAAAGTGGAAATGTAAATTATAATAGAGAACCAGTCAGAAATGAAGAATATCTGAGATGACAAGCACATAAGAAGGAATCAACAGAGAGGATGAAGAGAATGATCAAATCACCGATATAGAGGGTGGGGTAGCACAGAACACCCAATCAGAACAGCAACAAGAAAAAGAATCCAAAAAAATGAAGATAATTTAAGGAGACTATGGGAACAACATCAAGTGTAACAACATTCACATAATAGAGGTACTAGACAGAGAAGAGAGAGCAAGAAGTTGAAAACCAATTTGAAGAAATGATGGAAAACTTTCCTAATCTGGTGAAGGAAATAGACATACAACCCCAGGAAGTTCAGAGAGTCCCCAAAAAATGAACCCAAAGAGGCCCACGCCAAGGCACGTCATAATTAAAATGCCAAAGGTTAGATACAAAGAGAGAATCTTAAAAGCAGTAAGAGAAAAGCAGTTAGTTTCCTATAAGGGAACTCTCATAAGATTGGCAGCTGATTTCTCAAAAGAAATTTTGCAGGAAAGAAGGGCTTGGTACAAAATATTAAAGTGATGAAGACCCAAGATTTACAACCAAGAATGACTTTATCCAGAAAAGCTGTCATTTAGAGTTGAAGGACAGATAAGGAGCTTCCCAGACAAGAAAAAACTAAAGGAGTTTATCACCACCAAGCCAGTATTACAGGAAATGTTTGAGGGACTTCTTTAAAAAGAAGAAATAATATGTATCAACAGTATGAATAAAGAATGCCAATAACTATATATCTATCAACAAGTTCTTCAAATGAAAAAGAATTAAATGCTCCAATCAAAAGATAGGGTGGCTGAATGGATAAGAAAACAAGACCCTTTCATATGCTGCCTACAAAGACTCACTTCAGATTAAAAGACACACAGAGACTAAAAGTAAAGGGATGGAAAAAGATACTGTATGATGGACCTAGAGGGTATTGTGCTGAATGGAATAAGTCAGATAGAGAATGATAAACGTCATATGATTTTACATACATTTGGAATCTAAAGAACAAAAATAAACAACAACAACAAAACAGAAACAAGCTCATAGATACAGAGAATATTTTGAGGGTCACCAGGAGGGAGGTTGGGGGGCGGTCACTGAAAAAGGGGAAAGGGATTAAGAAGTACAAATAGGCAGTTACAAAACAATCATGAAGATACAAAGCATAGCATAAGAACTATAGTCAATAATACTGTCATAAATATGTATGGGGCAAAAGGGTATTAGATTTATTGAGGTGATCACTTTGTGAGTTATGTAGATCTCTAATCACTATGCTCTACACCTGAAACTAATATAATATTGTATCCCAACTATAATTGAAAAATTAAAACATTTATTTAAGAAAAAGGTAAAAAGAAAAAACGAAAAATAAGGGCCCAAATCCCAAAATGAAATAGCATCTGGTTCTGTTTTGATCTAATTTAATTTCCCCTCCATTTAAAATTATTCTTAGGTTACATTTTGACAGAGCCAATACTCATTCAACAGCGCACTTGTAACAAGAAAAATCTTACCTGAACTAAAATCCGTGGTCTCTGGGGAGATGGAAAAGGAACTTTATGCATAAAATGAGAAATATGCCTTAAAAACAAACAAACAAAAAGCCAATTGTTTCCAAAGTGAGTACTATATGCTACAAAGGTCAACATGTCACAAGTTCAAGTCAAAAACTCTCTGTGTATCAATAAAATCAAAATCCCTAATGCTATGAAAACAAGTGAACAAACAACCAAAAATCACGTCTCATTAAAGCTGCTCCTACTAAAATCCAATAACTTTTCATATTAATAGTTGTCCACATGCAACAGCGTTTATGTTATCAATGTCTCAGAAGCCATTTTAACTTTTACCTCTCCCTAAGTAGATAATATACAACATTTCAGAGATGTGGACATTACCAAAGAAGTTAATTTTTGCATTTGTAATATGCTTTTTAGTCAACTGCTCATATTTTAAAAGTGAAACACTACCTAGAGTGCTCCAGAAAAATGAGTTTAATTGTTTCTAAAAGATGAATATACAGACACACCTCCTTTTATTGTGTTTTGCTTTATTGCACTTTTTTACAAGCAGAAGGCAAGACTCTCCACCAGCAAAAAGATTATGACTTGCTTTATTGGAATACTTGCTTTATTACAGTGGTCTGGAATGGAACCTGCAGTATCTCTGAGGTATGCCTATTAACATTTTTAGGTTAACAATTGGATTACCGATTTTATGGGTTTTTTTTTCCCCAGAAGAAAATAGATAAAAAATTAGATTGATGAGTTTTATTTTGAACACTGTAGAAAAGAAAAAAAAGGCAACTATAGTGAAAAATCTCCCAAAATAAGTTATTTTGTTTCTGCATTATTTTTCTTTTAAACAATATTGCAAAATCATTTTGGTTTCAGAACTGTGATATATTCAACTAGATAGAGAACATTACAAGAAAAATTTATAAAATTTACAAACATGTTTTGACTGCTTGCTATGTATAAGACACTGCTAGACATTAATTGAATTATAAAAAGGCAGATACTACCAGTTTCTACCAAGAAGGTACTCATAAGCTAAGGAAAAAAGATAAGGGGAATGAGTTCCAAAGGACACACATTTGCTGGAATTATCTTAAGTAGAACAGCAGAAAACTATTTTTATAATAATATTAGGACATTTTTTGCCTTTTTCACTGTGTTGATACCTGCACTGATGTAAAACCATTGTAGATAAAACTTCTGGCATCTTATTATGAATTGAGGTAGTGGCACAAAACTGTATTAGTAGTTGTATTGTTTCACTTAAGAATGTCTTTGATGAAACAGTAAATATTATTAATTTTATTAAATTTTGACCTTGCAGTGTACTTTTAAAAAAATCATCTGTGTAATGAAAGGGGAAGTATGTATACAGCACTTCTGCTGTGCATAGAAGTATGATTGTTGTCTTGAGAAAAAGCACTTGTGCAACTGAGTTATAAATAAATTAGCTGCTGCTTTTTCCCCCATGGAATGCTATTTTTCCTTGAAAGAACAACTGACAAATTAAGGTTATCCAATGTTGGGTATTCAGCAGATATTCTGTATACAAAATAAATAAAGTGAGCCTACTGTTTCAAGAAAAATAACTCATAGTACTTGTTGCCAATAATTAAATAGAAGCTTTCAAGTGAAAATTATAATTTTTGCCACCATAAACTTTACTACTCTTCAATATTCAAAAAATTTTCTGATGAGACTGGTGGTGATATTAACCAATGGGATTTTTTAAATGTTGATAATGAAATTTACTACGTTAACTCAGAAAACAAGTATTTTCCAAATAACCAATGTACAATGCTACAAATCATGCGTGTAAAAGTTGCACTCAAAGAATGACACAGACCAAAAGGTTTTAATGTAACAGAGAAAGGAAATTAATCACTAAAATTTTCGATTCCACATTGCAAATAACCTATTATCTTTGCAAGGCACTTGGTCCAGTCCAAAACGGCTCTGGAGTCACTTGGTCCATGCTAAAACGTCCTTGACATTTGTCTTATGAAAAACCTCCATGAGCATATTTGGTCCAACCAAATTGCCTGTGATGTCTGGTTCTTTCAAAAATGTCTAAGCTTAGAAAATATTCCTAGGTTCATATGGTAAAAGTATAAAAGTATAACATTTATTTATACTTTTTGTTTACAGGATTAATACATAAAAAATACTATGTGTTATTGGTTCAATAACTGGGTTGTGACTGTATTGACAATAATAACCCTTCTTGCCTCAGTAGCCTAGCTGGTAATGGCACAGGGAGTTAGACAGATGGGTCAGTGTGGATCAAGTTTCCATGGATGTTTTGGACAGGCCAAATATCAAGGACCCTTTGGCATGTACCAAATGTCTCTGTGAATGTTTTGGACAGGACAAAATATCTGCTAATTATACTAAACTCCATTTGTCAAGGTTGGGTGCAGCAACCAAAAGAAATCCACAATATTCTGAAAAGGTCCATTCAAATATCATCCCTTTTCCACCTACATATTCGTGTGAGGACTAGTATTTTTCATAAAACTCAACCAAACAACATATGGCAACAGATTAAATAAAGAAGCATATATGAGAACCTACCTGTTTTCAATTAAGCTAAACATTAGAGATTTGTAAAAATGTAAAACAACGTAACTCTTCTCATTAATTTTTTTTTGTTTTGGAAAACAATTATTTTCAAAAAAGATATATTAACATGTAATAGGCTTATTATTTTAAAAAATTAATAAATATTTAATAAGTTCCAATTTTAATTTCTATTATAGTAAATACTGACAGATATAACACATAAAAAAAGCTCTTTGCGGTCCTCATTTTTTAAGAGAATAAAGGGGTCCTGAGACCACAAAATTTGATAACTGCTGTGTTAGAATACTGAGATGAGAGTAGAAAAGTGCAAGGAAAAATTAAATTATAATCCTGTACACCAAATGTTCTTATGATAATTCTATCATTTTCTAACTGCCATTAGAGATGGAGAATTCTGCCTAAGAACATGAGAGATTAAGTGATAGATAGTATAAAATAAACAATAGTTAGACAATGGAGATATTTAGATCTCATCTGCATCAGATCTTACTGTATGAAACATTCAGTTTTAGTAATCTTAAATCACTAAAATTTTAAAAAGAATACAGAATGAGCTCATCTAATTTTTCAAGTTCATGATATCTAAAAATTGTAAGAAATATTTTAAAGGTTCATAATGAACCCAAATATATGTAAAATAAGAATTACAAACAGTAAAAAAAATTCCAATTAGGATCTCCAAACTTCATAAGAGCATCAAAAAATAAAACACTTATTTTCTTAGAGATGAAATTATTTAAAATAACATGACTCTAAAAGTATAATAGAGAAATACTACTGATTGAAACAATCAAACTTTTTTTTCAAATAACTCTTGACAAATTTAGTTTCCATATAAAATTTACTTAATTGACTTTCCACACATAATGGAAAGATGTGTCTAATTTTGAACCCAAAAGGCTTCTAACTTACTTCTCAATTGGAAGAACATGAGGTCCAGAGATGGAATAACGATACAGAAAAGTCAGAAACTTCCTGAATGCATCAAAAAAAGGCCAATGAGAAAGAAGACAGATGCATTTATTAGTGTGAATTGTTTTCGAACTATCAAATTTCCCATCTGCTGATGATGCTAAACCCAAAAGAAGTCTCTGTTTGTCTGTGAGATTCTCCTCAGGGTATGGTTCATAAAACTGAATAGCAGCACCATAAACCTGGAAAACAAGTAATATGTTTAATAAATACACCTTATATCATTTATTCAAGTCACATCATTAGTTAAATATTTAATGGATGAGCCATTATGAGCCAGGCCATTACGAGCCATTATATGCTTATGAGTCAGGCAAGGTGCCAGGTACCAGGAACACAGTAGTAAACAGATATCATTCTTTGCTTCTTGAAGTACATTAAAAAATAGAATTACATTTTAAAAACTATACAAATGCTAGTCTCACATCTCCTTATTGAAAAAAAGGTGCTTCAATTAAATTGCATGTTTCATAAAGAGTGAAAGCAATTTTATCAATACTCTCTGTAAGAAAATGACTGAAATTAATTATTTAATAGACAGTGGGATAAAATTTTAGATAAGGAAATACAAATTCCAACTTCAGGCATTTCACTGAATTCCTCTGGACCTCAGTTTTTCAATCTATAAAATGAGGATGTTACACAAGATGATTTCCAAGGTCCCTTCCAACTGTAATCATCTACGACTCTCAATAGCATTGTATATTTAATACCGTCTTTTGTATTACTTCAAAGCTTCTGTATATCACAGAAAATGAAGCAATTTAGGATCATCATTTGATGATAAAAAGTATCTTTCACCATATTCACAAAAAAAAGCATTTATTTGGGTATATAGAACAGAATGAAAATTCTTTTTCGATGTCCCTACATATAGTTATTTTAACCAAATGGAAGAGGTATGTATAATAGATTCTATTTAATCAGCTATTTTCTATTGTTCCTTGAATTATGTAAAACTTAAGAAATAAAAATATACAAAAAATTTGCACATGTTACTTGTTAGAACATAGTACCTTTTCAGCTGAGGCTCCAGTTAACACAAATGTAGAAAATACAGGGAGAGGGTATTTGCTATTTGGTGGCCAACATTCAATAGTTGCACCCATTGGTAAACAAAATAGGGGAACAGATTCTGGGAGTGAGAATGACTCATAATCTTCTTGAGGATATCTACAAATTAGACCTATAAAAACAATAATAGATATTAGGTCATCATCTCTTGAATTTAGGTGGTTGTAATTTGAATGATTCTGAAATGCTTTATAATTTAACACAGTTGGAATGACAAAACATTACACAAATGTTCATCAAATAACTGATGCTTCAGTAGGATTCATGTATATTTTAATGCTCCAAAATTATAACTATTTATATTAACTGCTTAATATTTATCAAGCTTCATCCACAAAGGCTAAGTAAGGAAAACAAGAAAAGATTATCCTAAAGAAGCATACATATACACATAATCAAAAATTAAGTTTGTAGTCACACAACCTTAAAGCATATGAATGTACTATTTTCTCTGAAATTTTCAATATGGTTACATGCATATATTCATTTCATCAGCTCTCAACAATTTTCTCTCAGGGGTTTTTACACATTAAAAAAGATATCCTACAGGAGCATGTATATTGTACACGTGACTCCTAGCACAAATACAAGAAAAATACTAATAAAAATATAAGAGTCACATATTAACAATGTCTTCAGAGGTATATCAATTCAAGCCCAGCTTCTGAATAATTTCAAATTATATGAAGACAGTTTCTATGGCTTATGATTTCATGTTAAACAGACTAGTCTAGAAAGTGGTCCAGAAATCTTCTACTGAATGCACATCTTCCAAGCAGAGTTTCATATGGGATTTTATAGAACTAGAAATAGGAAATAGGTTCCCTAACCTTGAATAGTAAAAGTCAAATGGAAACCCTAACTAGATATAACCTTAAAGATAAAATGATAAACTGAGAATACTAGTGGTTGGTCTGTCACCAATATCTGTGTTATTTTAGACAAATCATATACCTATAAGACTCTGGTTTTCTCACCCATAAAGTGACATGAACTGGATATACTAACACCCAAGGCAATTCTAAAATTCTCTAACTATATGCTAGGCAGCCAGTAGATCCCTTGAGGATCTATAGTTAACTGTCACTACTCTTTTGGGTCATGAGGCAACAGTATAGGCTTTAAATAAGTACAAAAATACTGATGAAATGTAGATCCTAAAATATCAAAGGTAGACATCCAGGAAGGTAATTTTAAAAATATATTATTTAAAAGGCTGAATCTGCTCTCTTGCAAATAAGATCAGTGTGTTTGATATTTTGAGGTTTCTGGCAATTGAAAATTTCAACTATGTACTATAAAATCACAAATTAGTTTCTTATATTTTAGATTATTATTGTGAAACATAATTACATATGAACTATATAGATGACTAAACTTAATATAAATATTAAAGAAACATTAACAGGAAAATATTTTTCCACATTTTCTACTAATATAAAAACTTAAAGAGAACAGCTACTTATTATTTATTTAAACTTAATGTTTAAAAAATCTCACCTTCTTTTAATACTAATTTTCCATTAAGCATCCAATAAATATATTGATGAAAACAAAACAGAATCAAAAGACATGGGTTATAGCTCCCAGTCCCGACAATAACACATTGTAAGGCAGATTTTGTTTTTTTTCTTTAATCTTACTAGCCCTCATAATACATTTATATATTAAGTATCCCATGAAAAATTATACTTACCAGCTTTGTAAGATACAGTGTTAGTCTTTGCCACTGATTTTTTATAACATAAGTATACCGCTGATCCCCACTGAATTAAAAAAAAAAAAAAGAAAGTATCGTTTAATTTTAAAAGGTGGTAACTTAATAAAATGAAATCTCTTTCATTTCTCCAGTATATATCATCTAAGATGTAACAGATTTCTCTCTGTTAGCTACTTTCAATTGGCTATTTTTGTCAGCATTTTACTGACGTTATTGACCACTGTTCTCAGAAGTAAAATTTAACATATTTTTCCCTAACAAAAATGACATGAGGAAAACTTAACTCTTTAAAACAAACCTAAGCCACAACAATTTATACTTTATTCTAAATCCAAACTTTGGACAGAAATGATAAACTAATATATACTCATATGTATATTTTCTTTTTGATTCCAGACCTACTTTCAGATATTGCCAGATTTTTCTGCAACTCTTTATACCAAAACTCAAGAGTTGTAATTTGTCACATCCATTTCCTTTATTTCTCATTCTCTCCTGAATCCATTCCAAATCAGGTTTTAATCCTCCCATTCTTTAAAAGAACACCTGAATGTTTTAATGATGCCAAATAATTAGTTAATTGCTAGTCTTCATCTTACTCAACTAGTTAATTGCTAGTCTTCATCTTACTCAACCTATCAGAAAATTTTGATGCCACTAGTGACCCCCTTCTGGAAATATTTTCTTCTCTTGGCTTTTGAGGCATCACATTTTCCTGGTCCCTCTTCACCAAATCTCTGACCACTCCTGTCTCTTTTGTAGCATCCTCTCTTTTCCTGATTATTAAATGTGATCTCTTCTTTACTTCCTCTAAATGATCTCATACGTTTAGTCCCATGGTTTTAAAACAGCTACTCTCCCAAGGAGTCTCAAATTTCTAGTCTCAGCTTGAACTGAGATAGGGAAGACTGTGGGTAGAGATTCTGGGGTAAAGAGAAGGAGTTCAGTTTTAGCAAATATCCACTTACTTACCACTAAGATTTAACAAATGTTAACAATTTACAATATTTGCTTCAGATTTTAATTTATAAAGAAACAAAAAATTATGTTTAGCTAAAGCCTCCTCATCTTCCATTCCTTTCTGTCCTCCAGAGTTAACTACTAGCCTGAAGCTAGTGTATTTCATTCACAGGCATTTAAAAAATTTCTACTTCACAAACATCTAAAGTATGTATTATCGTTCTGTGCATTTTAAAATTTTACATAAATGGTGATATGCTGAATATATGCTTTATGGCTTGTTTAAAAAAATTTTTTTTCAATTACAGTTGACATTCAATATTATATTAGCTTCAGGTATACAGCATAGTGGTAAGACATTTATATAACTTACAAAGTGACTGCCCCGATAAGGACTTTCAGATGCCTTCCCCCACAACCAAGGAATTAGGTGCATTGTTTAATAACCTGCTTTGTTAATGACTCTACTTTTCTAAATAACCTTGTTAAATCAAGTACTGACATGCTTGAAAGGTTGTAAAACAAGAGTCATTTAGATGGAGCACAAAAAAATTCTCAGTGAGTCAAAAACTGAAGAGAGTCTCAAATTTGCCAAAAATCAGCTGTGTGAATCCAAACTCTTAGATTAAAAATCTTTACCAAAAAGTTTTTGCATTTTTGTACCACATGACCACTCTTAAGTTCTCTTCTAGCTCTAAAATACTATGATTCTATTTTAAATCAGTTGAAGTCCGAATCATTTAAGACTTATGGCCCAAAGTTTAAAAACTAATAATTCTTGAAAGTCTTTCCATATATAAGCTTAATGGGGGGGAGGGGGGGGAGGCAGGGTGGTGGAGAGGTGGAAGAGATATTTTTGAGTCCAAAGCTGTAAGCCTGGTACAAAAATCATGTAGAAACTTGAACAATTCAACATATATTTCCTCATGTTCATTAGATTGGTTTTGTTTTTGTTTTTTTCCCTCCTCATTTGGAAACCTAGTAAATGGCTTTCATTCAAGCTACCTAATCTTCTAAAACAAGAGTAAGGTATATAATTATACCACTGGGTATTATCAATATATCAATAATTTAATCCCAACCACTTCCTGATGCTTTGCATATACATTAGGCAGACATGAAAATAAGTTTCCTACATTACATGTCTATTTTAACTTTTCTGAGAGTCATAAGTCATTGTACATCTATTCCAGAGTCAAAGATCTAAATTTGCTCTCTTATAGTCAATGGAAACAAAGATTGTTAATAGATACAAACCACAACCTATTGCTTAAAAAAAGGCATATACAGCTAAGATCAAGGAAGTTTTTCTATAATTAGGGCTGATACTAGATCTAAGAATAAGAAAATAAACATTTAAGAGATTTTTACTCCTGTAATGTTTCTTAGAAGAAACTAAGAGAAGCTTAAACACTGGGAAAAAAGTAAAATAAAAAGCTTTCTTGTTGTATATCAATTATATCTAATGAAACTGAAAAGAAAAGCTCTTCTTCAGACATTAAATGTACATAAAAGGGACTAATTAAGCAAAAGAATAATTAATAATAGCTAACATTTATATAGATAGCACTCACTTTGTGTCAGGCACTATCCTAAGTTCTTTACAAATATTAGTTAATTTAATCTTCACCAAAAGCCTATGAAATAAAGTGCTACTTTATCCCTATTTCATGAATGAGAAAACTTGAAGCACAAAGAACAAAGGAACTTGGCCAAAACACACATATGGAATTCAAAGCCAACAGGTTTAGTTGGAGTCCATTCTGTTCACCCTATGTTATACTGTACCTTTATTCTTTCAGTAGAGAATAAATGCTATCTGACAAAACTGGAACCAATAATGTTTAGGGTAATGAAAAATTGAAACTCCTATCTCAGGTTTTTGTTTCAATGCCATAAGTCAACCTTGAACACTCTGATTAATAATACCTAGAAATGGTTTTAATTACATAATCAATTTACTTTGAATCCAAAACTAACACATCTACAAAAATAAATTTTCACCAATAGTAAATGGAAAGTATCTGTGAGCCTGTATAGTCTTGCTAAATACCAAACCAAATCTGAAACGATGTTAAGCTGGACATTATGTCATGGAGGAGTTCAAAAATCCTTCTTGCCATCACTATCAGTACCATAAAAGATCTGTAAAACTCTATGTGCTAGCATGATTTTCTTCCTCCACTATAATCTCTCCAACTGTCACATGTCATCACCAAATCAATATGCAAGGATGGCACGAAAAAATAGGGTGTTTTGTATATGAATAGCTGTTAACAAAAAAAGTCATCTAATGAGGGGGGCACATAGCTGCAGATAATTCTTTTAAGATATTATTTAGATATCATCAATATCCATTTTAAAAATTAAATGATTTTTAAACAAATACTGCTACTCCCTTAAAATTGCAGATTTTTCTTTAAGAAAATGTGGATTTGAAACATGCTTATAGATAATAAGGTGACACATATATAGTGCTTTCTTATATGTACTGCGACATGGTTCTAAATTTACTTAATCATCATACTAATTCATAAGGTAAATGCTATTGTCATCATTTTAAAACCGTGAAACAGGCACAAAGAGGTTAAGTTACTTGCCCAAGGTCACACAGCCAGTAAGTGTCAGATAAAATTCATATTTAGACACTCTGGTTCCAGAGAGTCTGTGCCCTGAACTACTAGGCCATACTGATCTGAACCACAACAAAATACTGATCTATTTTACTATCTTGCTATGAAAGTTCAATTTGCATTGTATCCAGCCATATATCAATACACTTCAGTTCTTCCTCTTTTAACTTTATCTAAACCTTCAGTATTTTTCATGTTGCTAGTTTAAGAGAAGATAAACACTTTTAAAAATCAACTTCCCATGAAAACTTAATAAGTGACGAGATGTGTGTATAATCTTTTAGATCTTAGCTAAGTGTTAATCCCCAGTTATAATAAGGCAATGTATGTAACTGCTCTAGGATCATTAAGAAATTAAATTCAAAAAATGTGTGGTTAAAAACACAACTGTTCACAAAGTTGTAAAAAAAATATCAATCCTATCAGATTTTGTTCATAGGAATATAAATTGGTTAACCTTTCTCGACAAAAATCTTAAAAGCAAACACGTGCATTGATCCAGAAATTCTAGGATATATAAAGAAATAATTAAGCAGTGCAGAACAATTTTTAGGAGTTTGATTCTAGAGTCTTATAGTCTGGGTTTCAATCATGGATCAACTGCTTATTGAAGGTATGACCTTGGGCAGGTAACAACATTTTTAAAAAATTTACTGGGGTGACACTGGTTAATAAAATTATATAAGTTTAAAGTGTATAATTCAATAATACATTATCTGTACATTGCATTGTGTGCTCACCACCCAAAGACAAATCTTCTGTCACCTATATCTGACCCTCTTTACCCTTACCTACCCTCCCACCCACTTTCCCTTTGGTAACCACTAAACTCTTTGTGTCTATGGCCTTTTTAATTTTCAAAATTTCTTCTCTGTAAAATGGGTGAAAAAATACCACTCACGGTAGTTGTGAGAATTAAGTAAGTAAATAATGAATGTGAAATACTTAGAATAGTGTATAGCACTAAGAGCTCAATAAACGTAACTTATGGAAGATTTAGTTGTAACTACATATAATAGCTTTAGCTGAAATATAAACAAATTAGAATCTAAATGTCTTACAATGGAAGATGGAATAAATAAATTGTGGCACATCCACTGAGTGTGGTAATATTCAGCTATTCAAAGCTATTAAATATTAAAAGATGCTCGATTTCTACAATTACCAAAGAAATGCAAGTTAAAATTACAATGATTTCTTGCTTATTAGTCAATAATTAAAAAGGGGTTGATAACAGCCAGTGTTGGTAAGGTGTGGAACCCGGGAAAGAGTATTCTTATACAGTATGACCACTGGGAGTATAAACTGCCACAACCTTTTCAGAGCAATCTGTCAACATTTTTGAAAATGTACAGCATACCCATAGACTCATCAATTCCACTTATAATTATTTATTCTTCCAGAGACATGCCAATAAATATACAAAGAAAAAGGTACAGGATTGATCAAAACAACATTATTAGTAATGGGAAAAAAAAAGAAATAATGTATTCGTCATTCTTCACTTGTATTTTCTGGAATACTATACAATCATTAGAAGAATTAAGCAGAGAGTTATATTGATAAAGGTGGATGACAGTAAGAAAAAGGGTTATATCAGAATATATAGAAAGTCCTAACTTTTGAAAAATAAAAGACGAATCTGTCTATATTATACATACTCCACATATGTGCACACAAAAAGGTCTGGGAGGACATAATCAAATTGTTAATTGTTAATATTGGGAAAGGACTACAAAAGATGGAAGTAGAAACAAGAACTTTCACCTTTTACTTCATAGATCTATAATTTGTTTCCCCCAAAAAACTTTTTTGCAAATACACATTTCTTTTTAAAATTTAAAACAGCAATAAAAAAGTAAAGACAAAAACAACTGCAGATCACGCATAACCTTAAGGCTACTGAAAGTACTTTGGTTTTTACTAAGAGTGAGATGGGAAGCCATTAAGGGTTGTAAGCAGAGGAATGATATGATGTAATTTATGTTTTAAATGTGAACAACAGGCTGTAGGAAGCAGAAATGGAAACTGATCAGTTAGACCAAGAGTCTGTCAAACTATGGCCTTCCTTTGACCTGAGTCCTGTTTTTGTACACCTGAGCCAAGACTGGTTTTTACATTTTTAAAAAGTTGTTTAAAAAAACAAAGACGAATATGCCAACAGAGACTATATACAACCCACAAAATCTAAATTATTTGATATCCAAGAAGAGATGATGAATTAGAGAGGTCCAGGCGAGACTCATAACATTTACAAATCATCCACAAATGGCCTGTATTTAAATGACTGTATCATCAAGAGTGTGAGTTTAGATGACAAAGATAAATGGTCTGAGGACTGAACCCTAGGGCACTACGTTGTGTAGAGGTTAGGGAGAAGGGAAGAAATTAGCAAAGGCAGAAAAGGAATGATTGGTGAGGTGAGAGGAAAAAGCAATAGAGTACATAGAAAAAGATTACATCTTTTCTTCCTGCCACTGTTTCAAGAAGTGATTACATATGTCAAAACCTACTGAAAATATGAAGAATCGATCATTGGATTCAACAATAAGAGCAATCTTGGTGGAATGATGGAAACAAAAGCCTAATTGAAAAGAGTCAAAGTGAGGAAGGGGACAGAATGTAGTCACTTCTTTTGAAACGTTTTATTGTAAAAGTGAACAGTGAAATGGGGCAGTAGACAGAGGGAGATATAAAGGTTAAGTTTTGAAAAGATGAAAGATACTAAAATATGGTTTGCATGCTGGAAGAAATTACCCAATGTAGAGAGAAAAACTGATGATTCACAAAAAAGTCATACACAAGTGGAGGGAGGGGTTAACCTTGGCTAGTACATTGGTTTTACAGTAAGGGGAAAAAAATTTTTTTTAATTAAAAAAAAAAGGCTTTTTGCATAGCTCCTTTTGAAAGTACAATTAAAGTACTTTCCTAAAAATAAAATATCTAACATCTTTAAGAACATATTTGTAATTCAGTGCTATGTCTTTTTTCAAAGATTTATTTTAGATTATGGTCTTTTCATCAGTGGCTAATTTTATCAGTGCAAAAGAGTCACTTACCATACTGTTGTTGAGATTCTTGTCGACTTTGCAGAATGTGTGTGGTGGACTTTCTCCTTTACTTGGTATAATAATACATATATCTGTGACAGCCAACGTATTCTGAGTCATGTTTTCAGAGGCTCTTCGGTAAGTGATATAAATTTTTTGTGATGAAGTACTACCGCTAATATTTGCAGGGCGTCCATAGGGAGTACTCTGAATAATTTCACATCCCTGTTTCAATCTTTCTTTCCAGTCATATAAAACCCTAAAATAAATCAAATAAAATAAATACACAAACACAAAGCACCTTCAAATATGAAAGGTAATATTAACAGGTATCATGTACTGATCCTTAAATATAGCAGATATTCCAATCTTATTGTAAGTTTGAACAGCAGTCCTACATAAAATTAAAAGATAACTGTTATCCCTACCAAAAATTAAAATAATGTACTAAAAATTCAGATTAACCTTTGTGTTTGCTGATATAAACCACAGAATGGCAACAATTAAGCATTAGGCACTTCTTTTAGCACTCCATTTAATAGATTTAATTTATTCTTGTCTCTAAAACTAAGCATCTTCTTTAGAAAAAGCAACTTTGTACTATGGTCAAAATTAAAATTTTACAAAAGGCTTCTTGCCAGAAGATATAGAACCTACTTTACACTTTTTCCTCCAATACTTCCCTTAGGTTTAAGAGACAATTTTAGGCTTTAAGAAAAGAAAATGACCTCAAATCTATCTTTAATCAAAAGTGTAAGTGAAAGACAGGCTTTTTTTCTTCTTGTGGTAAAAAATCATAGGCTTTTAATAAAGGGTAGATCAGGCATCCATTCCTTCAGTCTTCTAAATACTATACTTAAAACACTCCGGGACACAAAGAAAATGTCATGTTTAAGTAATATTAATTTATTCCTTCACAGAATTCACTGATTTGATTTTAATGCTAAGTCCTTGGCATCAGTCACAAAAAAATTTAAAGGGCTACAATAAAAAATGTGCTTCTATTTGATATAGAAATGTAACATGCAACATCTCCAACATTAATCAGTATTCCCTTTCATAAAATCCCATTATATAAATAACATTTAGTGCCAGAAATTGATCAAATTATTTCTAATATAATTTTTAATTTCTCTTTATGTCCTAGCTATCAGAAATTTTTTTTCACATTTTATTTAGAAAATTCAGAGCTAAACTGTATGCTTAATCATAGCAATGATGTTTATCTTAATGTTAGCTTAATTAGTTACTCCTCCTCCTCCTTTTGATCTTGCCTTTTTAAAAAAAAAAATTTTTTTTAAGCAGGCATTGTAACAGAGAAGTTAGACACATCTAAATTCAAATACCTGCTACTTGTTACAAGTAATACTATCTTAGGCAGGTATTTAACCTCTCTGAACCTTATACTACTAAGCTATATAATATTTAAAAATCTAACTCATAGGCTCTTGAGAGAATTAGGTGAGAGTATAAGTAAGGTCTCCAAAATAGTGCCCAGCACACAGCTGCTCAATTGAAAACAATAAAAATACAATATAGAGAACAACAAACCACCATTTATTACCTCAAATTCTTAAAAGATATGGAATGTAAATACACTTGATATATATCTATTTTCTCTAATCAGGTACTGGGCTGTTAAATATATCTTGTATTATTATTTTTGATTTTTATATTGTTAGATAACGTCTAACTAAACTGTAAGCTTTGAAAGGCAAGAATGATGTCATATTCTTCACAATGACAAACAAATGAGGGTTGCTTTAAGAGTGGTTAATTTATTCATTTCAATGCAAGTCTTTTCCTGTTGGAGAATCCTTCTCATGCCTGGAAAATTCCTCACCTCTACTCTAGGAAACTCCAACACCCTAAAGAGAATCTGCAGTATTCCCTTCATTTTACCCACAAGCTAGAATTCTGATGATGGTCATTGGAGCAACTTACCTAATCTTTTGAAAACAAGATCTGACACCTGGCTTACTTTCCTAAGCCATTTACTAAATATGTAAACTTCATATGAAACAATAGAGTAGCAATTATAGTACCAATTTAAAATTACTCACATTAACTCGTAAATTGACAGAATAAAGACTGATTTTTAAAATAACTTTTTGATATCAACCATTAGATGACAGAATTTTTAAAAATAGAAAAAACTTCAGGAGCTCATC
The DNA here is from genome assembly GCA_028627145.1 of Eidolon dupreanum. Lineage (NCBI taxonomy): Eukaryota > Metazoa > Chordata > Mammalia > Chiroptera > Pteropodidae > Eidolon > Eidolon dupreanum. The sequence goes on along the minus strand of CM053509.1, from coordinate 37,369,650 downwards.
CTATCTTCCCTTAGGCATCTGTAAACATGACTATGTTTCCACTTTCAGACTTAATATTTTAGGAGATGAAACTTCTATAGCTCCTTCATGAGACTTCAGGGGTTTCATTATTGTCCTTATTTTTAATAATAATATTTAAGTTAAGCTAATCCCCTTTGCAACAGAGCAATGGAATAAGAAGGCTAATCTTCATTCTTTATACACTCTTCATCTATTTTGAAGACACGAGTAGAGCTACTTCTAACCTTCCTTTGGTCTTTTTCTTTCGGTTTTATAGTGAGAATATTATTTTTCTACCTTTAAAATTTTGTTCCTCCTTTACTAAAAAAATTATTTATCTTTTGATTTATATAATCCTTTTACATATATATGTGTTTATATATATATATATATATATATATATATATATATAATATTCCTCTTAAGAAAAATGATCTTTGCAAAAATTGACAAGCCAATCCTAAAAATTCATATGGAAAATAAAGGGACCCAGAATAGCAGAAACAATCTTAAAAAAGAAGAACAAAGTTGCAAGACTTACATTTTCCAAAGTAGAAATTTACTACAAAGCTATGGTAATCAAAACTGTAGTATTGGCATAAGGATAGACATGTAGACAAATGGAAAAGAATTGAGAGTCTTAAAATAAACTCATATATCTATAGCCAATTCATTTTTTTAAAAGGTAGTGCTGGGACAAGTGGATATCCATATGCAAAAGAGTAAGATTCTTACTCAACTATATACAAAAATTAATTCAAAATGGATCAAAGACCTAAATTTAAAGGCTTAAACTGTAAAATTCTTAAGTCGAAAACTTAGCTGTCAATCTTCATGACCCTTAGATTGGTAACAGCCTTCTGAGATATGATGCCAAAACATATCTTAGATTTCAACAAAATTAAAAACTTTTCAGCTTCAAAAGATTCCATAAAGAAACAACCCAAAGAATGGGAGGAAATATTTGTAAATCATGTATCTGGTAAGGACTTGCTTCTAGAGTATGTAAAGAACTCTCAAAGCTCAACAATAAAAAGACAACCCAATTAAAAATAGGAAAAAGATTCTGAACAAACATTTCTCCAAAGACATACAGATAGCCAATAAGCACATGAAAGATGTTCAACATCATTAGCTATCAGAGTATATCAAGACCACAATGAGATACCACTTCACAGCCATTAGGACAGCTATAATCAAAATGACAATACAAAATGTTGGCTAAGATATGGAGAAACTGGAAGCTTCATACAATGTAGGTAGGAATGCAAAGTGGTGGAGCTGCTTTGAAAGACAGTTTGGCAGTTCCTCAAAAGGTTAAACACAGATTTATCATGACCCAGCAATTCCACTTCTAACATACAAGAGAAATGAAAACACATGTCCATACAAAAATTTTTACACAAATATTTCAAGCAGCATCATTTATAATAGCCCAAAAGTGGAAATAGTTCACAAGTCTATCAACTAATGAATGGATAAATTAATTTTGGTGCATCCACAAGATGAAATATTATTCAGTCATATAAAGGAATAAAGTGCTGACACACACTATAATATGGATAAACCTTGACGTTATGCTAAGTGGAAGAAGCCAGTCACGCACACAAAAAAACATAAGTAGTATAATTCCATTTATATTAAATGTCCAGAATAAGCAAATCCACAGAGACAAAGTAGACTGGTGATTGCCTGGAGCTGAGGGGTTAGGGAGAATTGTATAGCGACTAAAATGAGTGCAGGATTTCTTTAGGGCATGATAAAAATGTTCTAAAGTTTACTGTGGTGATGGTTGGACAACTCCATAAATACACTAAAAACTACTGAACTATACACTTTAATTGGTGAATTGTATGATGTATATGAATTATATCTCAATAAAGCTGTTTTATAAAAAAAAAAACAAATTCAATATAGTATCCTAAGTAAAGCACTAATTTACCCCAAGATCCTTCTCTGATACATAAAGACTTAGCATCCATCTACAATGATCATTATAACCAATGCTTAAAAGCCACTGTTTTTCTAGTACTTTAAAAATAATTAAATATTTTATGATAAAAATAATACATTAATTTTCTGGTACTTTTTTATAAGTGTGTTTTAAATTCTCTCCCCTACCTTCAACAGAAAGAAACTCAGACAAGATTAAAGTGCTGGGAACCTATAGGACAAAGGGACACTGAAAAGATATAATGAATTGAGAGAATACAGGATTCTAGAAATAAACGTGTCTATTTTTCTAAAGCTGCCATATATCTATTAATGAAAAAAAAACTGAACAGTTAACTTCAAAATCTACAAGGTATATTATTTGGATCCATAACAATAACTATTTTTTTAAAAGACTTACCCCAGATCTGTAAGTGGAGGTTTATCTCTTCCTCTTCTATAGCAAAGGTAAATCTGTGGCCCCACAAGACTTCCATTATTGAGGTCAGCTGATAATCCAGTTGGGGTAACATCAATACATATATAATCCCGTGGCACCTCCTCTCCAAGAGATTTAATAATAACAGAAACGTCCGTGATAGGTTCTTTTGGTTTAGCTACTTTATGACAGGCATCATTGAAGTGAATTTCTTCTTCAAGGGGCTTTGAAACATCAGTTAATCCTGCTACAACAAAGTAGTCAGCAACACGAGGTCCCTTATCTTCAATCATCTTCCATTACAGAGGTTACATCTAAAAGGAAAGTAAAGGACTAATGTTTTCCCATATCAAGCCAAACAAATTCAAGTGATTTGTGTGCAGATAAGAATGACAAACTACAAAAAGAGCACTACTGCCTTGATAAACAAATTCGTATTATATATTTCACTTTCATAGGTAAAAAGTGTGCCTTTTTTAAAAAATGGGAATATATTTAGCATTATTTATGATCATAAAAGTAATGCAAGAATTTCCATTTTTAGCAATATGGATGCCTACATTACCCAAGTAGATGGAAAAAAAAAAAAATACCCAAAACCCAAAACCCCACATCCTTTTAAATGCATATATATTACCATGTAAAAATGTAAGAAAAATTCCCAGAGCCCTCAAACAGTGAGGAAACCAAAGGCCAGAGTGCATATATAAGCTGATAATGGGTGGAGGAAGTTTGCTGACTTTCTCAGTCATCAAGGGGTTTGTGCCTTAAAAGGTATTACAGCAACAGGAGACAAAGGCCTTGAGACCACATAAAATAGGGAATTGGAACTGAGCCATTTGTATAAAGACAAGAGCCTCAAAAGACCATATCCCCAGTTAAAGAATGGATTAAAACAAAATCCATCCACTGGTATAGGGAGATAAAGTTTGCCTCAACCTGGGCCCTACTTTGGAGGGTAAAAAGTCTTCTCTGTGAATATATAGCAATAGTCCTACTCATACTTGGATTTGAGGGGTGACCTTAGCCCGCTGTATGGTCCCAGGAAGCTCCAAACTGAGATATTAACATTAACTGTGTTCCCAGGCTAGTGATACCCTTGGGGAAGCAAATGCAAAACAGTTCTAGAGGGTACACTTCAACCCAGGTTTACCACACATAAAGCACAACTGAAGATGACCTCCTATTCCCAAACCACAGAAACACAAAGAAAAATCCACTCTGAATGAGTTGTGGCAGATACAACAAACAAAACTTCAAATAAAAGGCAGAGATTATAATAGGAATGCATGCTTATGACAAATTTCAAGAAAAAACACACAAAGTAGTATCTATCATGTATTTGCAAACACTTCAGTTGTCTAGTATTATTTAAATCTTATTTGTTTCTTTAACTAGGAGAATACAACCCCCTCACAGACTGTCATTACTTACCTAACAGTTATAGAAAAAAGCTTAATCTAAAACAGAAATTTCCCAACATGTGTCTCATGTTAGACGTAGTACTAATAAATGCAAAGAAATGATTTCGTGGACAAATAAATTAGGTATATATACTACATGCCTCTTTTGTATATTTATAATATATAAAAATAAGAAAGTGTCAGCAGTCCTTTTGTAAAGGTACTCAATTAACTTTGCTTTAACCCAGGATTTCTTAAGTCTATTTGAACAACGAACCCTATTTCCCCACTTAAAAACTAGAAAAAATCCTCAGAACATGCTTTAGAAAACACTAGTTTAAACAACCTTTTTTTGTAGACGATAGAATTCCTGAGAGCAAAGAAATTCTTATGTAGTATACTTGTTTATGATATAATTATTACCATTTTCATTGTAATTTCAAAACTCATTTAATTTTCTATATTGCTAATTTCATAAGTTTCCAGAATTCATGCCACATTTCTTAAAATCTATATCTGTTGCTCAAATATACTCTATAAATATTCCCACTATTTGTTTAGGAAACAAGCCTAAACAAGGATCAAATGTTCTTGTTTTATTTAGATATATATGGCTCCCATGTAGCAATTCCCTTACACATAAGAATTTTGCACTAAATAATGGGCTTAAACTTTTCATGTATGCCTCCTAGACTGACAGTAAAGAGAAAGTAATAACCTGTTCTACTGAGAAGATTCTGTTAAACATTGAATAGTCACTCTCAGCTGATTGCATATAACAGGTGTTGCACAAAAAAACAAGCAGTATTACTCATTTAATTATCTATTCATTCTCAAAGAGTAGAACAAAAGTACTTTTCTAAAAAGCACCTCTGTATTTAACTTTTTTCCTCATTTCATTAAATAGTAAATTATTCCATCTTTGAAATAATTTTTAATGACTGTATTTTATTTATGGATATAATATTATTGATCTATTTCCTTATTGTTGATCATTTGTTACTTCTACTTATTTTAGTAATATTTTTTAAATGCTATGATGAATAACCTGAACATAAACCTCTGGCTACAACTCATTTCTTCAGGATAAACTTAATGAAGTTGAATTACTAGGTCGAATTACATAACCGGCCTCTATAAGTTTTTATGAGCTTTTATGTGTGTATGAATTTTAAATTATAAGCTTTGATAGACACTAGTCTTAAAAATTAGCTTGGTAGAGCACTTTCCTCTCTTCATAATGAAGAGATTTAAATATTTTCCTTTTTCCTAGATGCTAACTTCATGTTATTTAAACTAAAGCATATAGTCACTGTTTCATACTATAGTCTTAGGTCTCGCTATGCAGAAAGAAGGGAAAGAGAATGGAAATAGTACTATCATGAAAACATAAAAATATATTTAATAAGGCCTTTTGAAAGCTACTACCTTAGCCATGTGAAATAATAATATGCTTTCATTCCTAACTGAATATAGTAAATAACTACTAAAAGGGAACAAATTATTGTTCTTCATCAATAAATATGAGAACAATCAATTTTAAGGTGGTGATAAAATCCTCTTACATTTATTGATACAAAAGTAAATTATGCATCACCGCAGTTCTCCTGCCTTGTCATTGTTGTTATTTCCATTTGTTCATCGGAGGGCAAAGAGTGGTTAGGAAGGCAGGCAAAATATTTTAAGGCAAGGCTGACAAAGTATATAATGCCAAGAACATAGGAGGCAACATTACAGGTGATTTCTTGAAAGATCTAAATGCTTTTTAATTCACTCATGAAGTGTCAATAATTTTAAAAATGCACTTCTACTTTTTATTTTAAATAAATTATTTTTAAAGTAAGTTTGAGGTTTAGAAGCTAGGAAAAAGACCTCATTAAAAATTACAAGGCAAAGAAAATACTGAAAATCTTTAATATAGAATTGAATAATTAACAGTATTTGCTAACAATTCCATTAAACCAAGAGACTTCCATTGGCATGTGAAATGTATAATCTTATGGAAAATACTAATTAGATATAAAGACAAAATGCCTTGTGTTGGCAAGAGCCACCAAAAATTACTTGGAAAGAGCATTAGAAGAAAGCATTCTTAGTCACACATAAAACTTGGACTTTTAGTTTAGTACATTAAAGCAAAAACCTTTAAACAGTTAAGAGGTAAATTTCTTCTCTCTCTCTCCCCCATCCTTGCTGCATGCCCCTCTTCCTTCTTTTTGGAGGTAAATTCCTTTAAACTCATTTTGGAAACTGGAGCCACACAAAACAAGCATTTGATCCAACAGTTCTCTAAATAATCACAGTAATATAACACGTTGAAACAACTTCACTCAGGCTGAAGAAACAATACGTAATATTACATCATTAACCAATCATTGTTTTCAATTCTTCTTTGTTCAATATGACAAAGATAACTTAAGAAGTTAGCTCATACAATGTTTATAGCATTTCTTATAATTTCATATACCTGCTTAGTTAGTATTTCACTTCAAATCATATCTATTTTGAGAATAATAAGAAGTATGTATTCTCTATTCTTAAAACTAAATTAAGAAATCATTACAAGAAAGCTCTTATCCATTCAGCAACTTATGGAGACTGATTTGTTCTTCTCCCTTTCAATCTCTGCCCAATCAATTCAGATTCTTTTTTATCTCTTCTATCATTCCATTAGGTCAGAGTAGTTAAGTATTTGTTACTTAGGCTAACCATAAGGACAAGAAAAGGCAAGAGTGGAAATCAAAGGTAATGTTTAAAGAATAGCTGTTATCAACAAGACAAGTAATAACAAATGTTGGAGAGGATACAGAGAAAAAGGAACCCTCATATACTGCTGGTGGGACTGCAAATTGGTACGGCCGCTATGGAAAGCGGTATGGAGGTTCCTCAAAAAACAAAGAATTGATCTACCATATGATCCAGCAATCCCTCTACTGGGTATTTACCCCAAAGACTTGAAAACTCATATCCGAAAAGATATCTGCACACTGATGTTCACAGCAGCATTATTCACAGTGGCCAGGACATGGAAGCAAATGAAATGTCTTACGATAGATGATTGGCTAAAGAAGCTATGGTACATATATATAATGGAATATTACTCAGCCATAAGAAAAGATGAAATACTGCCATTTGTGACAACATGGACGGACCTCGAGATAATCATGCTAAGCAAAATAAGCCAGACAGAAAAAGTTGAAAGTCACATGATATCACTTATATGTGGGATATAAACCTAAAAACAACAAATGAATAGGACAAGCAAACAGAGACTCATGGACATGGACAACAGACTAGTGATTATTGGGGGGGGAGGGGAGGAGGGAGGTAGATGGGGTAAAATAAAATAAAATAAAAAATAAAGATATATGAAAAAACAAAAATGTGAATATAAAAGTTTATCAAATTATAAACTTTACTGAATTTTTAAAAGGATCAAAATATCTTTCAGATAGAGCCTGATAAATAGTCACAGCTTCAAGACATATATAAAAATGGTTGATAATACAATGGGCCAATTCAACTGTTCCTCACTCCTGTTCACTTAAATAAGCTAGAAGAAATTTTCTTTTTTTAAAAAACATAATTCCACAGTTAAGAACCTAATCTAGTTCATCTCTCCTTACAGTATCAAAACTAGAGACCCTCATTCCCATTTTTTCTAAACTTCATCTCTCATTTTTCTTCCAACCAAGGTAATCTATTACCCTTTAAATGTAATTTTGCTATTCCTCTTCAACAACACACTATAGTATTTCCTCTTTCTAGTCAACATATGTTCATTACATTTCTCAAAAAAATTAAATTTATGTGGATTTTCATTTAAACTTTATGAACTGTATGAAATGGTAGAAGGAAAAAGAAATTCAACAATCTCATTTACAATAAAAAATTTAGTTTATATTTGACAATGTTTCCTAATTTCCTTTGAGAATAGAAAATATCCTTCTAATCCTCAATGCAGTTATAATACAGAGTAACATATTTATATATTTTATTTAATAAGCATTTTTCTAATCTGTTATATTTATAATTATACTAAATGAATACATAATATTCCATCAAATAGAAATAACATACACTATAAACAGTATCCCATTTTTCCATTCCCAGATAGTATCCAAAGTATAATAAGTATGTGCATAAAAAATACTTGTTAAACGAATGAATACTTAACCTTGTAACCCTTCTCAAGCATATTATACTAAATGTAATGTCTTTTTCTATAATTCAGAATCAATTTTCTGAACCTCAATTACCTTAAATACTGTAGTTGTTGAATGTAGGGTAGATATAGATAAACTAGATGATTCATGTCTAGTAAACAAAAACCAAAACCATCAGGATTTTGGCAAAATTAGAAATTTACTGAATAAGTAATTGATTCATTCATTTAATGAATTTTTGATAAATACTTACTAAATCTAACGCTATTCTAGGAGTCTGTGGTGATACTGATGAAAGCAATAGCCTTGCTTTGAAGGCATTTCTTATTTAGTTCTACTTTTCCATATCGCTTTCTATATTTTTATTCCATCTCTAGCCATCTTTTCTCCTATCACCCTTCCAGATTCCAGAAGCTTGCCTTCACTATGACCAAAGTTTCCCTGCCATTTTTCCCCCAAAGCCTCAGATGCACAAATGTGATTCTTACTACACTGTCCCTTTTTCCTTTCTCCTTGACAACTAGCACTCCTTCAGCACAAGCATCCTATGGAGATTCTAAAAAGAAAGAAATCTTATTTGTATATCATATTTAACAGTACGTTAACTTTCTTTTAAAAACGTTTAACCCACCTAAGGCAAATCTAACTTTTTATAAGTTTTGTTAACTCAAACTGATGGACTATGTGGGGCAAATTTCTTGAGCAAGGGGAGTTTACTTGTTCCCTTTGGAACCACCTCCCCTCTCTCAACACCTATTCCCAACAAAACCAACAAGGAAAAATCAAAATGTGATTATGTAATTTGATAACACCCTTCTGGAAGATTACCAACCTCTGACTCATTATAAAAAAAAAAAGTTAAGATAGGAATAATAGACGTTTAGAGGGGAAGGGATCTTATTATTACTCATAGTCTAATCCCTCATTTTATAGTCAAAGAAAGTAGCTTACTTAAAGATACCTAGCCAATTAGTGATACAGCCTGGGCAGGAACTCAAGTCCCTCAATCCTGTGTTCTTTACATTTGAGGATGTAATAAATGGTCATTAATAATGACCCAGTGCACATCTTAAGACATCTTCTTTCAATAAGTTCTTCTGTGTCACTTGTTACTCATAATCATTATGTGATGAATATATGCCAAATTTTTGTCAGGAAGTCTGGTAAATTACACCTTCGGTGTTTAATACAGAAAACAGCTGACAAAAACAAATTAAAATAAAAAAAAACAAAAAATACTTACACATCACTGAAAGTCTTTCTCTGAAAATGATGCCAGATCTCACTTTGTGAATTCTGCAAGGCTTGGAGTTTGAGAAATACTGTATTGAAAAGAATAAGAATTGAGCTTAAATTAATTCCAATCAAATCTTTCTAAGATAGCTGTGGATACTTAAAGTTCTGTTAACAATAGTAATTTTCAAATAAAATGCTTGCATAAATTATTTTCATATAGTTAAGAGCCCATAAGTTATTTTCAAATACCAGCTCTTCCAGAAAACACATTTCAGTCAAGGATACACGGACAGACACACACACACACACACACACACACACACACACACATACACACACACAGAGTAAATAACGAGGAGAAAAACAAAAAAAATAAAAGAATAAGTAATGCCACAAAAGAGTAAATACACAGAAGCAGGGAGTGTAAGAAAAACATGACACTTATGGGGTAATATATATATTGTCTTATTCCTAGAGGGAAAATGAACACATTTAAAACAATTTAAATATAAACTCAAGTACCTTCCATATATATAACAAGTTTCAAAGAAGTCAATACCTGAAAGTATTTTCCATTTATTACAAATTTTTAAAATACTATTTAAATAGAATCAGCTATAACAAACCCTAAACAAGATATGGTTAAGATCTCATCAAGGAAGCTAGGTTTTCTGTCCAAAATAAATAATGTTGTATTATGGGACTCAATATGCCATTATCATATTTTCTTAAAGTTGAGTAATTTAGTAAGTTGTAGTTACAAGTAATTTTAAACACAAATGGAATAATGATGACACTGACAAAGTCTTAGAGTACAATGTAGGTTAGCTTTATAATGCTGAAGACACACACATGCAGCACTTTCAGTAAGAGTCAAAAGCTTCTGCAGGAAAACAAGTTGACATGCAGTCATCACAAGTATATCAAGAGGAAGAAACCACAGTGTTAGCCAATATGGATTTTCTAACAACGGAGAAATAGTAGCAGCAACAGACATCAGATTTACCAAACTTGGTTGGTACTGGATATACCAAGTGTCTTGAAATGGAATGGAGGGTAGAAGAATAAATGAAAAATAATGTAAGTGCAACCTTGTTATGTTTTGGACTGCTAAAACAGATCAGGATGGATATATGTTTTAAAAACCCAGACAACACTCTACCCCAGACTCCCTGAAAATTTTCAGTCAGTAAATGTGGAGTGGCATATATATTTTTCAAATATTTCTAAACTCATTGCTGACAGGTAGCAGAGAGACAATGTAAATACTAATTTACTGAAACATTTTTTTAAATTCAACATCAGATTATTACAAAAATTTTCTAGTTGAAATACTTTATGTATATAAAAATACTTTTTAAGTTTTGAAAATTACAGCTATTTTATTTGTAGAATATCAGGCTTGTTTAGATGCAGTTACAAATTATGAATGTACTATAACCAATTCCAAATACATTTTCTGCTACATTGAGTTTCTTAATATGGTAAGAACACTGTTTTGACCATGACTCTATGGTCCACTAAATTTAATATTTATTACTCAAAATTTCTTCAATGTTGAACAGTTTAGATTTACAGTAGCATTTTCAATATCAAATATTTCATCTTTGACAGAACAAACTTCTAAAACCTTTACTTTCATTCTATAAATTATGTAAAAAAAACCTGACCCATTATTAGAACTAACTGATTTTCTATTACACAAAAAATGAGACTGATATAAAACTGGCATCACTTAAGTGTATGCAAAGTTCTTCTCCCAATTAAGACAACAGAGCACAGTTATTGCTATTATCCGTACATGCATAAGAAAACTTGGAACAGAAAATAGGTAAAATCTATTTAGTAGAGCATTCTTTGATGTAAATGGAAAGTTATGCTCCACAGGTAATACATTGATGTGCTTCCTGGAACTACATAAGTTAAATTGCCTTTTTTTTTTTTTTTAAACATCCATTATATTAGTTCCAGGTGTATAACATTATTCAACATTTGTATATATTGTGAAATGATCCCCATAATAAGTCTAGTTGACATCTGTCACCATAGTTAGATCTTTTTTCTCGTGCTGGGAACTTTTAGGATCTACTCTGCTAGTAACTTTCACTTACACAATGCAGTATTATCAACTGCAGTCATCACGCTGTACATTACATCTCATGACTTGTTTTCTAACTGGAAGTTGACTCCCTTCACACATTTTGCCCACCCCTCTTTTCCCACTCTGGCAACCACCAATCTGTTCTCTGTATCTATGAGTGTGTGTGTGTGTGTCTGTGTGTGTGTGTATGTGTACACACGAGTGTAAGATTTCACATATAAGTGAGATCACATGGTATGTCTTTCTCTGATTCATTTCACTTAGTATAATGCCCTCACGTTCCATCCATGTTGTCACAAATGGCAAGATTTTGTTCTTTTTTTTTGTAGCTGAATGATATTCCATTGAGTATATATTTTTTTCTTTATCCATTCATCCATTGATGGACACTTACATTGTTTCCATGTCCTGGCTATTACAAATAATGCAACAATGAACATGGGGGTGCAGATATCTTTTCCAGTCATGTTTTCATTTTCTTTAGATAAATACCCAGAAGTGGAATTGCTAGATCATATAGCAGTTACATTTTTAATGTTCAAGGAACCTCCATATTGTTTTCCATAGGAATTACAACAATTTTACATTCCTACCAAGAGTGCAAAAGAGTTCCTTTTTCTCCATATCCTCATTGACACCTGTTATTTATTGTCTTTTTGATAACAGCCATTTTAACAGACGTGAGGTGTTATCTCATTGTAGTTTTGATTTGCCTTTACCTGATGATTAATGATGTTAAGCACCTTTTCATGTACTTGTTGCCCACCTGTCTTCTTTAGAAAAATCTATTCAGATCCTGTCCATTTTAAATTAATTTTTTTTCTTTTTTTGCTATTTAGTTGTATGTGGACTTTATATTTTGTGGATATTAACCCCTTGTCGACTATATGATTTTGTGAATATTCTCTTCTATTTAATAGATTGCCTTTTCATTTTGTTGATGGTTTCTTTTGCTGTGCAGAAGCTTTTTAGTTTGATGTAGTCCCACTTATCTTTGCTTTTATTAACTTTGCTTTTGATGTTGAATCCAGTTTTTCTGATACCATTTATTGAAGAGACTCTTTCTCCACTGTATACTCTTGACTCCTTTGTCATATATTTATTTGACTGTATATCCATGGATTTATGGTCCATGTGTCTGTTTTTATGCCAATACCATACTGTTTTACTATAGTTTTGTACTGCTGCTTGAAACCAGGGAGCATGATACCTCCATCTTTGTTCTTCTTTCTCAGATAGCTTTCTCAGATAGCTTTTGGGGTCTTTTGTGGTTCCATACAAATTTTAGGATTGTTTATTCTATTTCTGTATAAAATGCCATTGGAATTTTGATAGGGATTGCACGGAATCTGTAGATTGCTTTGGGTGGCATGGACATTTAAACAATGTTGATTCTTCCAACCCATGAGCATGGAATATATTTCCACTTATTTATGGCTTCTTCAATTTTTTTTCATCGACGTCTTACAGTTTTTGGTGTAGAGATCTTTCACCTTCTTGGTTAAATTTATTTTTAGATATTTTATTCTTTTTGATACAACTGTAAATTAGATTGTTTCCTAATTTATTTTTCTGACAGCTCATTATTAGTGCATTGTAACACAATGAATTTCTGTATAGTGATTTTGTATCCTACAACTTTACTAAGTTCATATTCACAGAGTGATGTCAATGTGTTTTCTGCAGCTACATATGTTAAATTATCTTTCAGCAAGATTCCTTTAAATTGCCGTTATTTTTAACTGAAACTTTTCTTTTGAGATAATTGTAGATTTGCATTCAGTTGAAAGACCTAACAGAGATCTGACATACTTTTCATTCAGTTTCCCTCGGTGGTAACATCTCTCAAAACTACAGAACAATATCATTGTGGAATACTGCATTGATGCAATTTACCTACCTTATTTTGATTTCCTTAGTTTTACTTGTATTCATTTGTGTGTTTGGATGTGTTTGGTTCTACACAATTTTATTACATGAGCAGCTTCATGTATTCATTATCAAAGTCAAGATACAAAACAGTTCCAACACAAGGATCCCTAGTGTTGACCTTTTATATCTTTATAAGTCCTATTCCTTCCACTGCCCTAATCTCTGTGGAGAGGTATGTTTTTACTAGAAAACACATACAGCCTATGAAAGAGAAAGAAAATGTCTTCAAAAGAAATACCCTTACAAAATAGGTGAAGAAATGAATCAAAGAAAAAAGTATAAGTATATATGGTATGGAAAGACTTATTAGTCACATTGACTCAGACATCTAGAACACTATAATTGAACATGCTTATATAAACATATAAATGTACAGACATATGTATGCACATAAAAGAGAAGAAGGACAGAAAATGTTTATCTATTAAATCACAGTGAAGATCAATCTCTTTAGTTCTAAGATAAAATTTTCCATATGGTTAAATCCTAGAATGGAATCAAGTAGACAACAAAAAATAATACTATAGAACAACTACAACGGGAACTCCTAGATGTATAAGAATATAAAAAGGAACCTTTTACTGTGTTCAAGGGTAACCCTCCCCTCATGTAAAAAATAGGTTGGAACTAGAGTAGTTGGCTTTCTCTTGAGAATATGGGTCTGGTCTGGACAGAACAAGTACAGACTGGAAACAACTGAATATTAACATACAGATACCTCTTATTTCTCCAGGCAGACTATAAGCAACTGAAAGGCAGGAACTCTTTAATTTCTTTTAATTCCCTCACATAAATTATAGCAGGTATAAATGCATGGTAGGTATATAAATCTTTATTAAATAAGGTTGGCACAGTAGAAAAAACTGGTAAAGTTAAGAAACCACAGAATCATAGGATTTTAGAGCTAGGAGGGTAGATGGTGATTTAGTTTCAGTTCATGTTATAATTGAAGCAATGGAGGCATGTAAGTTAAACAGCTTGCCTAAGACCAAATACTTCAATTTATGACTCAACTCTCATTTAATTTAAAATTCTTCAAGAATACTTCAAAAATGGAAGAAGAAAACAATTCCCTGGGAAGACCTGTGTGTTAACTAGTGAAAACGGGCTTTGTTGGACAAAAAATGTTAATAGGTAAGTGGGAAAAGTTAAACTGGTTGAAGAGAGTGGGACAATTATAGGTTAAGAAAAAGAATGGATGACCAAAAATAAGAGAAAAGGGTAAAGTGAAAAAGAAGTTGAAGAAAGAGATATGATGAGAAAAGGAATAAAAAAGATGAAGGGAGGAAAGTATAAACAGGATAAAATTAAAAAACAGTGCAGAAATGGAGAAAAGAGGGAAGTGGTTAAAGAAGGATGGGGAAATGGTATCTGGAGAATTTTTAATGCTATTTACATTCTTTTAAAGTAAAGACACTTTACTTTAGAAATGAGATTTACCATTTCTACAGAAAAATCAAATTCCATGTAAACTAACTGCTATAAAAATCAACTACCAATCTTGTACTGAAAATCTGTTCATAATCAACACTGTATATGAAATGCAAATATATGATGCTTACCAGTCTAGAGTGAAAGGGAAATCTGGTTTTAAATTTTGTCTTTCACACTATCTTTTTTTAACTTAATTTCCCATATGCATACCACTCACATATTGCAAAGTTCTTACTTCCTCTTTGAATTATGATAAGCATTTGTTAGCTGGTGTCTAAAATGAATGTTGTTTCCAATGGAATTTTCCTAAAAGTTTCTCTCAAACACACATTATCTGGTTTTTCTTCCTATTTCACTGTCGTACACAAGCTACTTGAAATAGCATTCATTGGGGTAATTAAAAATGCATTTACATAAGACAAGCAATCTAAAATAAAGCTATATAAGCTTACAATAAAAATGAGATGTGTTGATTGAAAATATCACCTTTCTTGAAAAGTAGATACACAGATTTATAATTCTGTCATTTGATTAATGCTAAACATTTCAATTTCTTAACTATTAAATTACCTATTTAAATACACTTTAAGCCTTTTTAAAAAATCCCTTTCCACTTTTCCCCACAAACTGTAAAAAATAACAAATTTATGTGTTTACAAGCAGTTGAAAAGGACTTTGAGAATTAACACATACTTGAAAATAACTGAGGATTCTGTTATTTTTCCAGTTAATAATGACTGATTGATACAAGTTTTTGATTGGTAGGACTTACTAGATAATTAAAAACTACAAACAGTTCAAACACAAGGAAACCCAAATACATTAAAATGCGTGGAAAAATTGTTAGCCTTACAAATAATTAAAGAAATTAAACTTTGAGGTACTATATCATATCCAGTAAATTAACAAATATGAATAAAAAACATTAAACTTAATGCTGGTCAGTGGTACTATAAGAAAAACAAGCACACTTACAAACTGTTAATGGCATAATTTTTCTGAAAAGTAATACAGCAAATCACTTAAAACTAATTGTACTCTTATCAACTAATTGTATTTTGGTAAAATCCTCTCAAGAAATACTTTTTTAAAATTCAAACTGTTGGTCTAGATTATTTACAATCATACCCTCTTTAAAGGTTCACAGAATTTTACAGCAGAACAAGACCTTAAAAAGCTTTTGGTTCAATATTATCATTTTGCTGATGAGGGAATTCAAGTACAGAAAGGCAAATTTGACTTGCTAGAAGTAGCATAGTTCTACTGTAAGCATACTCTTATCATATGATCCAGTAGTCAAATTTCTTGGTATTTACCCAAATGAGATGAAAACAAGTCCACACAAAAACCTGCACATGGATGCTTACAGTACTTTTATTTGTAATTGCCACAATTTGGAAGGAACTAAGATGTCCTTCAGTAGGTAAATGAATAAACAAACTGTGGTACATCCAGACAATGGAATAGTATTTGGCATTAAAAGAAATGAGCTATCAAGCTGTGAAAAAACATGGAACAAACTTACATGAAAGAAGCCAATCTGAAAAGGTTACATACTATGATTCAAACTATATGACATTCTGGAAAAGGCAAAACTATGGAGACAGTAAAAAGATCAAGGGTTGCCAATAAGTGACGGAGAAGGGATAAACAGGATGAGCAGGAAAGATTTTTAGGGCAGTGAGAGACTCTTCTGTACGATGTTACAATGGTGCATATATGTCATTATACACTATACATTTGTCAAAACCCACAGAATGTACAACACAGAGTGAACCCTAATGGAAACTATGAACTTTTGGTGATAATGATGTGTCAGTGTAGGTTCACAGACTATAACAAATGCACCACTCTGGTGGGGATATTGATTGCGAAGGAAGCTGTGTCTGTGTAGGGGCACAAGTATATGGGAACTCTCTGTATTTTCTGCTTAATTTTGCTGTACATCTAAAAATGCTCTAAAAAATAAAGTATATTTAAAATAAAAAAAAAGAATTAGTTCTGAACACCCCCAATATGTAGGCTAGAAAAATTAGAGTCAACATCTTAATAACAGTACTTTCAAATGGTGAGGAAAAACAAATGGAGATGAGGGAATACTTACAAAATAATCACCAATTTTTCCCAAGAATAAAGATATAAGATGTCAGTTTGGTATAATAGGTAAGGAAAAAAAAATAAAAATAAAAACCTAGACACTTTATAGAGAAATCTAAGAACACCTCAAAGTGAAAATTCTAAAAATTCCTAGCAAGAAAAAGAAAAATTAATTCACCCACACATACAAAAAAATCTAACTCAAGATTTCTCATCTGTAACACTGGATTTAAGAAGATAATGGAGTCATATTTTTAAAATGTTAAAATAAATGGAATTTTATATATAGCTAAACTCATTTGAATGCAATGGCGAAATAAAGATATTAGGAATATAAGTGCTCAGATGGTTTACCAAAAAAGCAGCTAAGCAAAAAATCAAACTATTGTTCAAAGGTTATTTAAACTGCATATCCTTAAAGACCCAAAATTTTAGAGTGAAACATTGTGAGAGAAAATACTGTAATAAGATGATAACCACATCTAGCGGACTTTATAAGATATGATGAGAAAGGGTGGGTGAGTAAATAACTTAAAGGTTCATTGTTAAGTAAACAATGGGAGTCAGAGGAGGGAAGAAAGGAAAAAAAAACAAAAACAAAAAAACAAAGGGAAGTAATCCTGAACATTAAAAGGCTAAAGAACTCTAACATGGTAGGGACAGAGATGAGGAAAGAATCAAGGTCTATGAGAGCCTACTAAGATACATGTCTTGTTCAGAGGGAAGATATATCAATAAGCTTAAAAACCTGATAGACAAAAATAAATATAAATATGAATCTGACTACATAAGGAGTAACCACCAGAAGAATAAAAATATGTAACTTTCTAAAAAATTTATTTATCCTTAGAAAATAGTAAAAAAGAAATAAGGAAAAGAAAGTATGGTAAATAGAAAACATAAAATGACAGGAGTAAGTCTCAATATAATAAAGAGGCAAAGTTTAGCATACTAAAAAAACTCTTAGAAAGTACTCTTAAAGGTAACATGCCAGCCTTCTTACTAATTCTTGAACAAACCAGGCATTCCGGTCTCAGGGACTTTTATTCTTTCTGCCTTCTCTGCCTGGAATAGCCTTTCCTGATGCAGCTCAGCCAGATGTATCTCAGGTGCCAAGCCAGCTATATTTTCCGGTCCTTCTTTCTAAAAAGTTACCTTCTCGGTGAGGCTTTCCATGACCACCCTATTTAAAATGTCCACAACCTCTCACGTTCAACACTCATATTCTCTTGTTTTAATTTTCTCAATTTACTACTTTTCACTATCTAACATACTACATATTAGACTCATTCATTTTATTTACTATTTCTCTCTCGCTCTCCATAAGACTGCAAATTCAATGAGGGTAGGAATTTTTGTGTTTTAGTCACTGCTATATAACCAGCATCTAGAACAGTGCCTGGAGAATACAATGTGGTCCATATCCGTTGAGTGAATGAATAAACAAATTGAGTTGTCCATAAGTAAAGGAATAATTTTTAAATGTGGCAGATACCATGATTTGAATACTGTGTAGCAGTCAAAAGCAATGAACTTGATGTAAACACAGCAACAAAGATTTTTTTTTTAATTTAGTGTTTAATGAAAATAGTAGGAAAGAATAAGGAATCTACAGCAAAATATCATTTATATAAATTGAAAATATATTCAAAATAGCATTATAGTTTTCAAAGATACATTCAGATGGTATGCTAAACATATTAAAGTGAATACCTATGGGAGAAAGGAAATAGGAGCGAAGGTGGAGAGTAAAGGAGGATAAAATAAAATTAAAGCAGGGCCCTACACAGGCCAATAACAAAAGTGTACCATGAAACAAGAAATGTGATTAAATCAATTTTCTATACCTAAGATGCTCTAACCCAACTTCCTCCAAAAGAGAGATATTTAACTACTTGTTTCAGCAAAACTCAAATCACTGTGACCTTGAGAAGACCCACTTTAATGAAGTGTTTGAAAGAAGAAAGCCCAACTGTAATGAACTGAAGAGAATGGGAAGTGAGGAAGGATATACAGCCTGTTATAGGAGTTTTGATGTGAAGAAGGGCAGGGAAATAGAGTGATAACTTGCAGAAGATATAGAATCAACAGAGGATTTTAAAAAAAAATGAATGAAATTAAGTGGGGTTAACCAATGGGAATCATCAAGCAGATAGAGAAAATGATGAAGTAGAAAAAGAGCATGATTGTAAAATAAAAGCCTTAAAAAGTGAGAAGAGATGGGATCCAAAACATAGAGGGTCTGATCATAGAGGCAAGGATTTATTGCATTAAGACAAACTTTCCATAATAATGTTTAACAATAATTTTTCTGAATATTCAGGCTTCGGTGATGTGGGTTCTTAACCTTTTTTGGGTCATGAACCCCTTTGAGAATCTGATTAGTGCTATGGATCATCTCTCCCTTAAAATACACATATAGATATTCAGATAAGACTTTACATACAACTTTAGGACCTTTGCTGAGCCATGCTTCTCAAGCTAACACATACATAAGTCTGTTTTTTGATTTTAGTTTTTTAAATTTTTAATTAAGGCATAACATACATATAGAAAAGCATACAACTCTAGGAATTTCCATAAAGAGAACACACCACCCACTAAAAATACCTCCCCAGGTCAAGAAATAGGATGCTACCAGTAACAAGAAGCTCCCAATCCTCCTCTAGCCTTTCCCCAAAAAATCATATCCAGGCACCTAATATTAGATTCGTTTTGTCTGTTTTTGAACCTATTATATAATGGAACATGGAACAGACAGTATGTATTCTTTTGGTCTAGCTTTTTTCACTCCACAATGTTTTTGAGTTTCAGTCATACTTGTAGCAGTAGTTTATTCATTTTCATTTCTGTATAGCTTTTCATTTTGAGAATATATCATAATTTATCCATTCTATTATTAATAGACATTTGGCTTGTTTCCAATATTTGGTTATAATAATTACAAAATCATGCATAGATTATTGTACATGTCTTTTGATGTACAAGTGTATGCATTTAAAAAAATACCTACAAATAATATATGTATATTCAACTCTGGTACATAATGCCAGTGTTACAAATTGATTGTAATAAGACCTTATATTTGATGGGTAAGATGGTTTAGAAATTAAAAAAATTTGCAAGCAGAACATACCTCTGATTGACCTCTCTAAAATGTTAGTTTGACCTCTCTAAAATATTAGGCTATTTCTATGGCATAACTTTGGCTATGGTCTAGCACTGAGTTTGGCTGGTTGATTTGTTTCCTATTTATTCTGAGTTTAGTTATCCAATCTTCCAGTCATTTTTGTAAGCTATCTACTATCCTTCCAATAAATTCCTTTTCCTTTTCTTTAGCTAACCAGAGTTGATTTCTGTTGTTTGCGTCCAAGAATCCCAAAATGGCAACCCTATCATGTGCCAGGCTCTGTACTAGGCAATGGAAACACAAAGGCAAATAAGATATGTCCCTGCCTTACAGGAGTATAATAGAGATGGCAGAAAAACAAGCAATTACAATAAATGATAAGTCTGTATAACAGGAATGGCCACAGAAAACACAAGGACACACAGTTTAAGCTTAGGAATCAGAAAAGAAAAAGATATCTAAATCTTGAAATATGAGTAGAATAATAGAGAGATGGAAGGGTATTCCAAACAAAGAGAACAACATATAAAAGGCATATAACCTTTTCTATATACATCGCCTCCTTCCTACACAGTATATTTAAAGCATATCTGAAGGACAAAAGCAACAAAAGACAAACTGATGGGTTTGTAGAGGATAAGAAACAGTCCCAAAGTGTGACCTAGGTGACAATGGTGGTATTTTTGAGCTTCTTATATGAAAATGCACCTCATTCTTGAAACACACGCACACACACACCCCATCACTGCTGCAAGCAGCAAAGCGGGCCACAACTACCTTCCTTTTTTCTCTTACCTACCTCAGGCACTTCTCAGAAGAGTCAACTATAGAGCTCTGGGTTTGAGGGGGAGGTTGTTTGGTTGGTTGGTTTTTTTGTGATGGGGGTTGTGTAGGAATCATGAATGAGTGGATAAAGGAATTGAAAAGAGAAGTATAGGTATTAATGAACTGATTACAGTAGTGAAGCACAAAGCATTCTGACAACTGCATACACTAGTTTTGCTTAAAGGTAGGTGCAATTCTACAGGAGAAAAACTGATGTATAATAACATTTTATAAAATAGTGTGTGTATGCTCTGTCCTCTAAAATTATAAAATTTCAGTATTGACACAGATCATTTTTAGAGATTTATTTTTTTAAATTACAGTAGGCTTATACTATGTACTGTTTTTACTGTTTACTTTTATAAAAACTTTGATCTTCATAAGTTTTATAAGCTCTAGCATTTTAAGTTATCCACTGTATGGAAGTCTATGCTTGAAAAAGAAAAACCACCATAAAAGTAAACTAACCAACCATCCAATCAACATTGGAAAATTTGATAAAGGAGTCTGAAAGCAAATGATCAGTGACATCTCATTCTCAAAAGTGACATCAAAGTTATAGAGAACAAAATGATTTGAGTAGTCTAAAATCTACAGCCCTCCTTTGAAAAAAGTAGTATTCACTATCATATGAAGGACAGATGTGAAAAAATAAAGATTCATTTCAGTTTCAAATAAATTGAATGGTGTAAAAATTCACTTCAATCATACTAAACTCCACACTACCTTCGCAAATTCAGTTCTTTCTGCCAGAATTCCCCTGTTCAAATAGACGGCTCCTGCATAATATTTGAGACCTGCTCTTTGAAGACTTCTCTAACCTCTTTCTTCAGGAGACAGTGTCATTCTCTTCTCTTATATTTCAAGAGCATACTATATATATATATATATATATATATATTTCTATTATGATTATCATACAAATACTATGACCATTTTTGTAAACATCTACTCTTCGCCAACTACATTAGGAATTCTTTGAGAGTAGGCAATGTTACATCTGTAAATATCTGTTTTAGCACAGTCCCTAGCAGAGGATAGGCAGTCAGGAAACGCTTATTGAATAGAGAATGACATGGTGTATTAATGATATTAACATAAGGTTATTCGTGTTCATGAAATAGCATGACTCAAACTTCAAATTCTGCATGCAAAAGCTAAAAAATCAGCTAAAAAATGTTTACTTGCAAAGGGGAGATATTTTTACTGCTTTCACAATAATCACCTATGGATTTGGGGTGAAATAATTTAAGTTCTTTTCTACTGTATAAAAACCAATGAGTGGTCTCTTTTTTATTTCAAAAAAAAAAATCTTAATTTTATTTCATATTATTTAGTATTCTCTTGTAATCACCACCTTTTAAGATATTCATTTGGTATATTTACCTCTCCCTCTGAGAGTTGTATGCCCTGTATGCACTCCCCTATCATAAAAATGGGGTCTGAAATGAAACTTTGGTTTCGTCCACCATAGCCATCTGGACCAGACATAGACACCTACTTCAAACTGAATTTTCTCCCAGGGATTTAAATGGGATCACAGAACCATGAGTGCATGTATGAATTTAAGAGTTAGAGGACTTGTTCGGCCACGCACAGTAGTAAAAGACAACAAGCAGAGAGAGAAACATGAAGTGGACAAGTAGGGAGAAGCAGAGAGACCATGCTGCCCCAGGGTAGAGAGAAAATAGTTGCCTGAGTTTCTGATATGTTTCCAGTACCTGGTTCCCCTCCCCCTCATGAAGCCTGCTGTACTTCTACAGGTACTATGAAATTCTCAGTATCCTTGGGATTAACATTCTCTCTTTTTTTATTATTAAGTTAGTTTGAATGTGGTTTTTATTACTTACAAACCAAAGAAATTTGATTTTAAAAACCTCAAAAAAGTAAAAAGGTCAAGTAGGAACATCAAAATGTCAGTTAATCATAGAAGAAGAAAAAGCTTTGTTAAAAAAAAATGGCTGTTATATTGGTATCTTCAGGCATTCCTCAGCATAAGAAAATGAAAAATACTCATCACCCATAACAGATTCAAACAACTTCCTATAAATCCAACTTCAGCATAGTTGTGAGTCAGTATAAATAAAATTCTATTTCGAAGTTCAGAAAAAAGTGAGCTCAAGGAACAGGGAATCTCTTAGAGCTTATTAGAACAAATTATTTTCTAAAGAATAATAATACACTTACTACAATTTTGACAAAAAAGGGATTTGAGAGTATAGCTTTTATGGTAATAATAGTTGGGTCCAAACTAACAAGCCTAAATATCATTATACAGTTTTTCCTATCCATCTAAATCCATTTCTTTAAAAACATGCCGCTTCAGAGTCCTCAACTAAAATATTCAGCAGAAGATAGTGACTTATAAAAAACAAGAAACAAATCCCAATAGCACAATTATTACATGACATTAGCTCCTAAAACAAGACTGATATTAGATTTTCTATTTCATTTTGATCGTTGGTTAGTAAGAGGTTTCCTTTTTCAACACAGACTTAAAAAAAAACTTTTTAGTACATTTTCAAGTGGATAGTAAAGAAGAATGAATACCAGTAATTGTACTGTTCCTACTCTCAAAACAAGACAAACTTACATTTTTAAGAAACACTGGCTAGTTTCACATAATCAAAATTTAGCCAGACTAGAAAAATCTAAAAATGTAAGAGCGAGTTCAGAGACAAAAATAAAACAAAAAAAAAATATGTCTATCAAATTCATCAAGATTATATAGACAATTCTAGTATTCAAAAAAAAGGGGAGGGGAGACATTAAATTTAGGGTAGAAGGAAAGGTTTATGAAAAATTAAACAATGATTGCCATAAAAAAGATTGTAAGTAACAAGTCTCAATTGTTTATAATAATAGAAGGCAGATAATAGAAGGCAGAGGCATTGATAATTTTTAACTACTTATATTGCCTCTGGAATGTTTACCAAAATTACATTTGATTATGAGTGTCTAATATTCTGAGAATTTATTTTAAACCAAACTGTGCTGGTTTGGCTCAGAAGTAGTTAAGTTTTCCAATTTCTCCATTCTGCCCCTTTTTTCAATTTTTCTTTACAACACACTTCAGTTTATGTCCCAGATTAACAAATAGCACAATCTTAGCTTAGCTATCACCCTCACACCTTAATCCAAAAAGAAAGGCTGGTAAATGCTATTGTACAACCTATGTGAAGATTAAGAGTAAATAAAGAGCATTTCTAGAGTTTAAACAGTGCTATTAATAACAAAAGTATGTTAAAATTCAAATAACTAATTAGGAAATGGTAATCATCAATGCCAATTTCAAATTTGTGACAGAACACCAAATGTTAGAGCTACAAGAGAGAAAGATTAATAGTCAACTTGCCATGACAGTCTCATAAGCTAGGAACATATCTTTCATTTTAAAACTCAGGATTAGTTGGTTTCTTCATTCATTCTTTAATTCTAGGTTATTGGGGGCAGAGGGCAGGATACATAACATAAATTAAAACATTCTAAGGGCAATAATAGCTATAATAGGTTATTTATTGAATATTTACTCAGTGTAAGCTGCTGTTCTAAGTGCTTTACTTGCATTAACAAATTTAAGCTTCATAACAATCTTATGAAGACATCATTGTCTCTATTTTACAGGAGAAGAAACTGAGGTACACAGATAGTCACATAGCAAAGCCAGATTTCAATCCTAGAGAGTCTGGTGAGAGCCAGGGTTCTTTTTTTCAGAGAGGGGGCTTACAGATAAGCAAGGAGGTAAAGGAACCACGTGGTAGTGAAGTAGAGTCAAATATAGCAGTATGAACTCATGTTTAGCTTCATATAAATAAAGATGGATAGAAAAATAGTTATATGTTTGAACATGTGGGTTAGTACATGCTTCCTAGGTCTGTACACAGAAAGGGCTCAGAAGCAATGATACCCCAGCTGCAATGAGAACCCCAAATGCCCAGATTTTGGTTTCTAGTATCATTCTCTAATAAAAGTAACCAAGGATCCTTAGAGAAATGGTTGTAAGGCTGAGGCAGGGAATATGCAAGATGAGCCCGAAGTATCTTGTAGTGCCAAAAACTAAGGAAATGCTAACAAACAAACAAACAAACAAACAGGGTATGCCCTGTTGGTCACAGGAGCCAACCTGAAAGACGTAGAACAATTTAGCGACAAAATAAATAAAGTAGTATAGGATTATAACCTAAAGTTATAAAATGAATATCTGTGAGTCCATACTGATATAAATGATTGAATAAATAAACAAATAAATGAAAGAAGAGAAAAATCTCCCTTACAGAATTCCAAATAATTCTGTAGATTGTCCCCCTCAAGGAGTTAGAACTCTTCACTCACTGAGTAGGTGATCTGCACTTAGTAACTTGTTTCCAAAAAGCAGAATATGAGAAAACTTTACAGTAGGGAAATCTGGCAAACACTATGTCAGCCAGGTGATCAGCCAGGTGATTGAGGTTAAAAATACCAGAGAGAAATCATATTGACAGTATGTACCCTTGATAGAATGTAACGAGAATGGCATTTTACCTCTTGTGGTCATCCTCTCCCAAAGCAATACCCCCAGTCTAACTCTGAAAAAAATATTAGACAAACCCAAATTGAGGGACAGTCTACAAAATATCTGACCCTGAAACTGTCAAGTCATCAAAACAAGGAAAATTTGAGATGCTGTCGGAGCCCAGAGGAGCCAAAGGAAATGTGACAACTAAAAGTACTGTGGTATTCTGGATGGGGCTCTGGAACCCCAAAAAAAGATATTAGGTAAAAACTAATGAAATTCGAACAAAGTATGGACTTTAGTCAATAGCAGTATTCTGATGATGGTTCCTTGGTTGTGATAAATATAATATAGATATGTCAGATATTAACAATAGGGAAAATGGATGCAGGGTATATGTTAACTCTCTGCAACTTTTCTGTAAACATAAAACAATTCTAAAATTAAGATGATGATTGATGATGATGATGATGACGACGATGATGATATTGCCTTAACCTTGATTTTAGTCTTTTAAGTCATGTATAGTGGGGTGGACCAAAATAGAAATTATAGTTAGTTCTGTGCAAAACAATCTCAACATTGATGAACAGTTTATAATACTTTACATGTAAGTGCCTAAAGTCATTTCATATACGTACATTTCCATTCCTTAGTTGGTAAGCACTTTAGAGACAGAAAATGCTCTTCAAAGCAGGGGGCCACTCGAATTTTGGACTAAAGAAAAATTATGGTACTAATTACATTAATAAAAATTCCACTAATTTTTGAAGTTCACAAAGTTTAAATAGTTTTAAGTAAAATATATATATTTACAGTACATTACTGAAACATCTCCTCATAGTTTCAGAAGGAGAGGAATGTAACTATATGTATTTTAAGAAAGTATATTAGAAAGTTCACTAATAGCAATATACTATAACATAAAATTCACAATAACTTGGGTCCATAATGGTCACTGTTCAAGAGATATGTAAACATAATAAATAAACAAAAACTTTACTAACATTTGTAACTACCTTGAATACATTTAAAAACAAACAAAAAATCTCTTATAACAAAGTGAAATGCTTGGCCTCTCTGACTCCATCTGCCTGCTTTATTCTCATGGCCTTCAAGTTAATAGCTTCTTGCATACAGACGTGCTGATCATTAAAGGAATTCTGTTTGTGGCTTGAGATTTTCAAAAATAGCCCCTTTCCAGAAAATGCCTCTCTTGAGAAGATAAAGGAAGTATATATTGTTTATCAAAAATTACAGAAATTTCATGACTGGACTCACATCTACTAGAGTCAAGAGACTAAGCACAAGCTTCCTCAGATTCCCGCTGGTGACTAGATGTCTGTGGTCATCAATAACCTTTTGCCCCTCCCATTTCTGTCTTCCATTGACATAAAAGAAGCTTGAACTCTGGACTTTCTTTAGATTGATTTAAGGAACCACTAAGACTCCCATCTCCTCAGTTTCAATAAACCTTTCTTACTCCAAACCCTGATGTTTTGAATTTTGGTCTTTTGAAGTGTTAGGCACATGGGCTTTGGACTGGTAACACCCCTACAAATCAGTAAGAAGAAGACAGCTCAATAAAAAACGTATAAAGGATAGGTACAGGCAAATCGCTAAAGAGATAACCAAAATGTTCTTATATAAGATGAAGGGAAATAAAAATATAAATGAAATGCCATTTCACACTAATTAGATTGGAAAAAACTAAAGAGTCTGACAACACTAACTGCTAAGAATTGGAGAAAGAGAACTTGTTTGTCAATATCCTACAAATATCTTGTAAATTAAAAATTGTTTACATCCTAAGACCCGGCAATTTGACAATCAGGTATATGACCTGGAGAAACTCTGGCATGTTACTTCAGGAGGTACAAGGATGTTCATAAGGCATTGTTTATAATAGGAAATGAAAACAATCTAAATGCTCACCAAGAAATAATAAATTGTGATTTATTCATTCAATACAACACTACACACCAGTCAAAATGAATGAACTAGATATATAAGGCCAACAAGGATTGAGGGGGAAACAAGTAAACTGAAAAAAGCAAGTTTCAAAATATGTATACTATGACAAAATCACATTAATAGCTGCTTAAATTTACCAGCACATTAAAAAAAAAAAAAAGTGCCGAGCCCAGTTTTAAGCATCTTCTATAAATAAACCATTTACTTTTCACAAAGACCTTAATAGGTAGACACTTCTATTACCTCCATTTGAGATGAGGACAAGGAGGCATGGAGAGATTTAAAAACTTGCCTAAGGTCACAAAACTATTAAGTAACAGAACCAAGATTTAAACCAAGGGAGTACAGCTCTAAAATCCACTTTTTAAAAGCATTTGAAGAAATGCCATGTACCTTATATGTATATATATACACATATGTGTGTATGTATATATATACACACATATATACACATCTGTGTGTATGTATATATATACACATATATATACACATATATATATACATACACACACATATATTTCATGAAAAGGTAAACTGGAAGGATTCACATCAAATTCATCCATAACAACTGCCTCTGGGAGGGAATACAAAGAGAGAGGGAAAGAGGACGAAATTGGGGAGAACAAAAGAGACTTTAACCTGATCGGCAGTATTCCCGTATAGTATAAAGTTCCACACTGCTCTTTTTAAATTCAGTGTGATAACTATGATATATGTACTTCTTTTATCTTAAACATATATCTGAAGCAAAAATGAAAAATGTTAATAGTTTGTATGGTATATAAGTAGGTTTACTACTTTTTTTTGTGATTTTCTGTAATTTTAAGACCTTTCAAAATTAAAAATGTCTCATCTATAAAACAATACAACAAAAGTAAAAATAAATTTAAGAAATTTCCAATCTCCATATTTCAGCTTTGATTTGGAAATGAAAACAGCTAAACTGTGAGTTTATGTATGTATATACTCTAAACATACAGATGGAAATGTATTTTTACACGAGTCAAAGATACCAAAAGTATATAAGAAACAGTATCTCTCATTATACGTTTTGATGACTCACTATTCTCAATTAAAATAGCACTGGCAAGAAAACTCCCCTGATATCTTTCTACCTCTTTTTTCTTGATAGTTTTTCCTTCCCTGTTTCTTTCTACTTATTTGTGCTTTTTAAAAGGAAGCAAGAAGGTGCCAAGAAATTGTCACACACCTTATAAATAATAATAATAGCCAAAGATGAACATATATGCAGCCCTTCAGAATATAAAATTCCCCAACATACAACCAAGTAATGTCCCCAAAATGTACTTGTAAATTGGTTGTCTGGAACTTAGAACGTATTTTCCCATAAAGAAAGTAAAAAGAGGATATGAACACCAGGAAAAAGATATTGCCTGAAGTGCCAGGCCATGAGCAGTGAAACAGGAAAAGCATATTTCCTGATGGCCCAAGAAGAAAAGAAAGTATCCTCAACCACAGTTTGAGGACAAAAATCATGTCTCATTCACCTTTGTATCCTCGGTGACTAGCAAAGTACAGTTGACCCTTGAACAACAGGGGTGTAAACTTGTGCAGGTCCACTTATAAGTGGATTTTTTTCAATAAATATGGAAAATGTAGTTTCTCTTCCTTATTATTTTCTTAATAACATTTTCTTTTATCTAGCTTACCTTATTGTAAAAATACAGTATATAATACATATATAAAATATGTGTTAATCGACTATGTTAACAGTAAGGCTTCTGGTCAACAGTAGGCTATTAGTAGTCAAGTTTTGCCATGTCAGAAAGTCATACATATTTTTCATATGGATTTTAACTGCAGGGGGGAAGGGTGTCAGTGCCCCTAATAACAGCCCTGCCAAGGGTGAACTTTACCTGGCACATATATATATATATATATATATA
Organism: Eidolon dupreanum; assembly: GCA_028627145.1. NCBI lineage: Eukaryota > Metazoa > Chordata > Mammalia > Chiroptera > Pteropodidae > Eidolon > Eidolon dupreanum. Next base: position 37,340,582 of record CM053509.1, on the reverse strand, counting down.
TATATATATATATATATATATATATATATATATAACATTCACAGACTGCTACTGACTGGTGAGGAAATGAGAAAAAAGTAAATTAAGCAGTCCATCAATAGGTGGCACTGTCAACACAGAACACTTTGAGTGTAAGTCACAAATTCAGGTTGGAGTGTAACAATGTTCGTTAATATTAGCATCCACATATGTAAAACTATTAACAGGTTAGTGCTGGTAACTAGGAGAATGCCTTCACCTTAATCATTAGCTCTTAAGATTATTGTGTATTGCATAAGCACCATATTTTGGAACTCAGTTTTGCTAATATGAATCGTTAAGATAGTTTCTCTGTTGGAGCAGTGGTTATGAGGTATTTTCAGGGTTTTCTCCTATGATCCTTGAAAATATTTTTACATCATTTTTGATTATTAGAGTAATATTACTCAGAAGCCAGAACATAGAAAAGTAGAAACATTAATATAAAAATTACCTATAATCCTATTATCCAGAGATAACATTTTTATTTTGTTTCCTGCCAATCATTTTGCAATATATATGTGATATATAAATAACAGCATATATTTCCTTATATTCTAATTTTTCACCCAACATATGATACTTTCTCATGTCAGTAAACATTTTTTGAAAATATAACTTTTAATAACTGCATCCATTACATAAATTGTCATTAATTTCAATATCCCTCTATTATATGACATTTTGACTTACAAATTTTTCACTATTATAGTAACACACTATATAAATTAATCCTTTCTTACGTATGAAGTTCTACATTGCTGTTTTAGGATTCAAAGTGATAATTATGATATACAGTAATAAAGTGTGGGGTGCTTGACTTCTCAACCCACAAATTCCATTGAGCAATAATCTATGGGCATTAAACAAACAAGAAAAAAAATTTTAATCAATTTTCCTTCAGTCATTCCCTTCTACATCTGATAGGAAAGAGGAATGTCGCACAAAGATAAGTCTGACATCAGAAAGGACAAGAAGAACAAATCAATTTTCCTGCTAAAGTCACTTTTGTTTTCCATTTAGAATAATAAACCGTGAATTTAAATAGGAATAGTACAAGATTTTTAATATATCAAATACCTCTATCTGTACCAGTGCTTAAATCTAGGTTTTCATAGTAAGTAAATTGCTTTGAGAAATTCTGTAATCAAAAAATGTAACTAATATCAATCAATGAGAAGACAGTAAGTTTTCTTCTGTAATTTTGCCATCATTTTTATTATTTTTTAAAAGAATTAATGTCACATACTCCATCTCTTCCTTCTTCTAATTAGTCCCCTAATTATTCCAAGTATTATTCAAGTTGCCATAAATAGGCCAATGCTCCAGTAGCTTAAGAATCAATAATTATTTAAGCCTGTAGTAATTCATGTGGAAAAGTTCAGAACAAATTAGTATCAGCTTCCTGGCTCTCTTGCAGAAACCGAAAATTTATATCGCTTCACCGGTTTTCAAAAGTGTAAATTTGTGTACATAAATTCAAAACTCAGGCCAAAATCTACTCATATTTATTGCAGTATTGGGCTGGTGTCAAGATCAATTAACTTCCATAAGTAGTACATTCTTATAAAATTCCACAATGAAGTAAGTCTATGTTTGATCATCTAGAAAAGGAAAATTATGTAACATACAGTCTATATAATGATGATGGTGGTGATATATGCTATTCTGGACTCCCATAGTTGAGAGCTGCAGTTCAAAGGAAAATTGTGAAAATGCTGTAAAAGTGGCCTAAAATGTTTAATTCTGGCCAAAATAAAACAAAATCCCCATAAAAGAAGCCAAATACAATCTTTTGCTTCATTATAAATTCAAACAAGTTTCAAACAGATCAGAAATTCTGGATACTTAAGTTTAAAAAGCTGAATCCCACAATTATCTACTCTAAACTAAATAATTTGCCCGAATCCTTATTATTACCTACTCTTAGGTATCCCAGAGATTACTTTTTACAATAATATCAAAAGTACTACAACAGATTACTGTAACCTGGGCTACTCTGTTTACAGGTGTCTCCACCTCCTTCCATCAAGAGGAGAGAAGAGATAGACTAGGACAGGCAGAAAAGAGACTATATACACCAAACAATAGCTTGTAATCTTGTAAAATTGCTTTTTTACATTGGACTATTTCAAGAATAACATATTCACAGAGTAATACAATTTCTGCCCTCACGGGTCTATTAGCTGGCTGACACGCGTTTTCTCCCCAAATAAATATATGCCTGTTGACTGATGCCTGTCCTACTGTTACAAACAAGAAATAACTGTCTTGTACGACAAAAACCCTTCTCTACGGCTCCAAGGCGTAACCATACGTTTGCATTAAAGGCACACTGAGACAATAACAAAAACCTCCTAGCACATGTCATTTAAAAGCACGATAATGAAAAGCTGTTGCTGCGACCCAGTTTTAGGTCACAAGCTTTTCTTTTTTTTCTCCTCCCCTCAGAATGCGATAAACTTCAACTGGAATGGTGGCGACCAAGAATTGTTTCACCCTCCCCCCGCCCCCCAAAAAAGACTGGGGTTGGGGGACTAGCCAATTTAGATGTTGACCCAGTTCACGCTGGCCGGGGCAGGCTTAAGCAGACCCCCACTGGAAGAAAACCTGGCCTCTGGGTGCCCGCCAAGCTCCCACTGCCGTCTGTTGAAAATAAGAGGCAGGTGGGATTCCGGGAGGCCACCTCCGTCTTACGTAATGGGTATGTCAAAATCCCAGCCCCAGGACCTCCCCTCTCACCGCCCCCATCCCCACCCCCACCCCCATCTTCCAGCAACAAGAGCCCCAGGCCAGCCCCGAATGGAAAATCCAAATGAAAACACCGGAGCCCTCCACGCGTTGGACGCAGAGGCGCGGGTGCTAGTCTCAGCACCGCCGCGCCATCCCGAAGCGGTCCGAACCCGCGGTGAACGGCCGGACTCTGTAAAGCCCCGGGCGGAGGTCGCAGCCATCCATACCACCTCTCCGAGACCGGTCGGCCCCGCTCCCGCACCCACGGCTGTCATGGTTCCGGGCCGTGACAGCTCCTAATGCCACGGCTGTCCACGTCGCCGCCCCTGCACTCACCTCACCGCTGGCTTTCGCGCGAGCAGCGGATCGAGGTTGGAGAGCGGTGCCGGGTCACCTCACGAGCGGCGGCGGGACACGAGGGGCTGAATGCCGCGGCGCTCTGAGCCTGCTTAGCTCATCCCTAGCCCTGCGCTCCGCCCTGCGCGGCACCCCCGCCCGCCCAGGCCTGCCGTCTCAGTCAGACGGGACTCCCCCTCCCTTTGCGGCCGCCGCTGCCTCCGCCTCCTTCTCTGGCTGCAGCAGCCGCTGCCGCCACCGCTGCGACTGACGCCATCTTGGCAGTGACGGAAGGGAGGGGACGGGGAATCACAGCCCACAAGGACCAATCGCGAGCCAGATCTGGCCCTAGGGGGCGAGGCTGGGCGGAGTTGAGAGTCGCGGGGTCCTAGCTCCGGAGACTTTAATGCTAAGAGAAGGTAGGCGGTGCTCAGCCAGTGACGTACGATGTTGATGGGAAAATGTGCAGTGGTTCCCCCTCCTGTCGGGAGATTCCCCAGTCCGAGGGGGTTGTGGGCGAGACTTATCTTCACTTCCCCTTTCACTACCCAGAGGGTCAGGGGTCCGTGTTGAGCCGACTCCCCTGTTGTCTCTTTCCTGCGCAGCAGCACCGGGAGCTCTGCGTCTCTCAGAGCGGCGGTTCCTCCACTAAGGGCGCTCAGATTCCCTAGGAAACTAGGAAACCCCTGAAGGGTTAGTAACTACCTAGTAGGTTTCGATCCCAAGATAGTGAAGGTCAGGTAAAATGGGGAATTTAGGGGGTTCTCTAAAAGTATGTAGATAAAACACCTATTGTTGACTGAAAGGATGTAGATTACATTGGATTAATGGCCTACTTAAACCTGCCTGTGGCTCCACCGTTAGTGACTGTTGGCAAGTTGTCGCTAAAAAAATGAGCATGATAAAGGTTGATTACCGCTACAGGGTTGCTCTGAGGGTTAAATTCTGTAATACATGTGACGTGCTTGGCGTAGTGCCTGAAAGTACTCAATAAATGTTATTATTCCATGGACAAATGAAGAAATAGGACCCTAAAAAATCCCTCTGGTTTCAGGTCAACTTTCCTAAATTGCACAGAATAGGCATTGGTCCCTTTTACTAAGCAAGTTTATAGATCTATTTTCTATCTCTATTTCTTCTATTGTAATATTCACTATCAGTCACTCAATAAACATTCACTGAAACTCAAACAAAGGCTGAGGAGACAGAGTGGTAAGGGAAACAGAAAAGGTCTGCCTTCATGGAACTGACGATCTGGTGGGAGAAATAGGGACAACAAATATTTCATCACATATTTGGGGAAAACATGCTACAGAGGTTATGAACAGAATTCTGGGCAAGCCAAGAATAGGATAGCTTAAAAACAAAAAGAAAGAAAGAAAAGAAACAGTGGTCAGGAAACCCCATCTGAGCGATGAAAAGGAGCCAGTAAATGTGAGAGACGAAGAGGAAATATTTAAGGCAGAATGAATGGCTGTGCAAAGGAACGGTGGTAGAAGGTTGGATATTGGAACTGAGTGGAGTCCATCGTGCGAGGGGAATGTATAGTGCAAATAGGAGCCTGGTATGAGACTGAAGGTGAGAGTCAGGGCTCATTTCCACAAGGTCTAGGAAGACACAGAAACAAGATTGAATTTTATTGTAATTGCTGCTGAAAGACATTGAAGGGTAGAGAATGACTATTAGAGGAAAGGAGTTGAGAATAGTGATATCTATATTTCAGGCAATATATGGGCAAAAAAAAAAGAGCTTCTTCAACACTAAAATGGTCAAATTCTATGCTCTAATTTTCAGTTACTTTATTGTTAAAAAATGTGTATCACAACACTGTACAGAAAAATACTACTTTCATTGAAATTGTTAAATGATGTAATTTGTTTCTAAGAGTTTTGTATGTTACGTTAATGTTGTGTACAGTAACCTAATCAATGCTATTTAATAAACACAGTTATTGCTTTTTTTATTGATTACAAGTAGCAATCCAAACCAGTCATTCCTACTCCTTTTTGCATAATATGCTACTAGAGAAAAGAATATGAACTATGATAAATATGTAGTTTCTTGATGTTGTAGTTCCAAATCTATTTTTAAGTGCCTAGCTCTGAGTTTTCTAATGAAATTTGCTATTGAGACATGAATTAAAAAAATATTATTCTGGTAAAACATACATAAAACTGACCATTTTAACTATTTTTAGTGTACAGTTTAGCTGCAGTAAGTACATTCCCATTGTTGTGTGGCCACTATCCATTTTCAGAACTTTTCATTATCCCAAACTGAAACTATACTCAGTAAACAATAAGTCCTATTCTACTTTCTAATACATGAATTTTTTAAAGGTGTCTGATGAGTTCCCCCTACCCCAAAATAGCAAATGGCCTTGGTGATTAGTAGGATTACTTGCTTCCATTGAAGGGTTCAGTGGACCATACCATATAAGTTTTGAAACCACCACCCAGGAAATAAGGATTAGTGTTTAAGTTTTTAGCTCAGATGGCTAACACATACTAATGAGAAGTATTAATATAGGATCGATTAATTTTTAGTATTGAAAAACCATGTTTCTTAACACGGTTTTATGATCTTGTAAACATATGCGCCAAAATGACCCAGACAACCTGCTCCTCTCTAAATGCATATTTTTTTAATGCTATTAATTTTCAGTAAAAAAAAAAAAAAAACAAGTGATTCCACCTCTGGGTAAATTTAATTTTAAAAATAACTCATCTATGAAAAATGGATTAGAAAAGGACAAGAGAGAAGAAAGCGAGTTTTTACATTTCAAATAACCCAGCAGTCTATAAAGTTATGACTTTCAAAAGATCAAGATTTGACCTGAAAATACTGAGTTAATAACTTTTTTGTGTTTTGAGTACATCCTAGATGCAGCGTTTTAACACCAATAAACAAGCTAAATTTCTTTTCCAGGTTGGAACATTCCTCCTGGTTGCCCATGTCATCCAACATGAGGGCATGGCTATAGCCAGCCAGTGATTGCAAGGTAGGGGTTATAGTATAAAGGGCCACAAGGGAACTCTTGGGGATGGTGGATATATCCATTATATAGATTGTAGTGATTATTTCACAAGTGTATATACACATCAAACTTATCAAGCTGCACACCTTAACCATGGGTAGTCCTCTGTATGTCAATTATATCTCAATAAAGCTGTAAAAATAATTAGTAGTCTAATTGGGAACCCCCTATTTCCCCATTGGACGCAGATGTAGCCTTTTATTGGTTTTTTAATTTTGAGGAGACCTTTTAGGTCAATTACTCTCTGAGGAGTAGCTTGGTTTATCAAATCATTTGTCTAGCAACAAAAAGCACTCTTTCATTGGCAAAAAAGATTAAAATATTTTCATCTACATTACAGAATACCAATTAAAATATTATAGACATAGTTGCAAGCACAGTTTATAGAATGGGATTCTAAAAAGTTTCAGAAGTTGAAAGTTTTGAAATGTTTTTTTTTTTTTTAAATCAAAGAAAACACTTTGTGAAAACATTAAAAAGCAGTAGAAAACATAAGCAGTACTTGACTACATGCTTAGGAAGTGCTTTTAAGTACTTTAGAGCCTTTAACAGTCATCTCATCAGTAATCTCAACATCCTATGCACATTTCACTATAGTCACAGTTAAACAAACTTAAACCCTAAGTGTGATTTGGGCAAAAGAATCTAGCAATGTAGACACGGCAGATACAAAAATGTGCCTTAGAAATTTGGGCCCCATCCCATTTCTGAAACTATATAATCGTTTACACCTGGAACTTTATCTGACTATTTCTTAGAAGTTATTTTTAAATACTGTGGTTTGAACAATACATGAAGGAAAACTATGAAACCAGTAACAGTTTAAAGCACTGGAAACTCAAGGTGTTGCACAGCTTAATTCTCTCCATCTGTTAAATCTATTCACCTCAATTGCTATTCCAGAAGTTTCCCACGCCTTTAAATGAAAATCTGGAGCCTTCTACAAAGTAGTTCTTGATATCTATGCCATGGGGCTTCCTTATGGGTGAGAAAGCCTTCCACCAGGCATTTACAGTCCTTTAGAAACTCTTTGGATGTGTCCCAGAGCAGAAGACACGTTGCCAAATTCTATTCACTGTGAAACAGTGTTAGAATGACATTCCAGTGTATTTAGTTTGCAAACTGAAATTTAATAGCAACGTTGTCAAATTATCAATTTATTTCTCAACGACACAAATCTGATTGATGAAATACTTTTGAAAGACAGATTATCTGAATAACTCGTAAGAATAATGGTGAGAAACGTTATGTTGCAAATGACAAACTTGAGAGGAGTGTCCAGGGATAGGAGGGCTGCAGCAGTCTGAGCCACTACTGTCTCTCCCCTCTTGGTGGCCAGTTGAGGAGTCATGCCTTTGACTCAGCACTTTTTCACAAATTTGAAAATTATCACCTCTCAAGATCCTCAAGTGAATGCTTTTACTTTTTTCAACAATTCTTTCTAAATTCAATTTTCAGTTTTTAAATGATCTGCAAAGGAAAGTTATTTTTATGTAGTATGTCTTTTTAATTGTCATTGTCCACAGTCAAGTATGCCTCCTGACTTCTTTTTAAATGATAGGACGGTAGTTTTATAACTTTTAACAAATTCATTCCAGTCAATATTTATACAGAAAACACTATGCTGGGGACAGAAGGAAAACAAAGATGGCTAAGCACCAGACATATAACTTCAATTTAAAAATGAGACTATTAGAAGTTCTACACTAGACGGATAAACTTGTTGCTGGGGAGCCTGAGGGAGTTCAGTGAATAATTCTTATTGTGGGGATTGCAGGTGACAAATAGATGAAATTTGAACCAGTTCTGAGAGAACCTAGACTTTCTATTAAAAGTCAAGATATCATTGTTTGGGGTGTGGTGGTTGTACAAGGCAGGAACAGCTTTTTAAAAATTATTCTGAATCTTTAAAAGAGACATATTAGAATTCTTCTCAACAAATGAAAGGAATACTCATAAATTGTTTCAACATTTTAACTCTCTTTGAGAGTGGCCATAAATTCAAATAATTTGGAAGGATGGATATCTGTGCTGACTTGCAGAAAATATGAGTCAGCTTTTCTCATGTACTCAGCACTGTTGCTACAGCTAGGATATTTGGGAAACATGAAACTGAGCAAAATCAGACACTGTAAATCTTTTATTTTTATTAATTGTCCAAGACATGCATCCTGTAAGGGTTGACAACGGGGACAGCATTTTTTTATTGTCAAGGCCTAAGAAACGCTGCTGGTAAGGGGAAACACCTGCAATTGAAAAAATAAAAAATAAAATACTTCTACTTTCTATTTAATCCTTCAGACTAGGAGAAAGACACATCTTTAGTCTGTACATCTCTTATGCTTCAGGAGGATTGTGTAGTCAACTGACTTCAGATAGCTCAGTCCCAAGTGCACCTGAAACTCAACAGTTTTTAAAGTAATCTCATTATGTTTTCCCAATCCTGTTTCTCCCATATTCTCTAATTTCTTGAATAGTACTCACCATGCACCAGTCAGAAAAGTCAAAACCTATGAGTAATCAAATCCTCTTTTGTTCCTCTTTTCTTTAACACGTAACCATCAAAACCAATTGCTATCACCTACCTAACATCAATTGTATCCTTCCTCATTTTTCCATCTCCATTCTCACCAACCTAATTCTATCCCACATCTTTTTTTTTTTTTTAACCTGAAATTTTGCAGCAAGCAACTAATTGGATACCCCAACTCCTGTCTTTCCATCTTCGATCCATCCCTCCCTTTGGTGCCAGGCCAATCTTTCTAAAGAAAAAATATGATCAGTTGTTCCAGACATAGTTTGAGGTTGCTTGCTTTCTCGTTTCTTTCCATTCTTGGTGGAAAAGTTCATCAATGTCCACTCTTGATATTACCTAAGAAGAGGAAAGCATTAAGACCTATGCTTCATTCTCTCCTGCCCCTCTCTAGTATGGTGGAGACAGCATCTCTTTCAAAACACATTCAGACTTAGGACACAAGGTTCTTAACTGAGAGAAAGAATTTAAGCTTCTGCAGTCCATAAGCACCGTATTCTCCTTTCCCGCAAAAGTGTATACAAAGAAATGGATCGGTTATATCAAGCTAGTTATATTAAGGGCAAAGTTAATCCAGAAGGGAAAAACTCTAACAATTTGCTTGTTCGAGATTTGGAGAATAATGGGCTTTTAATAATAAAGATTTAAATTAACAACAACAAAAAAAGATCTTCAAAGCCTCTCCTAAGGCTATTTTAGGCTTTCTAGTGTCAGTATCACTTTACTATCTCCCAGAAACGAACATCCTTTCTCTACATTCTCCTCTATAACCCTTCATGTTTTCATATTTCGTTATAATTATTTTAACAACATTTTTTAATTTAATAAACATTACCTTGTTGATTTAAGAGAATTTAGATGTTGTAATAGTAACTTATAGAGTTTAAAATTATGTGACAAGGGAAACGGAGGGAAGTTGATATGAAGCTTTTATCTGAATGTACTGGAACTGAAATGGAAGAAAGGCTTCTAGTGATGGGAAAATATGGTAGTGCTAGCAAACTCCTACTCGCCTGAGCAGTGCGGTCTGGAAGGTGGTGATAGTACAGTGAAGAAAGGAGAGCCATAGAATCCTTGATGTTGGGTTAAAGAGTGTATATAATGATACAGCTCATTTTTAGCAAACCATGCTAAAAGAAAATGGGGAGTTAGTGGAGTTAAGAAAAGAGAGAAGAAACATATTCTTCTATTTCACATTCTCCTGATGATCATGTAGTGTGAGGCTCTGTTTGCCACAAGGTTAGGAGCAGGAATTGAACTACTAAAGGTAATAAAAATAAATGGTCATTGGTTGCAAAGGAAAATCTCAAGGGTGGAGTTCAGGTAACATGTAGGGCAGTTGGATAAGGGTAGGGCTAAATGGATAGAGTTATAGAGCAATTGAGGTGGAGCAGGCAATTAGGAATGGATTTAAAATGTATCATATGACCCATGTCATGATGGATTTATGGGAATAACTCTTTCGTAAATTAATTTCATGTTTCTCTGACCCAGAAGAAAGGATTTTTGAGCAGAAAGGAAACTTAGCGATCATCTAGTGACCATTTCATTTTCCCCAAAACGACTATTTGCCTACTTATGATTTGTCCCAGGTTATACACATTCAAAAGTGGGAGGAGAGTTAGGACTAGAATCCAGATTACCAGATTCCCAGTTCTTTGATTCCTCTACTACATAAATATTAGTTCTGAGAACTCAGTATTCTAAAGTTCCCATGAAGTAAAGAGGAAAACCTTTCTTTTGGAGATGAAGAAACTGAGGATCAGAAAGGTGGAGTGAATTTATGAAATCCCATGAGTGAACTAGACCAGAGTCCAGGCTTCACAATTCCTGGACCATTAGGCTTCTACCAAACCACACTACATCTGAGATTCAAAACAGGTGAAATCCTTGATGCCATGGGCCTGGGCATATTCTTGCCTTCAACCTACAGGTATTTTACATTGTACTGTTTTTATATATATGTATGTATGTATGTATACACACACACACACACACACACACACACACACACACACACACTCTGCTAAGTACTATAAAAAAGATTACAAGACTGAAAGATTTATTTTGCCAGACTAGATAGCTATTTAGCTAAAAATTGAATGTCACCTAATTATCAGGGAAATGCACATGCCTTTTTGTGATTGATAAGCTAGCAGGAAGTGACTCTGCTACAATATTGAGAATATTTCACTTTCACCAAAGAATGGGTTTCAGATTCTCTACTGAGTAATACATCTATCAGATGGGCAAGCATTAAAAAGTCTAGCATTACCAAAGGTTGCTGAGGCTGTTGAAAAACTGGAATTCTCATGATCTTCTGGTGGGAATGTCAAATGGCCCAACCTTTTTGGAAAGCAGTTTGGCAATATTTAGTAAAATTGAAAATGTATATACCCTACAATCCAACAATTACATTTCTGGTTATATACTCTAAAGCCTTTTTTCAAACTGATTCATGATCTATTAGTGGATTATGAAATTGATTTAAGGGTTACGGCAAACATTTTTTACAAATTAAATAGAACAGAAAGTATCAGGGTAAGGATTGTTTTGGGAATTTTTGTGTGATACTTAGATTCTCCCTCTCCACAACTGAAGCATTAATTCACCCAACTGCTAGAAGGATTGGCTGCCAACAGCTTTTAGATGAGTCCTTCTTCAGGACTCTCTCCAGGAAGAGGGCCTGACTTTGGGCAAGTAACTCTCTGCCCAAGGTCAGGCCCTCTTCCTGGGTCAGCTGTATTGAGTAACCAATCAACGCTTGAACCCCTTGTCCCAATTTGAAATTACTCTGGGGTATCATTGCAGCCAATTCAGGATCACCTGAGGCCTTTGCAGCTCATTAGATCTCAAAACTCCCTCTGCCCATTTCAGCTTCCTTCACTCCCTCACAGGGGCTGATCCCAGGATACTTCCCAGTAAAAGCCCTACACACATATTTCTGTCTCATATCTACTTCTTAGGCAACTGAGTCTGTGATGCATATATTCATGTACAGGGTCTGAATGTAAAATTATTTCTCACCGTGTGTATTGGCCATAAAAACTTGAAAACCCCTGCAACTAAAGAAACTTTTGTACATATGCACCAGGAGACACTATGAGGATGTTCATTAAGGTATTGTTTGTAGTAATGATGACTAGAGAGAAACTAAACACCTATAATCATGCAATGGGTACTATACAATACTTTTAAAAAGTGAAATCTACTGACATCTATCAACATGGACAGATCTCTAAAATACTAAGATACATACCGACTTCAGGATAGTGTGTACCTCTGGAGAGGGAGCCTGGAAAATGGGATGAAGTTGAGGCTTCAAGTGTAGCATTGTCTTGCTTTAAGAAGCATCTAAATATATATGGCATATATAGCATTTATTAAATGTATATGGGTGTACATGGGTTTCTTTTTTCACTTATGTTTAAAATATTTTAAAATTAAATTTTTTCAATGAATTATTATTGCAGAAAATCTATACACAAAAGCAAAGCATTTTTAACTTTATCTTATTATCACGATGTAGTGAAAGGACAGTTAACAAGGTTACTTCCTCTTATACAAGAAATTTGGTCAAAATTTAATGGCTCATGAAATAGACATTACAGTTTTAACTGGCTGATTTATCGTAAATAAGTTTTTTCTTCCCCTATTTTCATTACTACTAAGTTTCATGTAATAAGAACAATACTGGAATCTTTCAGCAGTTCATTGAGTTCTGCTGACATTCTCTTTGCAGAGTTTTGCAGTAATTAAGTATGAGGAAGTACAAATCCCTAGGTGCAAGGAGCAAGGATAGTCATCATTTCCATCGTTTTCATAAAGATTTTTGTGCAATTTTTAAAAAATCAGGTTAATTGAGATAAAATTTACATATAGTAAAATAAATTTTTCTAAAGTGTGCAGTTTGTTGAGTTTTGGCAGATGTATACATCTGTGAATCACTGCTACAATCAAAATGTAGAACATTTCCATCCCCCCATAAAGTTCCCTTATGCCTCTTTGTGGTCAGTCCTAGTCCTTGACAACCACTGATTGGATTTTTATTCCCATAATATTGCCTTTTCCTGGATGACAAATAAATAGCATTATATAATATGTAGCCTTTAGGGTTTTGTTCTTTTTTCACTTAGCATAATGCATTTGAGATTTGCCCATGTTGCATGTTGCTCACATCAGTTGTTTCTTCCTTTGTATTCTGAGTGGTATTCCAATCACAGTTTGTTTATCCATTCTATAGTTGAAGGACATGTGGAATTGTTCCCAGTTTATGAATAAACCCTCTATAACATTTATTTGTACACAAGTTTTTTGTGTAGACATGTGCCTTTATTTTTCTTAGATAATACCTAGGAGGGGGGCTTGCTGGGTCTTATGATAAGAATTTGTTTATAAGAAATTGTCAAACTGTTCCTCAAGGTAGCTGTACCCTATTGCATTCCCACCAGTAATGCAGTATTAGAGTTCTAGTTGCTCCACTTGGTATCACCAGATTTTGATTTTTGGTTATTTGGGTTTTTGGATTTTTTTTTAAAGCCATACTAACTGATTAAAATGATATAGTGATACCTCATTGTGGTATAATGGTATCTCACTGTAGTTTTAGTTTGCATTTTCCTAATGACTAATGATTTAATTAAGTTTTCATGGAGTTGTAAACAAGAAATGATGTCAAAGATTGGATTATTACGAAATCATCTTTCCTACACTAAAAATGATAGAGGAAAATTTCTCTGAGCTTGAAAACTGTTATACTCAGTGAAGCCAAAAGAGGGGTATTAAAATAAAACAAAACAAACAGGAGTATATAATTGACTATGTAGGCAAGGTCTCTATAATTTAATAACAGCTGTGCATCAATGGTGATAGGTTAAAAGAACAGAAGATGAGAAAAGACAATAGAAATATCATTACCATTATATTCCTAGGTCTTCAGAACATTGCCTTTTGTATCTTATGGGGCACCTAGAGTTCAAAAGAAACTGGGAAATTTACATTAGAAGGAGGAATTCAGGAGAGGTTAGTGTTATTATCCAAAAGCATATGTAAGAGATAGATCTAAGGAAGAAAACTAAAAAAAGTAAGCAGAATAAAAGTGTGGCCAGTAATGAAACTATAAATTAGAGTAAGAAGTGGTTGCGGCTTTGGGAGAGTCTCTGCTGGATTGTTTACTTGACTCTTTATTTCACTTACTTAGGTTGGGTTTTATCTTTCTACAGAATGTGCACAAAGTGAAACACTTTGCCTATGTCAATTTAATATGATCTACAAAACTTAATGCAGAAGCTTTATTATATTTCAACTAATGCATATATTTAAGGAAAAGCAAAATTTTAGAATATTAGTAAGTTCTCTGTATAAAAGCCATCAGGAGAAAACAAATCTTCATACCCAGAGATTAGAACACAGTGTGTCTATTTATAAGAAACTACTTACTAATAATGCAAAGTAGACTCTAAGTGATGATACATAGAGATTTCCAAAGCAATGGGGAAGTTGAAATAAACACATTTGGGGGTTAGAGTCTATTAGAAATAGTTGCAGATGCAAGTTTGAGGAAGAATTGCTAATGCCCACCTCAGTCCTCAGAACTAAGAAATTCAAAGAATTTGAATAACTGGACCAGGAGCTGATTTGGGTAAATAAGAATATCATCTAGACTGGACATATCTACACCGCTATCTAGAGTGGGTCAGAAAATATCTTCCCAAATAATTGCTCTTGTCACTACTACTGCTTTGAATTGTCAGAAAAAGATTCATGGCTTGAATGAGTGCACAGTCTATGAAACAAGGTTTGTTCTGGATGTTGAGCACGTGTAGAGTGAGATCTGTTACTTCTTGGAACTGGAACAGGAAACATGTTTGTGACAGATGTTTTGTTTGTGAAAAGACTGCCTTTGGACCATGATTATTAGCTTGTAGTTCCAGGGAAGCTTCGCATCCAAGGCCTAAGAAACCTCACTCAATATTTTTCTTTTTGGCCCAGTTAAATTCCTTAGAATGGGAAATTTTGATGCTGATTTTTTTCAAGAACTGCAGATATCTCTGAGAAACTTTTGAAAAGTTCTTTTTAAATTTAGAGGGACCAGGAAGGGGAATTTTTATATAGAATGAAGATTAGAGTAGAAGGCCCAGACATGAAGATATTAGCAAATCTTAGTCCAGATTTTGGGGTGCTGGGGGAAAACTCTGACCTTTAATTTTCATTTAACTACCTCCCTTCTACTCCAAGTACAATGCCAACTACATCTTAACCATTTCCCCCTTCTGAGTATTTTATGATCATGGCTACAGTTGTTGGACTTGAAGTTGAAGGGCTTTTCAGAGTTTTAATCACCTTGCCTATCATTCATTTTGTGAATATCCGTTTTTAATTACATAGCTTATGACAACCTATGTATTTGGATAGAATGATTAATTATCATCATTATCAGAAACATTCAGATATCTGAATACATCCATACAAGCAGGCATTTACAAAAGAAATTCCACAGACATATTTCCTTTCTTCCATCAGCCAAAAAAAAACTTAACACAAGATAATTATTTTATATGATAAATTTTTGGTCACTCATTTTTATCCCTAAACCCCACCTCAAATCCTGAAACCTCAAGAGAAATTGCATAGGACTACATACCTTATCTGTATTTAATAAATGATGATCAACTGCTGTTATTGCCTTGGCCTTCATAATTCTCATATTATAAAGATGACAATCATTTATTTAGATGATTAATTGTCCTTAATCCAGTTTTGTCTTAAGGTTTAGAGTCTCTGCCTCATGGACATGGACAATGGCCTAGTGGTTACCAGAGGGGAGTGGGGAGGGCAAAAATAAATAAAATGTAAAAAAAAAAGAAAAAAAAAGTTTAAAGTCTCTGCAGGAACCACCTTAAACTTTAGTAAAAATGGGGCTCATTCAGGATAGAAGCTTAGAGAACTTAGAATTTTTGTTTGTTTGTTTTAAGAATCAGTTACCTACTAGAAGACTTTCTTGTGAAAAGTTACATGGAGTACTCTTTCCTTTTTTTTCCTATTGTCCTCTCCGGTTTACAACAGACACAGCTGTACTATAACCACATAGCAAAGTTTTGCAACAGAATGGCCTCGAAATAGAATACTGCCCAGTTGAAAACTTAGGCAATCAAAAAGGAATAAATGAAACCGTGTCTGCTAGACTTTACATGTTCCTTCTTATAAGGAAATCTATTGCCTTTTTAGGAGAATATTATTCTTTAAGTGACCCTGTACCCTGTCTGTATCTCAGTTGCTATAGTGTTCAGTTATAGGGCTGCAACTAAGACATAACTCTATTTAATCTTCAAGTGCTGCTTTAGTCACGAAAATGCAGCTTCTGAAAATAAGTAAGTATTACTACATGGTAACTACCATAGTGTTTCTCATTTCCCTTAAAAATGATAAAAATCACTGAGGGCATATAAACCTTTTAAAAATTTTACTATAAATGTCTTTGTACTTGAGTTACAACAGCAATAAATTAAACAACTGCAATAATGCTCTGAAACCAAAGCCTGTTTCTCATAAATGTGTTAATCTCTGGGTTGGTTTTTCTTGTGTTTTGTTTTTGTTTGTTTTTGTTTGTTTTATTTTGTTTTGGGTTTTTTGTTTTGTTTTGTTTTGTTTTTTGCAAGTGACCTCTTTACTCTGGCCACAGATGACTTGCTTGGATTTCAAAGTTTTCTTTTTTTCAATTTTATTTCTGATATGAAATTGAAGTGACAAATAGCAACATGTGGGCCACTCCGATAGACTGAAAATTCTCCTTAGGCTGCACATGGCTCATGATAACCCTGTAATATGCTGTCATTAGAACTGCTTATCTGACCATCTCAAAACGCTTTGTAAACATGGTGTGTCCACTCAAAGCCAGCCTAGCAAGAGTGAATTTTCAACATTTTTCTTCATTCCTACACATATAAGATCATTTTTAATGTGGAAACTTGAAGCAAGGCTTAAAAAACTTTTTTTCAGTAGTTGTGGGTAAATTGTCAGGTTTCTTAAAAATGTCACAAGCCAGTGACCAATAGTTCAGTAATATGGTTTCCTAACCACACGAAGGTATGTTCAGCCAGTCACTGGTCTCATGATCTTATAATGTGACTTGGAGCACTACTTTATGATAATTAGGTGATACAAAAGCCTCAGAAAAAGTATGATTCTAGGGCAATATAAGATGCCAATTTCTTTTGGTCTTTTTTTTTCTATAGAAGTTTCTTGGGTTCTTGGCTCATTGGAATAACTTACTTTAGGTGCCCTTGGGGTTGGTTGAATTACTCTATAAATTAGAATTTTTAAAAGTAGGTTAGTAGAAACTCATCAATGAATAAGCTGTTATTAACATGTAAATCCTTCCTCACATAGCTCTTGAAACTGTGAAGAGTTACATGAAATTGTCTTTTCTTAATCTATTTTATTTCATAGTTAATAAGTGAAAAGTTATCGTTATCTCTGTAGTGGGATGAAAAGGACGGCCTAGTTTTGACCTGAAAAGTGAAGAATCTTTTGTATTTGTAGCAATGTCTACATGGCACAACGAAAAGTGGAGATTTTGGTATGCACCCAGTTCTAGTTATTTTGAGAACAGGGAAAGCTAGCCTGGCCTTTGTGGACTAAATTATTTGGTTTGGGTTAGACTATTTGGGTTTGACTTCTAACAACAACAACAAAAAATACCATTGCTCAAAAAATGTGGCAATGTGTTCCATGCCATTAACGAATCCCATCAGAAAAAGAAAGCAAGGGGAGGAGCCATTACAGCCTTTAGCAAGAACAGGCAAGCATATCCCTTTCACATGCATTGCAAAGCAAATATAGTCATTCAGCTTTCAGGGAAGAATAATTTATCACGCACTATGATTTTGATATTGTTTTTCATGGATTGAGAAAAATTATTTGCAATTTTATTTTAATTTTAAAGCCCATTAATGTGAAGGAACTAGAATTCAACTCTAGTAAGAGCGAACTCCTATTCCTTAGCTAAAAGTTTCGTGGTTTCGCCTTAGATTTGTGGTTCAGATTATTCTTGGGCTGCTGGCTTGGTTCAGAAAACCAAGCACCCTGTACAACTCTGAATTAGAAGTCTCAGAAAAATTTTAAAAGACCAAACCTACTTTTCTTAATTACATTGTATTTTATAAGAAGATTGCTCCTTCTAAAATTAGCTCTCTGATGGCAAAACAGCTGGATGAAAAGTGAAAAATTCAAGGACTCATCTTGCTGTTTCAAATATTTAATTTTTTTAAAGAAATAGACTACAGAGTGAAAAACACCTGTTCAAAACAAGAAACTATAGAAAATAGCCTAATAGATTAAAAAAATTAGAACCTCTAGAAATGAAAAACACAGTAACTGAAATCAATAACATAGTGGGCAAAAAGATTCTTTGATTCTTAGTCTCTATATGTTTTGCAGTTGTATAAGATACATAAAACTATGGTATATTAAAGTATGTTTAACTCCGATGTGTATTGGTTTTTACTTCCTGCGAGACGTTAGCAATCTAAAAATAGAAATGCTGTTCACTTCTTTAATGAGGTTTTGGTACACAATCTAAAGATAGAAATATTGTTTACTTTTTTAATAAGATTTTGGTACACAATCTCAAAAGTTCATAATGAGAACTGAACTTTTTCTTGAGCCAGGTTTGCCCTTGGCCAACAGAGACTGTCAGATCCTATTATATTTTTACTCAGTCTGACAACCTTTGTTATTGTTGTTTTTTAAGTTATTTAACATACAGTAAAAATAAGTTTTGGCAAATGCATAGAGTGGTAAAACTACCACTAACATTAAGATATGGAATACAGTGCCCCAAATTCCCCTGTGCTAATCCTTTGTGATCAAACCCTCACCCTACCCTAAACTCCAGACAGCCACTAATCTGTTCTCTGTTCCTACAGCCTTTTCTAGAATGTCATATAAATGGAATCATGCAATAGACTTTTGAGTCTGGCTTCTTTCACTTAGCAAAATGCTTTTGGGATTAATTTATGTCCTTGTGTGTATGAAGAATTCATTCCTTTTTTATTGTTGAGTAGTATTCCATTTTATAAATGCACTATAGTTTATCCATTTCCCAGTCAAAGAACATATGGGCTATTTCCAATTTTTGGTTATTACAAGTAAAACTACTATAAACATCTGTGTTCAGGTTTTTGAGTGAACATAAGTTTCAATTTCGTTCTTATAAATACCTAGGAGTGAGGTGGTTATATCTGTGGTAATTCTGTTTAACTTTATAAAAAACTGGTAAACTGTTTTCTAAAGTGGATGTACCATTGTGCATTGGCTACCAGAAATGTCTGAGAAGATGAGAGAGGATTCAGTTGCTCCCTGTTCTCACCAGCTCTAGGTATTGTCAGATTATTTTATTTTAGCTATTCTAACAGGTGTGTTGCAGTATCTCATTATGGTTTTAATTTACATTTTCCTAATGACTGATGATGTTGTACAACCTTTCATTGCTTATTTGCCATCTATCGCTCTTCTTTGGTGAAGTATACTCAAATCTTTTTGCCCATTGTGTTTGGATTTCAGTTTTTCTGTTTTTCATCTCTAGAAGTTCTAATTTTTTAAATCTACTAGGCTATTTTCTATAGTTTCTTGTTTTGAATGGTGTTTTCCACTTCGTATTTTATTTCTTAAAAAAAAATGTAGTTATTTCACCTGTGTCCAATGATTCAAATATCTGAAGTCTTTGTGGGAGTTCCCTGTGTTTCTCTTGGATATTGTTTTTGCTGGTTTTCACCCATAGTAACTTATTTATTTGGGTGATTAGTGTTTGTTACTGTGAGCTCCTCATTTTCCTTGGAAAATAATTTGTGGATTATTTTCTAGAGAAGATTTGCATTTTTTCCCCTATACCTGAGGCCTACTTAATTTATAGTAATGGCTTGTGGCTTTTATTTGGACCTGTTTTGGCTATAGATTTTCACAAGGTTACAGTCTTTCAGGGACAGAATTTTTCGGTCCTTGGTTCTGCAGGAATTTTCCTCACAGTTGTCTGAGGATGAATGGGTACGTAGGTTTTGTTTTTGTTTTTGTTTTTTAATCCCCATCTAAAGGGTCCAAGTTTTATTGCGAGGGAGATCTCCTATAGGATTCTTTAAGCTTTACGCTTTATTTTCTTCCCCAGCTCTGTCCTCCCACCCTCACCCCACTCCCATGAAGCCAAAGCTGCAGTTTACCAGATTGAGCAAAGTGACCTCAACGTTATAGGGGCATTGCTTAGAAGAAGAGACTGTAAATGGTACCTCCTAGTGTTATACACCTGGACAGTGTTGTCCACTTACCTGTCTAGGTTTCTACTTAACTTCTCTTTCAGCTTGTAATTCCTTGTTTTCTAGTCCATGCTTTAGTGCTTTTAAGAAATTTAGGATTCTTTAAAAATTCAGCCTTTTAAAATTGCTTCCAGTGGGAAGGGCAGTCTGAATATCTATCCTGCCATAGGCCTGGATATAGAAATCTCAAAACTCAACTTTATATACCCTATAATTTATAAAGTATCTGATAGCCTAATTTGTTCAAATAATAATTACCTTTTTTACTTTCTCACCAAAGCTTTAATTAGGAACAGTTTGATGGAATTATAAAGAATCCATAGTCCCTGGTATTTAATTATTTCCTCAAAAATTTTATTAATGCATGTATTGGGTTTACACTGAAATACCAAAGTAGCTCAAGGGTTTAATTGTAACCACAATTTTAAAAAATGTTTCTCAGAAAATGAGTGCATTAAGTCAGAATAATGGGTGTCAGTTGCATGGAAAGTGTTGTGTCCCCATAGTTACATCAGACATAACAAGGGAAATGTCTTTTGGTGGTTGATAAGCTAAAAGGAAGTGAGTCTTGTTGTACTACAGTATTAGGAATGTTTTTAAACTTTCGCTCAAGAATAGAAGATTTCAGATCCTCCTATGTTACCCTTTGCTCAAACATAAGTAAAAGTAGTTATGGAAAAACCACATGTGTAGTCAATGCTATGACTCAGTGTATTGATGTCATGTAGAAAAACATAATGCAGAGATCCTTTTTTGTGGTTTATTTAATTCTCTCTGTTATTTATAGTATTTTCTCTGAAGTATAACTCAATAAAATTCTAGTAATTAAAGAGAAAGGAAATTTGTCTTAGCCCAATATTATATTAGCCCTATGCCTCACTTGGAAAAAAATATTTTACAACATGTATCAAATCACCCTTGGAGACCACAGAGCCCATTTGTGCCTGCCATGTAGTAGATATTCAGTCAATGTTTGTTAAATCAGTTAATTAATGGACAGTATATATTGGGCTGTTATAGGGAAAACATACAGTGGCTAAAATGCTGACTTGATCAAATTATTTGAGGAACATTAAGGAGGAAAGATGCCTGGGATTCAATCCCCATTCTGGGGTCCCTTAGTGCTATGGCCTTGGGTAATCCACAACCAACCTGGGCCCTAGTTTCTTCATCACTTGCCCTACTCTTGGGTCAAACTGCACTGCTGCTCCTTGTATATGCTGCATGATTTCCTAATTCAATGTCCTTGTTTTTACAGTTATCTAAATGCCTTCCCCATCACTGCAATACTAACCCTGCCTAGCTGTGGCATCTTGCTTCTTAATAATCCTCCTAATACAAATACTCCTGTACCAAGCTTTTTTGACACCATCCCAGCTAGAAGTTACCTTTCCCTCTGATCTCATAGAGCATTTTTTCCTCTTTTAACTCAATGGTGTCACTTAACACTTTGTAGCTTATCTTATGATGATCTTCTATGTAGATATCTGTACTATGCTGCTTCTCTGCTAGGCTGGAAGTTCATGAGGATAGGGCTCATGCTTGCTATGTTTTTGTAGTCCCCCCATAATACCTAAAAAAATGCATTGAAGATAATATTTGCTCAGTAAATATCTGCTGAATCTGAAAATAGGAGATAGTGTTTTCTTGCTGATGAGAGGTCTGTGTCAGATGATAGCTTAAGGTCATTTACAGCTTTTAAACCAATGATTATGGAATGCTGATGGTGAATGCTGGATATAAATAAATAAAGAAAATTGTACAAGTTATTTATCCATTAATGGAAGAAGAAAAGAGAATACTTGGGTGGATCAGAGCCCATTTAAAAGCAGAGATGAAGAGGGAAATTGATGATGCAAGAGTAGAAAGTGACAGGAGCAGTATAGATTATTCTATTCTAATCATTTTTAGAAGTTCTTTTCTCCACTGCATTTTTTTTTTAATGTACAGCTGGTATATTATGTACCTAAATTTGAGAGATTCCCTGAAGACTTGAGCCAGAAAGTAAATTGCATTTTTAGAATGCAGTTAACAATCTCACAGACATAATGTTGAATGAAAGAAAGCTGACAGTCCACACTATGTGATTCCATGAACATGAAGTTCCGAAACAGAAGTTTTGGACTTCAAAACTAATTTCTGCCGATAAAGGTTAAAATAGTGGTTGCCCTCAGAGAGTGGTGACTGGTATGGGGTACAAGCGGTATTCAGAGGTGCTGGTAATTCTCTATATCTTGATCTGGGTGGTGTTTACAGGACACATGTAAAAATGTTTTTAGTTATATACTTAAGATTTGTACCCTTTACAAATGTAAGTTATACCTCAATTAAAAAAAGAATGCAAGTTAACAAATCTGGTTGCCCCACATATCACTGATAGGTAAAGGATAGATCCAAGCTACGCAGTGTGTTTCCTGGAAAAACGAAGCACACTTTTAAAATTCTAGCGTTTTCTCTTCGAACCTGTGACCAGCTGGCTCTTATAAATAATGCATTAAAATATGGTTAGGATTAGAAGAATTTGTGATGCGTGATAAAATGAAAACAACCAACGATCACATGGTTTACTCATTTTGACTTTCATTGTGACTTTCTAGGAGAGCCAAGATCACCAATAAACTGTCATACAGTAAGAATGCAATAAGTACTGTATGAGGAGACTGTCTAGCTGTGAAACCTTGAATAAGTCACAGGCTTCCTGGGCATTGGATGCTTCCTCTGTTAAATGGAAAAATATTCTATCTGTTTAAAGATGGAGAACAGGATTAAGTGATCTCTTAAGATTCCTTCCAGCTCCTAAAATCTTTGGCTTATTTAAAGCTTTTACACTATTGGAAGCGAGTTACGTAAAAAATCTGTAATAATAGACAACAAAAAAATGTAGGTGGAATTGGAGTCATGCCAAATAGTAAGAGATCCAGGCAGAAAACATCTTTTCAGATACAGTCAGCTACCTGAAACTATTTGCTGTTGTTCTCTGGGGATTTCCCTTGCCTTCGGCAAGGAGTTTACTTAATAATGGTTTTTTGTTTTGTTTTGTTTGCTTTTTTTTTGAAAGAAAGAAAGAAAGAAAGAAAGAAAGAAAGAAAGAAAGAAAGAAAGAAAGAAAGAAAGAAAGAAAAAGAAAGAAGAGAGGGAGGGAGGGAGGGAGGGAGGGAGGGAGAGAGGGAGGAAGGAAGGAAGGAAGGAAGGAAGGAAGGAAGGAAGGAAAAGATAAGGGAACATTTTTAGACTTCGGTCAAAGAAAGCATTGTATAGCAAGTTTTTCCTTTGTGGATTCATATTTGCAGAGAATAAATCTATTGCAGAAAATGATATTTCATAAAATGTATGAGCTGAGAAGGAACACTAGTTGAAGTTTGGCTTAAATAAAATCTCACAACTGGGAGGAATTGTAGGCATCCTCTTTTCTTTCCATACTAATAAGTGTGAGCATCATGTCTATTTTTCTAAAGAGGCAACTGAGGCCCCGCGAAGCTAACTGACTTGCCTAAGGAAGGACACAGAGCTAGGAGGAGCACAGGATACAGACAAAAAGCCAGTTCTCAGATTTCCAGCCTGTTGTATCTCCCACTGCACCAGGCTGCCCCCTGTGGTTCCTTTTGGATGATTTGAACTCCACAGGAGAGGCAGGGAGGACTTTCACTGTCTTTTGTTTTAAAAACAGTTGAGAAAGTGGGAAGCGAATGGAACTGTGAGTCAGAAGAACAGAGCCCTTCCACTTATAATGGGCTATGTGACCTTGGAAAACCATTTAACTTCTTTGAGCCTCAATGTCCTTATCTGAAATAGCACCTCATACTGTCACTCAGGCAGAGATCAATTGAAGTAACTTATGGAAAAGCACTGTATGAAAAGTGCTGTAAAACAAAATGTGATTGTTAAAACAGAGAAGTTTTTATCTACTTGGTAAATTAAGGAATTAGAAATTATAAAACAATAATACCCAATAAAAATGCTCTGGGCGAATTCATGTGAACAGCAGGGTTGCTGTTATCACATATAAAAATCTATGATCTTGTAACAGAAATGTCCTTATTTATTGTAACAGTCTAGCATAACCACTTTTAATAAGTCTCCAAGGATCCTTCCCTGATACGTAGATGCTGGTTGTAAAAAGAACTTTTATGTGAGGATACATATCTCTATCCTTTGTGTTATCAATCTTTTTAAAATTTGTAAACCCAAAAATGGTAAATATGGTGTTCTATTATTATGTGAATTTGTATTTTCCTGATTATTAGTGAAGCTTGGCATCTTTTCATCTTTTTATTGGGAATGTGAACTGATAAAGCTTTATGGAGGGCTGCTAGACAATGCCAAGAAAAATTTAAGTGCTCATAGCCTTCAAACCAGACATTCCATTTTTCAGTAGCTCCCATAGAGAAATAATGCTCACATACATGCACATAGAAGCATATAGAACTCTCTTCACTGCAGCATTGTTTGAAATATCAGGTAACTAAAAATGACTTAAATAACCATCAACAGGAGGAGTGGTCAGGTGAATTATAAAATATCCAACCCATGAAAAACTATGTAACCATTGGAAAAGAATAAAGTGGAGCTTCAACATGAGAAAAAAAAGTTTCAGAATAATATGTATAACAGAACATCATTTACTTAGAAAAAAATGAAAATAAAACTATATTTCTACATGCATATATATGCATGTAAATGATAAGCAAATGTCTTGAGAGTTACATAAACAAACTGAAGACAGGTTACCTAGGGGAAGGAGACTAAGTGTGAACAAGTGGCTAAGGGAAACTTTTGTATTCTTTGTATTGTTTGAATCTTTAAAACAAGAATGTATTTGTGTATTAGTTGGCTAATTGATAAAAAATAAAATATAATTTAAAAGTGACACTGAACATGGAAGTATAAAATTTAAAAGAAAGAACATTATTTCAATATGAGGAATAACTTTTAGTTTACAGAGATCTCAGATTTTCCAGAGTAGCAAGATAAAGTACCAACTAAAGCTGAACTAATATGACATCTGTCATTCAAGAGAAGAGTATAAAGTTTAGTCAGAAATCGAAATTTTCTAGTATATGGATATTTGATGTTATGTAGAAATGGACTGATTTTTTTTTCACTTTTTGTCCAGATATCAAATATATACAGATTAAGGTTTACCCTTCATGTCACTGGTTTTAAATTACTTAAACAATTATTGTGTCTCTTATTAATATTTTAAATTGAATAGAGTCCATTTCAATTAGACCCACTCTCCTTTTTTGCATTGACTTTTTTCTGTGATCATAAAAGTATCATATTACTTATTGTGAAAAGAAAAAGG
This sequence comes from Eidolon dupreanum, assembly GCA_028627145.1. Lineage (NCBI taxonomy): Eukaryota > Metazoa > Chordata > Mammalia > Chiroptera > Pteropodidae > Eidolon > Eidolon dupreanum. The sequence continues at coordinate 37,315,314 of CM053509.1, read as the reverse complement.
AAGAATACTGGAAGTTATGAAGAAAAAATGTAGTCCTATCATCAATAAGAAATATCATTAACGTTTTTAGGTGTTTTCCCCTTTGCATATAGGTGTTCATGGAATTGAGCTAATACTATGCATACAATTTTATGTTATTTTTTTCAATTAGCATTTTATCGTAAGCATTTCCACATATCATTGCACTCTTCAAAAAAGTTTATAATGGCCAAATGATATTCCAAAGGATGGGTACACTATAATTTATGCATCTATTCTTCTGTTATAGGATATTTAGCTTTTTTTTTTTTTTTTTTTTTTTTTTTGCTGTTATATCTAACTCTGCGAAGAACATCCTTGCATATAATTCTTTGCTTTCATCTATGATTATGTCCCTAGGATATATTCCTAGAAATGGACTTATAGGATTGTGCTGGTTATTTTCTATTCTTAACCCCATACTTTGCTTTTCTTATGCTGTCTTTATACATTGCATCTCCAGGATCCCTTACCATTTGGCATCCTTGGGTTTCAATGCGTAGCACCAGGGGGAGATTAGAGGGCCAGAATAGAGAGAAGTTGAGGTATTTCCTCCTCAAGGTCTTCCTGCTTTGAGTCAGTGGCTGCATGCCCCTCCCCACCTCCAGCCCTGCCCCCTTTTTGGGTGGTTCCTCCTCCACCATTCCAGTTTTTACTGGATTACAGAAGATTATTTCTAACCTTTGTCCCTTTATGTCTAGGAATAGTAACAGCTTCCCACTGTTCTTCTCTAGGTGCCTCAGCATCCCTTGTTTACTCCCTTAACCTGGTCTACTCATCTGTAAGTAGTTCTTTTATTAAAGTCTCTTCATTTGAACCATCCTGGATGAAATCCCTTTCCTTTTGGGACCCTGACAGACACAAACTTTTAAAGTGCTTTCTTGATAGATACTGTCTAATTGTATTGCAGTAAGGTTATATTCATTTACACTCCCATTAGTAGCATGTGAAAGCTTTTAAAGTTCCAATAGATTTTTAAATGCATCAGTCTCTTCCTCTCTGAGATCACTCATAAGCCTTCTGGTGCCTTCCTCTCTGATATCACTCATAAACAAAGAGTTCTGCCGTAGGCCGTCTAAAGAAAAGACATGCACAACAAAGGTGAAAATATAGGAATAAGCAGTGGTAAATCATTTACAACCTGAAATTCACAATACAAGGAGAGACCCTGGATTGTATTGTGAAAATGTTTCCTTTGGCTGACACCTATGAATAGGGAAGAACACATTCTGCCTGGGCAAGCAGATAGATTGGTGTGGTTTGGGGGTGTCAGCTCATATGCAGACAACAGCTAAACATTAGCCCAGAAAACCAGTGGGGATGCAGTACTGCTGCCTGTTAAAGTCTTAGTACCCACTTTGTGGAAGAATTTCTACTTGGTCTTCCTAGTCTTGGCTTTCTTAGGAGAGCAGTTTGCAGGTACATGGATTTTGAGAAGGAGAAAGAATCCATGAACACATCTTTTCCCCTTATTTCTCAAATGAGAGGCAACTATACTCCTGACATTTTACACAATGCTTACTAGAAAGTGGCTGCAATTTTAGCCAAGTTGGCTGGTGACACAGGTGGAAACATTGTGCTTTGCCATTTTCTTGCGAAATAATGAGACATCTAGTGGGCACGACGTGAAAATGTCTTTATGGGAGATGGTGAGTCGATGCCTAGGTAAATGATATTCAGTAACTGCCTCAATCCTCAATTCTACAAAATATTCTCATTAGAGAAATACCCAGAGCCAGGAATCAGACCAACTATTGACTCACATTGGATAATCAAGATACATCATTACCATATATTTTATAGCACTCAATAGTTTTCAAAGTCCTTTAAAAATAAAGTTTCTTTCCATAACAGCCCACTAGGCTGAGGGCAGGGGCCATGAAAGTTTCCTCCCAGCAGCAGCTCAGTTTCCAATACATAAAAATAGGTGCTCAGGAAAAGTTTAATGAATAGAACTTATCTGAACAACCACCCCCAAGAAGGGGTATAGTGTCTGATTTTTTTCTAGGTGAAGAAACAAAAAAATCAAAGAGTCAAGATAGTTGCCCTCCAGTTTATTAAGGAGAAGAGCCAGCCAAGAACCACATCCCATACTCCTTGACTTTTTCCCATGCCCAAACAGACCATGTGGGAAAGCCTACTTGCTTACATAAATGCCCACTGGCCTTCCCACTCTGACTTCAGTTAGCAGCATCCATCTTTATCCATTGTTAGGGACCCTTTTTAGAAAGGGCCTAGTGTTTAAATCGGGGTAGTCAACCCATGACTCAAGTGAAGCCTCAAAAGGAGGCCTTCCTCAAAAGATTTTCCATATTAGATTACCTGGTATCAAACTCCTTTTTCATTTTATGAGGAGGTTTATGCATTTCCATCTTCACAGATCACATGTTTAATCAACTACCTGAAGTGTAGGTGGAATAATTTGCTTTTGCTACCAAGGCTTAGCCAAGGGACTTGTATAAATCCCAAGGTATCTCTGGCCAGCCTCCATCTTTGGAAAATACCTTATGAAAAGTCTACATCACATACCATGCAAAAGAATAACAAATCCTGGGAGACTATCTAGGCCAATGTTTCTCAAACCAGGGTTCATGGACCCTTGGGAGTTCCACTAATGAGTTTTTGGGGTCTAGAAATTATGTATGAATATTTTTAATTTTAGATATCCTTTTATGATCATCTCAAGTTAATGTAAACACCTTTTGGACCACCTGACTAGACACCTCATAAGTGAATCTGGATATAAGGACAAAATATTTATCTTGGTACTCAGTAATCAACTAAAATAATATCATGTAACTTTTTAAAAATTGAAATATGATTCACATACCATATAATTCCTCCTTTTAAAGTGCACAATTTAGTGGTTTTTAATATATTCACAAGATTAATGCTTCACAACAATCATCACTATATAAATCCAAAACATTTTCATTACCTCTAAAAAAATCCTCATGCCCTAGTGGTTACCAGAGGGGAGGGGGGAGGCAAGAGGGGGAAGGTAGATGAGGTAACGGGGGTCAAATATGTGGTGACAGAAAGAAATTTATCTATGAGAGGTGAACACACAGTGTAAATATATGCATGCCTTACTGTTAAAATATACAGCTGAAACTTATTGGATTTCGATAACCAATGTCACCATAAAAAATAAATTAATTAATTTTAAAAAATCAGATAAAAAAAATCCCCATGCCCATTAGCAGTCATTACCTTCCCTCTCCCCTTCCCCTATTCCCAGCCCTTGGTGGCCACTAATCTACTTTCTGTCTCTTTGGATTTGCCTATTCTGAACATTTTATATAAATGGAATCATATGATATGTGGCCTTTTGTGTTTGGCTTCTTTCATTTAGCATGTTTCCAAGGTTCACCCATATTGTAGCATTTCTTTTTTATGGCTGAATATTACTTTCATTGTATTCCATTATTTATCCATTTATCAGCTGATGGTCATTTGGTTTGTTTCCACTTTTTGGCCATTAGGAATAATGCTGTTATGAGAAACTTTTATTTTTAAGTTATAAAAATTCAGATCTGTAAGTCATATATGTTCTTGTGGTTTGTGACTTCTGAAATTTGAGAAATACTGACTCAGGATGACTCCATTGCTTAATAAATAAAGAAATCGATCAGGTCACACTCGCAGAGTCAATGGAAGCTTCTGTGGCTTGATTCAGAGTACAAGCTTGTTGTCTTTCTTATCCATAAGAGGTGGACATCTTGGTTTAGGGCCTTCCCAAGTCATTTGTTCAGTTCTTGAATGGCGAGAGCCAGCATTAGCAATATGATTAACACATAACAAATAACACTAGTGTATGTTGATCCAGCCCAGATGCTTGTCAGCTTTTAATTCTGCAGACCTGGCCTGAATAATGATAATATTTTCTCAGGCTAAAAGCCAGCAAAAAGAATCACCTGGCCAAACATCCCCATTCCGCCTGCTTTTCTTAGAGTGGCCTCCCAGGGGAGCTCTCTGGACAAAGTTTGTTGACCCAGTTTTAAGGCCTGAAAAATGATCAGTGAGTCATCCGGACAACAGAACAAAGTGCCAGACCCTTGAGAAACTATAAGCACAGGCTTCCAGTGTCATTTGTGTCCCAATAGGGAGGACCAGGAATCCCAGGGAGGCCTGCTACTTTTCCCCGAGCTGCTCCTCTAAGTGGTTTCCAAGCTCCTTGGCTCTGTGTGTGGTGCCACAAAGGCCCATTTCTGTTTTCCTTCCAGGGGGCTCTGCCTACAGTAGTTCAGAGAGTGACAGCTCAGTTGTAGGAAACTAAAACAAACCTGGTTACTTAGGGGGAGACATGTGGTGTTACTTGGAGTAAGGGCACAGATTCTCAAATGGGGAGAAAGTACTGAAGCAGCTACAAAAGTTTCAAATTAAAGACCAAGAATCCTGAGGCAGTATTTTAAAATACTACTCACATGAGTGAGGCAGGGCCTTACAAAAGAGTACCTCCAAATTACTTAAGGAGTGTTTTATAACATTCTGAAGACGCTACTTCCTAAATTACACAAAGAGCTGGAGGAACTTAGCCAGAGAAGCAATGCAGGTGGGGTGGACTGTTTGTGGCCTAGATTGTATGTTAGAAAGAGCGCCAAAAGCTCCACCAGTCCTCAAATAATTCTCCCATGGGTATAAAGGATTTCTGGGGAAGGGTGAGTACCAAAGTGGGGACTTCTAAATATCCAGTACAGAATGAAAACAAAAGAATAGGTACTGACAGGAACAGGTAAGGTAAGAGGTCACCCATGGACTTTTTTTTTTTTTTTTTTTTTTTTTTTAAGCATCATCTCATTGTAACACTAATTCTAGAGTCTTCATCCACAGGAGGATGTAATTTTCACAAGCATTTAATCCAGGGTTGTATAAATTCATGTTTTATGGGTGTTTTAAGAGAGTGAGTGATTATTAAGTCCCTCCCCCTGTAAGAATGGCATATAAAGTCTCTCTCCTTCTTGGTTTTAACAGATAAACTTTTGTGCTTGGAAGACCTAAAAGAAGACAGTTTGATTACCAAGTGTTTGGTGTCTTTAGCCCCATTATTCTCTTCTGCTCACTTCCCTTCTGACTTCCTCCCTTTATCCTTTCTGCTTCTGTCTGCTTCTGACAGATCTGGCAAAAATACAGCAGATTTGCAGAAACAGTCTGTTCACTTCCCACACTGGTGCTGTCGCTGCAGATTGCTTCAGAGCTGCTGTCTCCTGGTCTTGGGCAAAGTGTTGCTATCAGTCTTTGTCATCACAATTCAGTGTCTGCCCTGTGTGCTGGGTATAGCCAACAGGCCAGCCCCAGGCATGCCTTCTAGATACTTAGGAGGAAGACTCAAGGTAGACTAGAGAGAATATTCAGAATTAGACAATAATGATAAAAGAGGGACAGAATCACGTAAAGAGAAGTATTTCATGTGCTAACTATATCTTCCTGATGCATGACTGTAAAATGCTAGCAGTACTATTCATTAGAACTTTTTGTGATGATGGAAATGTTCCACATCTGTGCTGTCAAATATGGTAGCAACACATGACTACTGAGCGCTTGATATATGGCTAGTGAGGAATTGAAGTTTTTATTTAGTTTAATTTGAATTAATTTAAATTTAAATAGTCAATGTGACTCATGACTACTATACTAGAGATATTAGTGTTTTTGTCCTTGTTTTGTTTTTGCTGCAAAAGCTTTATTGTTTCTGTTTGGTCCAAAGCATGAGAGAGGACTCCATGGAGAAGCCTGATACCAGGGCGATTCGGAGGGCCCCCTCAAAGGCCTCCGGACTCCAAAGACTCCTAGTCATGCTTGAGCTTTTAAACAGCTACTGGCCTAGCTCAGCCTGGGGGCCAGCCAGCCTGTGGAGGTAAGTCAGGTGGTCACCTATCTTCTTGATGAGTTTTACCTCCTCATCTAGGAAGTGGTTCTCCAGGAAGCCACAAAGATGGGAGTCTGTGTGGGCAGAACTCAGGGCATGCAGATCCAAAAGGTTTAGGTTCTTCTCTATGACCATGCTGGCTCCATTCCATCCTGGGTTTTACCCCACTCATCCTGGGAGGGCTTCTGTACATCCTGGGAGAAGGTGTAGCCAACACACTGGTTTTGCATCTTCAAGAGACAGTAGGCACCTTCACACTCCTCCTTGGCCAACTCATGGAAGAAGTGGCCCACACATTCCAGGGCCACATCATTTGTGGTCAAAATAGAAGCCCAGAGAGTGGTAGGTGTAGGAAGCCTGCAGATGCAGATTAACCAGGTAGTTGACCATGGCATCTACTTTGGTGGAATAATCTAACAAATCTGGGAGTTCCTGGTTGCTAGGAAATAAAGAGTTAAGCTCAAAAAATGGTGTTGGCTGATCCCATAGGCAGAGGGTAGCTGAGATGGTTCTTAAGGTTACAACTGGGAAAGAAGTTGGAGGGTGGTCAGAAGCTGGAAGAAGAGGCATCCCTGGGTCCATTAAGTCCAAACCCTGTTGAAGCAAGAGACAGATCTGCAGGACTGCTAAGCCACTGCAGAGATACTAGTGTTTTAAAAGATAGCAAAGAAAAGTAGGCCAGACATTGGTATTTGAATCCTGGGTTCAAATTCCAGCTCTTCTATGTTATTAGTTTGTAATCCAAAGAGAGATACTTAACCTCTCTGTACCTCTTTTTGCACAGCTATAACATGGACTAATGTCTACCTCTGGTGTTAGGTATGGTAGATAGGGCCTTGTGGAGAGGGAGAGAGTCATTTACCAGTGTCCTCAAAAAAACTGTACACAAATGTCTGGGAGAGGCAGAGAAGGCCCAGGGGATGTGTAACCTTTTCATAAACCAGGGACCACCACCTGTGTTGCCAAATTGTTGCAGTTGCATTAGGAATTTACATTCCCAGCTCCTTTTACTTTTTCAGTATTTTCATTAGAATCTTTCGCTTGTATTCTGAGAAGCAGACAAGACAAAGACTATCAATTTGATTTTGCAGATGAGAAAACAGAGACCCAAAGAGAAGAAACCAATTGCCCCAAAATGTTACACTGAGGGAGAGGAAACAACAATGTCCCCGTGGGTCAGGGGCCAAGGCTTATTCTGTCCCAGGATGCAGGAAAGTCCTCAAACCCGCATGTGGTGAGGGGTGGGGGGAGGGGGAGCGGGGGGGGGGGCGGCGGGGAAGGCTTCTCAGTTCTGTTTCTCTAATCAGCCACTAGTGTGATATCCATCCTGGTAATGACCTATTCACAAAAATGGGTAACAACACTTTTCCCTGAGAGGCAACAACTATAATCTTTGCCATCAGAGAATCCCATACACAGTTTCCACATGACTGTGAAGAAATTTTTTTGTCCTGATAGCTCATTCTTTCTCAGGCCGAGCCTGTAAATGCTTGCTACTTAGGCACTGAGAGTATTTTAGCAGCTTTGGGCTTTACTCTAACTTTCACACATCCATTTGCTTATATCTTCATGCCTATAATTATTTAATTGCTTTCTTTTAGTGCCTGTAAATAGGAGCTCTGTCATCTGAGAAAAGATCAGAAAAAATAGAAGCATCAAATTAAAACCCAGGAAAACCATTTTCCATCTTGTGCACAACCATGCCCCCTGTTGACTGATGCATGACAGTTTAAAACCACAGAAAAAAATTCTTTACAGCTTTATTGAGGTATAATTGATATACCATAAATTGTATTATTTTAAGTGTATAATTTGATGAGTTTTAACATGTATATATGCCTGTGAAACCTTCACAGTCAAGATAATGAACATTTCCATCACAGATAGCTTTTCCATTTCAGGGTTGAACAGGGTGAGTGCTCCCAGTTCAAAACTATATGATAAAAGCAATACCTTCCTCTGAAAAATAGTGGTTCTGGCCCCTGCAGGGCTGTCTTTATTCCAATCTCTATTATTGGAGAGTCAGCTCTGCATTTGACCTCTACATGGCTTTTCCTCCTTCCCCACAGTTGCAACATTCCTCATTCTGTTCAAGGTCAGCTCCTTTCCTGGTGCCCTGGTTTTCATTCCTTTCCCCCTTTTCACTATGGAGCATCCCCCTTTCCTTGCTGAATCATCCACTTCTTATCTACAGGCTCTTTTCAATCTTAAAAATAAACAAAACCTAACAAAAAATTAAATACCTCTTCCTGCCTCCCCATTCCTCCTTTCAATCATTGCTCTATCTCCTGCCTTCTTGTCGTGGCCAGACTTTCAGAAATAGTTGTCCAAACTTTCTCCCCACTTCTTCACTTCCCCTCTCTTTTATACCGCCCCCTCACCCCCACTACACAGTTACTGTTCTTGGTCAGGTCCCTCACTAACCTCCTGGTTGCTACATCCAGTGTACCCTGTCTCAGTCCTTATCATACTCAGGCACTGTTGACCACTCTATCCTTATAAAATAGCTTGGTTGTTTTTATAAAAGTAATTGATACTCTCTCTCTCTCTTTTTCTCTCTCTCTTTTTTTTAAGAGCCAAACAATAAAAGCATTAGGAGGCTCCTCCTAGGCTCACCCTATCTCACTGCTGCAGACAGAGCCACTACTGCAATAACCCTCGGCTGCTAGATAGCCACCCTGTGCAGCTACCCAATGCACAGAGCAGCCTCGGGAAGTCCCAGAAATTAGCCAATGTATACTTCTTATTTGGGGAAGATCCCTTACTTGCTCTATTATAGACATCATAGAAGCCAAGAAATTTTATAAACAAACATACAAACAAACAGAGAAGGGCCTGCATTCAGTAACTTTTCAATTCTGTCCTAAGCGTTACTTTAAATACTTCCCTAGAGATGACATAGTGGTTGGGTCTACATGACTAGTCCTTTATGGTCTCTCCCGGCAGGAAGCCTGCCTGGGCATGGCTTTCCTGATAGCCACCCGTTACTTTCCCCTTCCTAATGTTTATCATTGGGAGAATGATAGGATTGAAGCATATAGGCTTTTGAGACCTTGTGAGGCTGAAAGTGACTTTAAAGGCATATAGGTTTTTAGATACATACACAAAAACAGGATTCTTATGACCAATGTTTTATCCCAAGATAAAGTACAAAGCAGAAAATAAAAATCACCCCCAAAATCCCACCACCCAGAACAAAAGCCATAATAATTTTGGTGAGCATCCTTTAGACTACTTATGGCAATATACACACATAGAGGTATATGTGTACTGTTTAACACACATGGGATCATAATTTACGTGTTCTTCTGTAATGGCTATTTTTACTCAGAATATGCAGTGGATGGATGTCCAACTCAACAACTATAAATAAAAACCATGATTGTTAATATTCACCAACCATCCAGGATATTTATAAACCATGATTTGCTCAACCAGTCTTCTATTGTTGGGCATTTACGTTGTTTGCGTTTTTTGTACCGTAAAGTACACAATGATAAACATCCTCTGTTCAGCTTTTTGCTTTTGTGTCTTTTTCTCCTCAGGCTAATTTCTGGAAGTGGACTAGCTCAATACAATAGAGTGTACATTTTACATCTTGATACAATTAGGCTAACTTCCTTCCAGAAATGTTATACCAACTTATTTTCCCATGAATACTGGGTTTAAGAACATCTTTGCCCCACTATCACCAACATTGGATTTTATCAATTTCTGGTTTCAGATGTGGCTTTTGTAGACTGATTCAGTATGTTTGATCAATCTGAGTACTTTCTTTCATTAAGTTCATCTCATTCATTTTTATTATTTTAATTATCATGTATAATTTTAGTTTGTAATCATATTTTATTTTCTACTTTTATGCTTCCTTGACATATCTTCATTTTTATCTTTCAGTAGATCCTCTGTGTGTTCCTTGGATTTTTTTTCTTTCTGGTAATTTTGAGGGTATTTTACCTGATTTTAGTTCTATAGGTGGGCATTTGTACCTTTTATTGGATACTTAGATATGTCTTTCTCAAACAGTACAGTATTTGCTGCTCTCTAATAATAGCTAACTTTTATTGTATGTTTACCATGCCCTTACAACAACCTATGAGATAGGTGGCAGTGCATTTTTTTTTCTTCCTCCAACTATCCCATATCTCCAGGCCTGGGTCATCTAATCTGAATGTTTTGTGTACTCTTCTTTCTTTGGAAAGAAAAATCATACCCTATTTGATTCTGAGTTCAAAGAGTTCCCCCTGTCCAATTAGGCAGTGATGATTATTTCTGTTTAGAACCATTAAATGTCCATCCTTCACTTTCACTCCCACAATTGACAATATCCTAAGAGTATTATTTTGTAACCAGTCCAGGATGCTCTGGTATAGACTACACTTTCATATCAGTGATCTCATTGGGTCCCCGCAGCAAGCCTGTAAAAAAGCCTCTAATCTCCCACATTCGTGACAAGAAAACTGAGGTTTAAAAAAAGCGCGTGTGATTTGTTGTTGTGATTGGTACTCTGCGAGTGCACTCAGCTAGTGTCCTTTGACTAATAGCCAATATATATATATATATATATATATAGATAGATAGATAGATAGATAGATATAATAAAATGGTCAAAACCAAGACAATCCAAAACACCAAATTGAAATTGTTTAAACCCTTGCCAAAGAATATACTTTAATTGGATGCTATTTAGCTCTTATCTCTCTGTTGAAAGAAGTTATATTTATGGGAAATTGTTTGAAGTGCATAGAAGTCCACCTATCTCTTTAGATTGGCATTTTCTAAAAGGGATTGCTTGGATGTTTGCAGGATGTTAATAGGTATTACATGAAAAATGGGTATGGTCACTTAATGATGGAAAACACTGAGTTAAAGTTGCTCACAGAAATTGCTTGGAGAGTTGCTTTTAATAGGCTAATGCGCACTGTGAATCTAAGAATATATAGCATACAAACTTAATGTCTAATAGGATACTAGTCTTCTATAGAACACAATTTGGGAAACAGTAATGAGTGGGAAATGATTTTCCATCAAAACCCCCACTAATTATTAATGGAAAAAATTAATTTCAGGTCTGCTAAGTATAAAGCAAGTTTTTGAGAAATAGACATTTCATTTATTTGCTTTCAAAATTAAAAACAAAATCATAAAACCCTATTTGAGCATGAAGGTGAACCAGTATTTTTTGGATACTTACCCCGTATTGGCTGTTTCACATACTTTATTTCAGGTAATCCTGACAATTCTGGGGTAGGCTTTATTTCCCCACTTCACAGGTGAGGAAATGAAGCTCACAAGTGATAATAGTTTACTCAAGGTCCACAGTGGTTGGAAGTGAGGAACTAGGACTTGAATCCCAGTCCGTGCGATCTAAAGCTTGTATTCTTCTATATCACTTCTCAAACAAATCATTTTAAAATGCTTTTCAATATTGAAAAGTTAAAGGAAAGAAATAGAGGGAAGATAAGATAAAAAAAGAAAATAATAGAAGAAAGAGGCATAAAAAGAGCAAAAAAGGGAAAAGCAGAAAGAAAGTCTTGGTTGGTTTCTGTTAAGATAGAGACATGGAGTTGTACAAAGAAACAAAGGCACAGAAATAGATGTATATTTTTTAAAAATTAAAACACAATTCCTAGAGTTTTATACACAGAGAAAGATACACAAAAGATGATGTCTGCACAAAGATATCCCTCTTTTAAAAATGTATACCTTTGAGTTAGTAATTTCAAAGGTAAACATAGCTAAAATCATGAGTTAAAATATTTTTATTCCTATCTCAAGTTGGGAAGTACAGATGTTCTTAAAATCATATCTTCCTGAATTTTGGTTAGAAAAATCTCTACTGTTACTCTTGGAAAGTAGACAATGTCACATTCCGTAGGAAAATATGGTCCCAGAAAATCATTTCTATCTTGAGGGGTCTTATGCTATCACTAACAAAGACTTTAAAGCCAGATGCTATTATTTACATTATTAGTCACATATCTCGAGATGGAATTAAGATAAGAACCAAATGTGGACTGAGAGTTGAAAAGAATTGTCTTCCTCTTTCCTAAATGTTGGGATTGTACCTAGATAATGTGCCTTGTGCAGCACCCAGAATGATGTTTAAAATTTAGGGTTTCGAAATGAGACTATTAATTTTTTTTGTTGTTGTTGTTGTTCCTTTATAACTAAAGGTCTTTGGAGATGGGGTAGAGATAGTAGAAACCTAGTGATTTGGCTAAAGACATGTTTAAAAAAATTTGGTAGAAAATAATTTTGTTAAAATGAAGAATTAATGAAAATTGTATCTTCTCATTTGTTTATGTATTTGTAACTTCTTGCACTGAGAGGTGATTTTACAACTGTGTGCATCTGTCAGAATATTTACCTCTTTTCTTTTTTTTTATTTTAATTAGTAATACATTATCAGCTAGGTATTCTTTTTAAGCTATTTGCAGGTTTACCAGTATGTTTACCAGATCCCTTGCTCATAGTTGCTTTTTGCACCTATTTCTTTTTTCAGAGTTCAGTTTCTTTCTTCCTACGTATATTCTTTAGTAGCTCTTTCAATAAGGATCTGTAAAAAGTAACTCTCCAACTTTGTATGTCTGGAAATGTCTTGAATAAGAGTGTAGGAGAGTGTGATATTTTCAGCTCTTTGGAGATGATATTCCAGTCTTCTGGAACTAATTGTTGCTCATGAGAAGTCTGCTCTAAGTCTAATAAGTAGTCATCCCTTTGAAGATAAGTTTATCATCTCTGGTGGTTTTAAGATTTTTCTCTTTGACCTTGATGTTCAACAGTTTCACTTGGATGTGTCTAGATGAAGTTGTGTTATTTTTCCTGTTTGGTTGGTGGACTTCAATTTAAAACACCAAATCTTTAAAATTTCACCTATATTTCTCCAAATACTGTCTCTCCCCATTTTCTGTGTTTGCAACTTCTTTTGGATGTATGTGGGATCTTCTCATTTTATCCCCCATGTCTATGATTTATTTTTGTTTTTTTAAATCTCTTTATCTGTTTGTGATGCATTTTTGATCATTTCTTTCAATCTAGCATCTAATTCATTAATTTCTTTTCAAGTATGCCTAATATAATGTGTAATCTGTCCATTAATTGGTTTTCACAATGGTTATTTTTGTTTGTTTATGAACTTTCTAATTGGTTCTTTTATAATATTACTATTTTTATATAGTGTCTTGTTTTTCTATAAATTTTTCTTAACATTTTTTAAAAAAACTTATTTTAAAATCTCTTTAAATTGTTTTATTATCTTGAGTTTTGGAAATACATTTTTCTTGTTTTTTTTTTTTTTTCCTGTTGTTTCTGCCTCTCCCTCTTTTAATCTCCCTCTCAGTGATTTATTTCCTTATGTGATTTGTAATTTTTGACTTCGAACTTATTTGCATCAGGATTATTTCTCATGGAGTTCTATTTGCCATGGATTTTGAAGGTGTTTCCAACAGGTCAGTTTCACAGTTTGCTGCTGCCAAGACCTTGCAGGTTTCACTAATTATGGAAGAGTTTTTTGTTGAATTTTTAATTCAAGATTTCTGCATCAGATGCCAAGTTGTGTGTGTGTGTGTGTGTGTGTGTGTGTGTGTGTGTGTCTGCCTAAAGATATATGAATAAATCAGTCCTTTCTTTTATTTGGTATTATGTAGGCACAGAATTAGGAGAATGGAGTTCCAGCTTTTAAAATGTCTTTTTTATTAAAGCTGTTTTCAGTTCCATATTTCAATTTTGTTTTGAAGCAGTAAAAATTGAACTCTTACTTTCATTCATTTATGTTGTAAAAAGTAGAATTTGTTGTTTTAAATTAAATCAACAGTTCAATACTTGGAAATTTTTTTCATGCCTTCTCTATTAACCATTTTTTTCTCCTCCAGGATGGAAGGCGGTGAGGCTTGAAGAATAGACTCCTTGTCTGTAATTTACAGACTTGATTGGAAGGCACTGTGAATTATCCTTGCAATGAATAAACCTTAATGATTCATTACTTGTTGGGGAATTGAAACTATTGATTCATGTTCTGCCCTGGGAAATGTTACTTCCCTCTGCTAAGGGTACATTATAGGATTGATTTGGGTTCCCACTCTGCCAACAGGCAGACCATTGCCCATTTTTTAAATCTAGGATGCATGGAAATCTTCTTCAATTCTGGTATGTAAAGTTTTGATACAGAGCTACATATATTTCCACATCTTTCCTTCAAATGTTACCCAATTAGACCAAACTTTCCGGATAAATGAGAGATTTCTGTTATCAGACAATAAGTTCGAGACCTGCACTATCAAATATGGAAGTCATTAGCTACAGTGACCCCTGAGCACTTGAAATGTGGTCAGATCATTGAGATGCATTGTAAGTGCAAAATACACAGTATGAAAAAAATGTAAAATATGTCATCGATAATTGTTACATTGATTACATATTGAAACAACAATATTTTGGATATATAGTATGTTAAATGAATTACATTATTAATTTCACCTGTTTCTCTTTACTTTCTTAAAAATGTGGCTAACTATAAAATTTAATATTACTTACATGGCTAGCATATTCCTGTTGGATGGTGCTGCTACAGAGTTCTATGAGCAGGGAAACCCACAAGTATTCTAATTTTAAAGAACTTCTTTCAGTTTGTCATTTTCCCTTGTGCTTCTGTTTATCATTTTTTTTTACAATTTTTGCTATAAGTTAATGCTGTGCTACCATAATGCAGGCAAATGTAAAGGGAGATGTATCTTACCTGGGTGAGGTTCTAAGGTTAGAATAAAAGGTGAAAACTGGATTAGTCAAAATTACCCTTGAAAATCCTTTAGGAAGGCTTCGAGCCATCCCTGACACATCATCTTTTATTAAGTCTGACCTAGGTAATTTTTTCTCTAGTATCAAGGCAGATCACTGGTTATTCATTGAGAATCACATGAAGTGATTGTTTTGTGTTTGGTGACATGTTGTAGCAAAATACAAACCTCAAATCCACAGTCACCCTCAGCATGAATAGATTCCTGCCTAGGAGAGGTGGGAGGGAACTGGGGTCCCTGCAGGAGCAGCGGATTTATACTTCTGGCTCACTTGCCCTGGGGGGCAGGGACATGCCTACTTTATTTATTTCTCTCTCACCCTGCTTCATCAGCCTTTCTCTGTTTTTTGTTCTTTATGTTTGCTAAGTTTTGATAGTTTGATTTGCATACTTGAGTATGTAAAGATCTCTCTCTTCTCTACTCTGTGGATTTGTAATTATAAAGGCTGATAAAAAGCCATAATGAAGTTGCACAAGAACGTGAATGTACTTAATGCCACTGAACTGTACTCTTATAAATGGTTAAAGTGGTAAATTTTATGTTATATATATCTTAACACAATTGAAAAAAAAGTCATAAAGAAGCATAATTACATTTAGCGAGTGGGGTAAGAATGTGAGACATTGGAGTCAGACAGAATTGGTAAGTGGAGAAGTCACAGGTTGAATTGTCCAGGAAGCACACTCTGAGACTGAGTTTAGCATTAGGGATGATTATTTTTTAAAATTCTCTTGGCATCAAGACCTATGGAAAGAAGAGGTGGGGAGCAGAAGTGAGTACAGGGAAAAGTTGAGCTATGTTGCAGGCTCTTCAGCAAGCTCTGCAACAGCCTCAGTTAGTCCCTCAGGGAGCTCTAGAGTGAAAATGGCCCTACAGAGTTGTCTCAACAGTAGGCTGAAATGGCCAGACCTTTATACCCCAACTTCAATGATATGGGCTGTTCTTTGAAGGATGTAACCATGAATGAGGTGGCTTTCCGCAGCCAAGGGAATTCCTGAAAGACTGACAGCTGAAGGCTGTCTCCGAGCAACACTCCCACACCAGGGGCAACAAATCCTTCCTCAAAGTGCATTCAAGATGTCACCACAGAACTTTTTTTTTGCCACTCAGCATTTATTTCCCCCTTCAAAGTTGCACCCTCAATTCCGTTTGAGGAATTACTTCTACAGCATGGGGCTTCTTCATAGAATAGTAAATTGCATGTCTTGCCCTCCTTCTGAAGTTAAAGACCAACTGAAGTCTCTTTCCATGAAATTTGAATTTTGAACAAAATGACTGAAGATGAAAAAGGCAGTTGTTTATATTTTCTCAAATAGAGGATGGAGTCATTCTGTTGCCCTGGTTTCAGCCCTGTCTCCTCCATCTTCCCATTCATTCTGTGAGCTGTTCAATATCCCTCTAATTAATGTTCCCTTTTTGGGCTGAACTTAGCCAATTTATTTTGTTTGCAACCAAATAACCCCACAATTGATGCACTAGGATTCAGATCCTGGATCCACCAGAGTGATGTGTTTGATCTTGAGTAAGTCTTTCTGAGTTTTGGTTTTCTCATCTGCAGATTTAGTGCAATATAATCTACCTTATACGGTAGAGTCAGGGTGAGAGAGAGTGTATTGGTCCAGAATTGTAATTAATTGTCTAAGAGCTTATAAAAATAATAAGGACAGTCCCCAGTTTACCATTAGTTACAATTCTAGAATGTCAAGTGCCATATACAGTAAATGTGGGAATAATGAGGATTTCTTGTTTGCCAAATTTCTTTTTCAGACTAGGCTTCAATGTTGCCTCCTCTATGCTGCTCTTCTCTAAAGAGCTGATGGATGATGGCATTTGTGACACTGCAATATAAATTAATGGAATGAGGGAAGGAGACAATAATTTGTCTTGGACCAGCAAATAATCAGATGGAAAGTTTAAAAAATAAAATATATCCAAGGGGGTTATAGTGAAATCATTTTTTAAAAAAGCTAATATTGGAGAAGATAACTAATGACTGCCTTGGGATTTACTTGTGTTAAATAAAATTTTCGATGGGTATTTTTTGTGTGTAGAGACACTGTGACTTGGTCCATATGATATGTCATTTGGTGTGTATATGATAACATGTAGAATTTTAATTAGGTTCTATTTTACTTTATCATAGAAAGGAGGATGAAAGAAAAGAGTCATTAGTTAAGTTCTTCAGATGCTGTAGCTATTAGACACTCCTCCCTTGTTCCCCAATCAGTCCTCACTGCCAATATCAGAATACTTAAATATTTTTTTAGTTGAATTATTTATGTCTTTGTCTTCCTTAGACTACAAGTGAAAAAAGGAGAAAGAAACATTGAATGATTACTCCTTAAATATTTACAAATGGAAGGATATGATGTCTGGGGTTTGTTTCAAAAAATGTTGCTTGGGGGCAAGTAGCTAGTGCTGCAGATGGGATGGGGTTGGCCACAGGTTAATGTTTTGCGGGGCTGGGTAATGGTACGTGGGTTCTTGGGTTCATTGTTTTATTCTGTATATTTTAAAAGCTACCACAATAAAATATTTTTTTAAGTTGCATGATTACTAGTTAAAATATGTATGCATGAAGCAGAGACTGGGAGAGAACACAGAAAAATGAAGAGTTATGTTAGCTGTTAGAATAGTTGAATTATGGGTGAATTATTTTTTTAAACTGCATTTAATATTATTCTAATTTTATCTTTCAAGAAATAAAAACCCAAAAGAAAGAAAAACCAAACAAAAAGAAACTTTTTGAAGGTAAGGACCAGTGGTGTACTAGAGCTGGCTTGTGTCAGATTGAAAGGACTGATTGTTAAACTTTCAGGAATTTTACATCTTGGTTAACATCACATGAGTATTGGAATCGACTATGGTAGGAATATTTATACCTTGGAAATCAGCAAACGCTAGAAATCAGTACTTCCAAGAACCAGTTGTTAAATATTTACCAGCACGTTACTGGTAAGGCTGTGTTGTATGCTTTCCTACTAGAATTATCTAAAGATCCTGAACTAATGGATCGGTACTTATTAATTTATTCTACATATATTTAATGAGGTTCTACCATGGGCAAGAAGCTGTGCTAAGTACTTTGGGGGATTCAAAATATTATTTTAAGAAGTGGAGAATATTCCAAACTTTGTGAGATAATATGTACATAAGAGATTACAACAAAAATGTGGCAAAAAGTACAATGTTCAGTAAGAGGCAAGGACTGTAGTTAGCTGACAACCTCCAGCTGTTCGTGCCTTTAGAATCCACCTTAGTTTTCTAATTGTACATTTTAGTGGGTAGATTTTATGATACATGAATTATATTTCAAAAAAAGGAAACAAGGCAAAGATGCCAGTCACTACTTCTGTTAAATGTTTTTCTGGTAGCCTTATCTATTGCGATAGAAAAAATAAATAGAAGGTATAACCTTTGAAAGAGATTTGGAAAAATCATTTGTAGAGAATTTTATTATCTATTGAGGTAACTTCAAAAAGGAAGAAAAAAATTTTAAAGAATTCAGTATGGTGCCTAAGGGGATATATATTACATAGGTTTGTATGTAAACACACTCACTCACATATGCCAGTTATAAAAACACTTAATTCATATTAATAGCAAAAGCTATGAAATACCTCTGAATAAACTTAATCTAAAATGTGTCAGATCTTTTCAGAAAGAATGTAAAATTTTACTAAAATATATACAATAAACTTGAACAATAGACATATATGTTCCCAGAAGGAAAAAGTCTATCAAAAATAAGTCATTTCTTCATGAATTAATCCTTAATTGAAATGTAATTCCAAACAAAATCCTAATAGATTCTTTGGAATTTCTTATATTGTTTCTAAAGTTCAACTGGAAAACATAAATTCCAGATAAGCCATGAAATTTTGAAAGAAAGGAAAGAATTGTAAAAAGCAGCTGACACTCAAGTATAAAAAAATACTGATAGAATAAAATAGAAGGCCCTAAAGCAGATCCATATACTATGGAGTTTTAGTGTGGAGATTTAAAATATAAAGATGGCATTTCAAAACAGTGGGGAAAGGTGGATTATTTAATAAATGATGTTGGGACAATCGGATACTCATGTAAGAAAAAATAATGCAAAAAAAACCTCTTCTATATGGAAAAGATTCCATTTAAAAATTTAAAATATAAATAACAAATTAGTGGAAATATTTGTAATGTATTTTATTGACAAAATTTAATATCCCTAATTTTATAAAGAGCTTTTATGAATTATTAGGCAAACAATGAATACGTAGGTAGACAAATGGACAAAGGATTTGAACAGACAATACACACACAAAAAGAAATGAAAATAACCAATACACATTTTTAAAAGTCTTCACTTGCAAAAGAGAACTAATTACAATAAAAGTTAAGTATTATTTTTATATATTAGCAAAGATGAAAGTTATGGACAATACTCCACATTTTTAAGACTATATATAGAGAATCGAGAACTCATAAATTATTATTAGGAATAGAAATTGGTACAACTACTGGGAAGGCATTTCCTTTAGAAATGTATTCAAAGGAAATAAATGTGCAGAGGATGTTCGCAATAACATGTTTGCAGTATCAAAACAGTGAGAAGATTCTAAATGTTTACTAATAACAAATTGGTTAAATAAACTATGGTTCATCCATACAGTGGAGCTCTAAAAGAATTTAAGCTAGATCTATATTTATTAATATTGAAAATTGTCAGAGAGAGAAAAAATTAGGTTACTTAACAGTATATAGAATTTCACTTATGTAAAAATAAAATACACATCTTTATTTGTATATTAAAAAGTCTGAAAGACAATACATCGAAGTTTTAATACTATTTGAGGAAATAAGGGGAGGGTATCATTTATTGTGTTGTCACTTGCAAGTGATAAAAATTAGAAACAAATATACCTAAATAATAGGTGGACTATATTGGCCAAGTAACAAAAATGCTCAGAGGTAAAGTGTGCTTTGGTGAAGGACTAATGTCAGGGATTAAACCATGTCATTCGGCTGCCAGCTTTTCCACTGTCTTGCCCTTTGCTTTCAAAAGTAAAATCTTCTAGAAGACATGTTAAGTGAAAAAAGCCAGACACAAAAAGACAAGTACTGTATGATTCCACTTATTTGAGGTATCTAGCATCATCAAACTCAGAGACAGAAAGTAGAATGGCTTGTTGCTAAGGCCTGGGGGAAGAAGGGAATGAGAAGTTGTGGTTTAGTGGGTATAGAGGTTCTTTTTGCAAGATGAAAGAGTTCTGGAGATTGGTGCACAATAATGTGAATGTACAGTTAAAAATTGTTAAGATGGTAAATTTTTGTATATTTTACCACAATTTAATAAAATATTACATAAAAAAGGAAGCTAAAATCCTTATCCTAAGGCTGGCTCCCCCTGGTGGTGGGAGAGTGGCTGGTGCATTCAGGCCTATGGGTTTCTTCCTTCAGGCCCAGCCCATTCATGGTGTCTCTCTCCCCTCACCCAACAGTCCAGGGCTTCCCTCTGACTGGACCATAATAGGATGGTCACGTGACTGTTTCCAAATCATTCACTATGCTGGCATCACATTCTAGGGACCTTTCTGTAAATTTAGCAAGCAGTTTTGGTTGTCACAGTGATTGGGCATTTAGAGAATGTGGGCCAAAGATAATTAGATTTCTGATGACTTAGAGGACAGTCCAATACATTACAGAATTTCCCACATCTTACATGACTTTTAATGTCTTGATAGACATTAACATAGATTTATAAAACCTGTTTTTAGTAACCTAAACCTAGACCCTAACTCCATTTTATATGTAAACATGAACTATTTTGCATGTTCCTAATATAAGCTGAACTTAAAGATGTGAGAATTATGGGTAAATTGAGAGAAAATAGTACTTTGTTTCATTTGGAACTTTACTAAAGGTTGTTCACTATTTCAGAAAATCACGTTTTCAACAACCAACAACACTTATGGTATTTGAGTCACCAGTTCAGCTATGCCTATTGCAATTCACACTGCATAATGCAATTCACACTGCATAATTTATCTCTGAAATCAAGATGTATCTGCCAATCAAAGACATCTTAGATTCTGTGAACTACAGTACTGAATATTAGTCTGCATTTGTAGCTGTTGCATTCACTTTTTACCTAGATTCTTGTAACAACCTCCCGACTGGTCTCCCTGCTTCCACCTTACAATCTATTCTCAACAGAACAGCCAGATTTTCCTTTTAAAATGTAGGTCATTGGACTTAAAGAGGATTTTATGAATTTGACCTCAAAGGCAAGGGAAGTAAAATAAAAAATAAATGAATGGTACTACATCAAACTAAAAAGCTTCTGCACAGCAAAAGAAACTATCAACAAGGTAAAGAGATAACCATCTGAATGGGAAAATATATTCAACCAACACCTCCAATAAGGGCCTAATATCCAAAATATGCAAAGAACTCATACAACTCAATAACAAAAAAATAAACAATCCAATCAAAAAATAGGCAGAGAACCTGAAGAGACATTTCTCCCAAGAAGACATACAAAAGGCCAACAAATATATGAAAAGATGCTCATGATCGCTAGCTATTAGGAAAATGCAAATCAAAACCACAAAGAATAGTTGTTATCAATGGACAAATAATAACAAATGTTGGAGAGGATACAGAGAAAAAAGAAGCCTCATACACTGCTGGTGGGACTGCATATTGGTACAGCCACTATGGAAAACAGTACGGAGGTTCCTCAAAAAACTAAGAATTGATCTACCATATGATCCAGCAATCCCTCTACTGGGTATTTACCCCAAAGACTTGAAAACTCATATCTGAAAAGATATTTGCACACTGATATTCATAGCAGCATTGTTAATGGTGGCCAGGACATGGAAGCAACTGAAATGTCCTATGATAGATGATTGGCTAAAGAAGCTGTGGTACATATATACAATGGAATATTACTCAGCCATAAGAAAAGATGAAATACTGCCATTTGTGACAACATGGACGGACCTCGAGATAATCATGCTAAGCAAAATAAGCCAGACAGAAAAAGTTGAAAATCACATGTTATCACTTATATGTGGGATATAAACCTAAAAGCAACAAACGAACAGGACAAACAAAGGGAGACTCATCAACATAGACAATGGACTAGTGGTTACCAGAGGGTAGGGAGGAGGCAGGGAGAGGTAGATGGGGTAAAAGGGGTCAAATATGTGTTTACAGAAGGAAATATAACTATGGGAGAAGAACATGCAAAGCAATATATATTTGCCTTACTGTTAAATTCTACACCCGAAACTTACTGGATTTTGTTAACCAATGTCACACACACACAAAAAAAAACCCCACAAATAAACAAACAAACAAATAAAAAATATACCAAAAAAATAATAAGATAAAATGTAAGTCAGATCATGTCACACTTCTCTGCTCAAAACCTAATGTCACACTATTTTACTGAGAGTACAAGCTTTACGATGTCCTATGAGGGCTCTGTGAGATCTGGCTCTGTTACCTCTCTGACTACTCTCCTATTTCTGCTTTTTCTTATACTGCTCACTCCAGTTTACATCACTGGCCCTTATAATAGCTTCATGCTCACCAGACAAGCTTCTACCTTAGAACCTTTACATTGGTTATTCCCTGTGCTTTGATACTTTTCCCCTAGATATCTACAGATTCAGTCCCTTAACTCCTTCATATCTTTGCTCAACTGTTACCTTCTAGTGAGGCCTGCCTTGACCACTCTATTTGAAACTGTAACCAGCTACCCACTTTCCTACTGCTCTGAACTCTGGTTTCCCCTTATCCTGTTCTACTTTTTTCTGCAATAACACTTATCCCTTCTAGTGTAATACATAATTTACTATGTATTATGTTGATTATTTGTTGTTTGTATCCCTCCACCCTGTTACAGTGTAAGCTCCATGAGGCAGGGATTTCTGTCTGAATTCCCAGCAAACTTAGGACAATGCCCACCACATAGTGCTCAAAAACTATTTGTTGAATGGTGATTCTACCAAGCCTATAACTACTTCATTATGTCTTCTATTATAGTTGTGTTCAAGCACATATCATTTTAAAAATTATTTTCCTATTATTTCTCCTTAGATTATAAGATATAATATATGATCTTTGATTTTATAAGTCAGAATGGTAAGGCAGTTTTATGAAATGTTTGTTACAATATCAGAGTTTGGATGTTAGGTTTGAGAACCTTTGGTTTAGACTATTCCAGAAGCCACTGCTGGAGCTGTGGGTAGTGATAATCCCACTCACTCAAACTGCCTGGCTCTTCCTGGATAGGAGGGATGGTGTGGATATTGGGAAGGCAACCACAGTGCTGATGGAAACAAATAAATAAGCTTCACTTTGCAATTTTATTATACTACCATATTGTTCATGTTGTTTGAATATTTTACAGTGAATATTCATTCCTTTTGTAATAAGCAAAACAAATAAGGATATTTTATTTAAAAAACTACTGCAAAATATAGAAACCAGATAAGCAAAAAAAAAAAAAAAAAAAAAAAAATCACCTGTAATCATACTCCCCGTGGATAACCACAGCTAGCATTTTATTTTATAGCCTTTTGTTTTCAGGCATGAGTATAGATATAGAGATTTTTTTAATGATGGCTCTAGATAATAGGAATCATGTAGTTGGAGGTGTCCTTTACAATAGGTCAGCTTGCATTTTGTAGAATTTTATATAAATAGATTCACACAATATGTATTTTTTCTCTTGTGGCTTTCACTAAGCATGGTTATTTTGAGATTCATCCACTTTATTGTGTGTATCAGTAGTTCCTTTTTTATTACTGAGTAGTATTCCATTGTGTGGATATACCAAAATTTCTTTATCTATTCACCCGTTGATGGACATTTGGGCTATTTTTAGTCTTCTGCTATTACAAATAAGTCGGCTATAAACATTCATATGTAAATTTTATGTGGATATGCCTTCCTGTCTTTTGGATAAATACATAGGAGTGGATGGACTGGGCTATCCAGTATTTATTCTTCTGTTCTAAACTTTGGCTTTATATCTAAAAATGTGCCTTTCTCTTCTTTTTGCTATCCCTGACCAAATTAGTATTGTGGTATTTTTATTTTTATATTACTAGTTTTTTCCAAATAAACAACTGAGAAACAAACAAACAAAAAATGGTGGTCTGGTAGTTTTTTCTTCTAAGTGAGCATGCATGTGGGAGATTGCATGAACTTGATGGAATCCCACAATGCCAAAGCCAATACACTTTTATGTAAGGCAGTGGTAACCACATAACCACACATATGGGTCCAGGGTAAGAGTGTGGGGGGGGGAGGGGGGCTGGCAAATCATTACTTTTCCAAAGAAATTACTCTATGATGGAATTTCAGAGGTGTAGGGAATATCATTTATGGGTTGTATGGATGAGGATGAACAAGGTAAATTTGGTCTAGACAGCTAGCCAGCCCATAGAAATTCTGGGAGACTGTCAGGAAAGAGGCAAACAGCCCCAGAATGACAAGGATCCTGGAAGACTGAGGAACTCATAGTAGCCTATGTCACTCTCCGCCCTTTTATCCTGACCTTCTGTTTCCGTTTTTATCTACTTTTTAAAAAACTGAGATCCAGTTCCTTTTAGTTTTGTGTGTGCATTAAGATATATATATATATATATATATATATATATATATATATATATATATATATATATAACATAAAATTTACCATTTTAACCATTGTAGGTGGATCAGTGGCATTAAGTACATTCATGATGTACTGGTACCATCACCACTATCCATTTCCAGAACTTTTACATTTCAACAGGAATTCTGCACCTGTTCCACTGGGCCCCAACTTTTTTGGCACCAGGAACCAGTGCTCCTATGAGAATCTAATGCCTGATGATCTGAGGTGGAGCTGAGGTGGTGATGCTAGTGCTGGAGAGCGGCTGCAAATACAGATGAAGCTTCACTTACTTTCTCGCCTCTCACTTCCTGCTCTGTGGCCCAATTCCTAACAGGCCACAGACTGGTACCGGTCCATGGCCCAGGGGTTGAGGATCCCTGCATTAAACAATCGCTCTCCATCCCCTTTCTACTTTCTGTCTCTAACAACTTACTCATTCTATGTACCTCATATAAGTGGAATCGTAGAGTATTTGTTCTTTTGTACCAGGCTTATTTCACTTAGCAGTGTTTTCAAGATTCACCCATGCTGTAGTATGCATCAGAATTTTATTCCTTTTTATGGCTGAATAATATTCTATTGTTAGTCTATAACATATTTTGTTTATCTTTCATCTGTTGATGGAACTTGTATTGTTTCTACCTTTTGGCTATTGTGAATAATGTTGCTATGAGCATTTGTGTACAAGTATCTGTTTTGAGTTTGTGCTTTCTTTTGTGTACATACCTAAGAGTAGAATTGCCATATCACATAGTAATCCTGTGTTTAACTTTTTAAAGAACCACCAAACTGTTTAACACAGCAGCTGCACCATTTCACACTCTCACTAGCAATGTACAAGTTTTCAAATTTCTTCACATCTTCTCTAACACTTGTTATTTTCTGTTTTTTTTTGTTTGTTTGTTTTTTGTTCTTTTTAATAATAGCCATCCTAATGAGTATGAAGTGGTATCTCATGTGGTTTTGACTTGCATTTCCCTAATGACTAATGAGATTGAGCATCTCTTCATGTGCATATTGGCCATTTGTATACCTTCTTTGAAGAAATGTCTATTGAAGTCCTTTGCTTATTTTTTAATTGGGTTGTTTCTATTATTGTTGAATTGTAGTTCTTTATACATTCTAGATATTAATTGCTTACCAGATATGTGATTTGTAAGTATTTTATCCATTCTGTGGGTTATCTTTTAACTCTCAAGTGTCCTTCCTTTTAATATTTGAAAGATGGCTATGCCATATAATTTATGAGTATCGAACCTTGGAAACTAAGAATATATGAAGAGTAAACTTATAAAAGTTAGAAGTTACTCTGATTCATAGTTTGTAAATATTGGAAAAAATCTATAATTAAGCTGCCTAGCATTTGGGTATAAATATTAAGCTGTTTATAATACACATGTATTTTATACATTTATATTCATTTGTAACTTAAATATATTTATATTTATTTTTAATATTTTTAAAGACTAGTTGGTGCTGTAGTAACTATAATCAGATAGAATCCAAGTTGAGAATTTCCTGATCTTGTATACAATTTGTTACCTTGTAATATACTCAATAAAAAAGATAAAAAGCAAAAAAAAAAAAAAAAAAAAGATAAAAAGCACAGGAAACAAATTTGACCACTTCATAAGGTCTGTTTACTTCTCTCAAAATTTTTTTTTATGTGAAATAAACCTAATTATAAAAAAGTACATGAAACTGATATGAGTTTCATAAATAGCTACAAAGTGAATGACATTGTAAAAATACTTTTGGGTCAAGAATTAGAACACTGAGTTCTGTTTACTTAATAAATAGGAACTACATATCTAAGTATTTTGTGTCAAGCTGGTGAATCCCTGGACTCAGTGTTATGGGATACTGAAAGGAAGTATGTCTGTCCTGGGCATTATTCCCGGCGATGCGGGGAGTATGTTCAGCCTCTTGGAAATGAAGTAGGTTGGAGAGGTGATGCTCCTAACCTGGCCTCTAGCTAATCCTTACTATCAACTCATGGTTCTTAACCTTGGCACTATTGATATTCTGTGCCATATAATTCTTTCTTGTGGGGGAGCTAGCCTATATATTGTGGGATGTTTAGCAGCATCCCTTATCTCCACCCACCAATGACACCAATGACACCTCCCAGTTGTATACTATAACAGTCTCCAGACATTATCAAATTACCAAGGGAGCAAAATGACCCCAGTTGAGACCCAGTGAATTAACCGAACATTTACTATGTGCCAGGCGTGGTTCTAAGAACAATATATGTTATTTCGATCTTCATGTCTGTGTCTATTTTGCAGATAAGAAACTGAGCTTCAGCATGATTTGGTGGATTATTAAAGGTGATACAATGAATGGCTAAACTGGAGTTTAAACACAGACCTATTAGTCCTCACTTTGTTTTCAACAACCATGTAAATTTGCCTCCCAGGCTGTGGAGAGTAGGATGTATTCCAGTTCTTTCTTTTCCACATAGTCTAAGGCTAAGACATTTCTAAATCTGTATTTCCAGGCTTTTGACTGGATATTTCCTTTTGGTTTTCCTACTGTTTCAACTAAACATGCCTGAAATTAAAGTCATCATTTTTGCTCTTTTCCTGTTTTTTTTCCTCACTTTTTTTCTGTTAATCATTCTTCTAACTAGATATTAAACATCAGTTATCTCTTTTTACCTTCATAGGCAGATTCTCATATTTTTGTACATCCTGTCCAAATTCTATATTTTATTTCTAAAAAAAAGCATTTTTAATGATTAATAATGAAACCCTAATCAAAATCCCAATATGAATCTTTGTGGAACTTAAGAAGTTTACTGAAAAAGAAGGTCCTTAAAAATAATCTAAGTTTCTCTGAAGGTTCCTCTGAAAAAGAAGGTCCTTAAAAATAATCTAAGTTTAGAAAAAAAGTGAAAGGGAGTTGCCATGTTTATTTTTATTTATCAAATACACATGGTTCCTAATATGTGTCAGGCACTATTCTAAACACTACACAAATATTTACTCATTTAGTACCACATATGAGACATCAACATAGATTATAAAACAATAATAATTAAAGCAGTGTTATATTAGCATAGGAATAGAATACTTGACCAATGGGACTGTATCAGTCAGGTCCTCTAGAAGCCAATACTCGATGAATTAGAAGAATAAGAGATTCATTTGGAGGAAATGCTTGTGAAGGACAAAAGGGAAAGCAGGGCCTTCAGGTCACAATTTAGGTTCAACACCTATGCAAAGAGAAAGAGAAAGAAGGAGGATTGGGTAGGAAGAGCCTCAGACTGTAATGAAATTCTGAGAAAATCTCAGTCAGACCAATGGAGAGCTCCAAAGGAAAGACTGCCCATAGAAGAGGCCTATTTTGGACAGAACGAGTCCAGCTCTAGTACCCCTACTGTGCTCAATAACTGTCTGGCAAAAGACCAGAGGGAGCATGGCTTCAGTGTGAACATTGTAGTGGATCTTGGAGGTATGGCAGCTGGAGACTGTCAGCCAACTACACTTCTCACAATAGGCTCTGTCTTGGAGAGACATCTGAGCAGTGTTCCTCTGTGGCTGCCAGAGGTATGGTGTGAAGATTCAAGAACAGATTCATTTATACATATGAAACTTATTTATAATAAATTAAGTATTTCAAATCAGTTGGAAAAAGATGGACTATTCAAATAGATGATGTTGAAACAACTGGCTATCCATGTGAAAAGAATTAATTTAGATCCCTACTTCACGTCATCCTCAATATAAATAAATCCAGATGGAATAAAAAATTATAAAAATATTTGAAGAAAAAATTTTGAATAATCTTATGGAG
Organism: Eidolon dupreanum; assembly: GCA_028627145.1. Lineage (NCBI taxonomy): Eukaryota > Metazoa > Chordata > Mammalia > Chiroptera > Pteropodidae > Eidolon > Eidolon dupreanum. The sequence goes on along the minus strand of CM053509.1, from coordinate 37,287,173 downwards.
AAGGCTTCTTATGCAAAATGCAACACCTGGAAGTCATAAAAGAAATGACTGAGAGAGATTTGATTAAAAATCTAAAACTTCTGTATGGAAAAAAGCATCATTAATAAAATTAAAAATCAGGTGGTAGATTTGTAGAAAATATTTGTGCCATATATAACAAGCAAAGGATTGAAAGGCAGAATATAACAAGATCCTCCACATCAATAAGAAAACAACACAACAAGAAAATTAACAAGGAAATTCACAATATATTAATGGCTCATAAACATAGGAGAAAGTGTTTACACTCACTGGTTATCAGAGAAGTGGAAATTATTGAGCAAACCAGATGTGCAAAATTTAAAACTATTACTACTACATTTTTATACTATTATATAAAATATTCCAGGTAGCTGGAAAAATGAATATTTGGCTTTCTAGCCTCTAAAGGGGAAGTGGGGAAGGAAGAAATGACTTAAGAAGAGATTTTAATTTAGTGAACCCTCAGTATCTACCATATCCATAGGTAAAGGAAAGGGAATGGTTGTACAAACTATGGTACATCCTTGCTAAGGAAAACTATGCAGAAAATAAGTGTCGATGAAAAAGTGGCCACATACTAAACCTGAAAAGCTTGGGGAGTCCAGCATGGAGGGCTCTACAAATTCAGAGACCAAAAGTAACCACGTAGGATAGTCTGAACATAAAACTTCCTAACTAAAAGCAAGTCATGGCAGGTAGTCACATCATGGGCCTGTAACTTTCTTGACAAAGATTAATCATTACCTTAAGTGAGGCTATTGTCTTTTTGCATGTAAGATAACCCTTAGAATATCAGAGTAATCCTTTTCCATACCGCTCAGGGCACAACCAGCTGCACCAGAGAATGAGACCACAGAACCCCTCATGGTTATCTTGTCCCCTACATACCATCTCTATATGCAGTCAATGTTAATTATTAACTTTCCTATACCCACCAATGTAAACGAAGTTTATGTCTCTCCATTTTACTTTTTATCCAACCCCAGAGATTTCCCTGCTTTGCTTTCTTCCACCTCCCTAATCTATCAGCAATGGATTTCATGTAACCCTATTTCTGTCTCCTCCTTTAATTCTAATGTAAAAAATAAGCTGCAGCACATCCATTCTCTGGAGCATTTTCTCAATTCCTCGAGATTTAGCTTCCTGGCAATTGTCTGTTTCTTAACTTGAGATAAGTCTATATGGGCTGATATGGAAAGATTTTTCAAGGCGAGGAACAGTACGCATACCTGATTTTATAAACAGTCATGCTTCGCTTAATGACAGTGATACATTTTGAGAAATGCATCATTAGGCAATTTCACAGTTGTGCAAACCTTTAGTTCAGCCCAAATAAACTCATTAAAATTCTCTACAGGTTTAGACGTTTCTTACCTTGAGATAAGTCTGTATGGGCTGATATGGAAATATTTTTCAAGGTGAGGAACAGTATGCATACCTGATTTTATAAACAGTCATGCTTCGCTTAATGACAGTGATATATGTTGAGAAATGCATCATTAGGCAATATCATTGTTATGCAAACCTTATAGAATGCATTTATACAAACCTAGGTGGTATAGCCTACTATATGTGAAGGCTATACAGTATCTTACAGATCACCAGTGTAAATGTGGTCTGTCACTGACCCCAAAATATTGTTATGTGGCACATGACTGTGTATTAAAAGAAAATGTAGTAGTTTTATCTCTGGGGTTGAAGTAGGAATTGAGGTAAAAGAAAATGTAGTAGTTTTATCTCTGGGGTTGAAGTAGGAATTGAGGTAGAGGAAGACTTAGAGGATTTACTCTATATTTCTGTATTACTTAAGTCATTTACATTAAATTTCTATATTTCTTGAGAGATTAAAAAAGATACATTAAACAATTACTAACTTTCTTCTCAAAAACTCAAGAAAGTAAAACCCTAATTCTCTTCTCTGTCCTTGGAATCCACTCACCATGTTTTTCCACAACAGCTTTTGATTTTTCTTACTTCTCTATTCCCATAGCTATACCCCATCTCTATTAGTTTTTGTCTGGTTAATTCTAATAGCTTTCTAACCAATATTCACACTTCCAGTCTTTCTTTACCCCTTTCCTGCAGTCCACAGCTAGCTTCTTTTTCCTAAGACTAAGGTTACTTCAATCAACTCTCTGTCCACACATATTTGACGGTTCCCCCAGTTTTCAGAGGGGTACTAGCAAGGGTTTCATGGGAAAAGAGTTCTGTGGTCTAGTGAATCTGGTAAATGCTGTCTGTGTTCAACACAGTTAAAAAAATTTTCTTCAGAGCGGAATAGCTAGTCTTTAAGATGCCTGTGTACTAAGGAACTTCTAAGGGGATGGGGAGAGACAGTGTGTAGTTCTCAATTTATTTGACCATGCAATCCTTTTAAGGAACACTACTGACCTTCTCAGAATACACACTGAGAAATGACTTAAAGGAAAAAGTTTATAATTATTCTTCTGACATTAATGGCCTTGTCAACGTGTTCTTATCTAATTTCCTTCACTTCCCAAAATGAGTTCCCTTCCCTGCTTCTTCCTTCAGGGGTTAATGCTAGTTCCTCCTTCTTCAGGGAGTTCTTCCTAATTATCTTAGTCTCTGAACTGTGGCATTTATCACCAGAACTCTCGTTACTCAAAACTATATAGTTATAGATATTCCCCTTTTCTAGGGCCCATCTTGCGTACCTACCTGACTAGTGCCAGGACTGTGTCTTATAAATAATCTGTAGTACAAATCATATTTGGCTGCTTGAATAATGTTGTGCTTCTCTTCATTGTGGATAATGCTCACCCCTGTACAAGGCAGTATCTAGGCCTCAGATAAACCTTGTATTGCTTTACACTGTCACAGAAAGCACTGAAAATAGTACTGCATTAGATTTTTTTCTGTTGCTGCTGTAACAAATTACTACAAACTTGGTGATAGGAACTAAAATCAAGGGTGGTGTTTCTTCTGGGGGCCTTAGAGAAAAATCCATTTCCTTGCCTTTTCCATCTTCTGGAAGCCTCTGCATTTCTAGGCTCCTGGCTCCCTTCCTCCATCTTCAAACCAAAAGAGCTAGTCAAGGCTGTTAAAGAACAAAAATCAACGAAGTAAATTTGAAGATCTAATTGGATTTATTAAGCAATTCATGAATCAGGCAGCACTTCAACTAGCAACCAGAAAGTTGCTCCAAGAGGTTGTACAAAATGGAAAACTTTTATAGGAAGAAGGGTATGATGGGGGATATTATTACCAAAGGAAAAAAATGAATTACTTTTAGGCCAGGTCACATTCTTTTGGGGACAGAAAATGGAGGGATTTTATTTATATCATTCAGATTACCTCAGATTATTGATCAGGAAATTCCAGACTGATTGGTTTAAAATTCTAGTCTTGGTAGAGGTTGAAACTGCAATTAGGTTAGTCAAGTTTTAGTTCAGTGACATGGCCTGTTGTTTCTTTTTCCTCCTTTTTCCCTTTTCTTCTTCCTCTTTTTCTTTCTTTCTTTCTTTTTTTTTTTTTAAACAAGCCTGTTCACCTAAAAATAAAAGGCCAAGGTAAGAAACCCAAATAGTATTCTGATTAAGAAGGCAAGGAATATTTATGAGAAAGGAGAGAGGAATAATTACATGAATAGAAGGAAGATATTTCTTTAGGTGCAGATAAGCTGACAAAGTGATGCTAATTCTAAAGAATAGCTTTAATTTTCAGTTCAGTGATCATAGTGTCTGCTTTTCTGTTAGCTTTGCAAACAGTTGTTTGGAGTACAATGCTGCTTTAGGCCCAGTCTAAAGATTATTTTGCCTAGTTTTTAACAACCCAAAGGGTTGAGAAATAAGATATTCAAGGTAGTTCTTTGGGATGGCAGCCTGGACTCCCAATTTGGCTGTTTAAATTATTTTTTACAAGGTCTTCTCACACCACATCTGACCTCCTTTGCCTCCTGTTTCCACTTTTAAGGACCCCTGTAACATAATTAGACCCACCTGGAGAAGCAGCATTGTCTTACTATTTTAAAATCAGTTGATTTGCAACCTTAATTTCCCTTTCTCACGTAACCCAACGTAGTCACCATTCCTATGGACTGGGAAGTGGACATCTCGGTAGCCATCATTTTGCTTGCTAAAGGCACCCTTGTTTCAAAAGTCTAAATTGAGGGTTTGCATATAGGGGATAGAGGGTGTGGCAATAAATAGGAAAAACTTTTTGGAATAACAAAACTCTCTTCAAATACAGGAGGGCCCTGCTGCATGATCTCAGCAAATCACTCCTCTCAGTATCCACATTTCCACTAAAATAGAAATCGCCATCCTTAGCTCTACTTGTTAAATGAAATTAATTATATAAATGATTTAGCCTTAGAGATTGACATTGGGGTTCAGGAAGTTCTTGATGAATCTTGAGGAGTGTGGGAGCAATTCTCTGAATGACATGGGATAGTTTGAGAGATTTCGGAAAAATGGAGTGAAAAGCGCCTGCCCTTGCCAGAATTCAGGTTGGAGTTTGAAAATTCTAGCAAAAAGAATCAAGTTTCATCGAAGCTTTTCAATTAGGTTTGAGGCAGAGGGCCCAAGTTAAAAAAAAAGAAATGAAAAGTCCCATTAGGAATCACTTCAGGTGACAGAAAGTACAGAATCGAGGAAAATCTATGAGGTTTTCGCAGACAAAGGTCAAATTTTTTGAAATTCTCTCCTTACTTTGATCGAGGTAATAATATGTGATATATACTGTAGTCGTATAACAATCACTTAGTAAACGAATAAATTTAAAATGCTGGTCAGAAGAAAAGCGAAGAGTGTAGGTTCCACCGAGATTTGAACTCGGATCGCTGGATTCAGAGTCCAGAGTGCTAACCATTACACCATGGAACCACCACACGTGTAGGACCGCCTTCAGCTCTCTAATTCTTAGAGAACCCCGCCCCATCTACAAACCTAAACCTCAGAAACGTGGTTATCGCGCTCCCCAGAGCCCCGGTTCCAGCAAAACAGCGCGAGGAACGAGGACGAGGCCGCTAAGAATGTGGTGGGTGGCCACCAGGGGTATGATCAGTTGAGAGTCCAAGGGCTCAGTTTCTCTTCTGGGCCTACTAGGGAAGGTAAGAATTTGAAGACCTACACAGTGGTCTCGCGCCCCCCACTTCCTGGGCACAGAAGCGGGACTCCGCCTCTCGGAAGTACTTCCCCTACGGGCCTGAAGCTCGCCGGAAGTGGCGTAGCGACAGGGAGGGGTTCTTTACCCGGTCCGGCAGCTGAAGCTCTGCGCTCGGGTTACCCCTGCAGCGACGCCCCCTGGTCCCACCGATACCACTACTTCTCCCGCCCCTTAGCTCCTTGGCCGCGCAATGGGCACCCGCGACGACGAGTACGACTACCTCTTCAAAGGTGAGGTCATGGGCTCTCCCACTCTCCACCAAATCTCGTTCGCGGGCCGGGGACGCTCCCGAGGGACCCGCGTGGGGGCTACCCTTGTACTGAAATCGGCCTCGCTCAGCCCTTCCTTCTCTGTGCGGTTTGTCTTGCGGTCTCCCAGCTCAGCCCCTTTTCCTCCCCCAGACAGGGGGTCCTCGCCACACACCTCCCCATAGGCCTTCGCTAGCGTCAGAGCCCCTCACTGGTGCCCTTCTCACGGCGAGTTGCCTTCTTCCAAATCATCATTTTTCTCGGGTTCTAGGACCCCTTCAAGGGGTCGCCCCTCCTACCATCTATTTTTCGGATTTGGCGCCCCCTCCCCCTCAGTATACATCCTGTCCGGCTTACTCCCTTCCTGAACCGCTTTGACTCGCCCTTCCTTTCGCTTCTCACCTTTCCTTCAGCGCAGACTCCCACTACACGTCTTTTTAAAAATTTTTATCTGCCCCCCTTTCCTCTCTGGCTAGTTGCTACTCTGCGTCTCCTCACAGCCCCTCTCTCTACTTGGACGGGCGGCTCTCCTGGTCATCTTCCATCCCCGGGCTAGGCCCTCGTTAAAATCCGAGCGAGCCATCACCCCCCGCTCGCCCCATAGTTCTCGCAGTCAGTAATCTTTTCTCACTGCCTCCAGGATTGGTAGCTCTTTCTCTACCTTCCATCCCCAAATAGTTTGGAGCTCTCTCACGTCTCCTGTGCGACCCCAAGGGTGGGGGGGGGGGGGTAGGGCAAGAGTGATTGTCAGTCACCCACGCACGCACTTGTCGCAGTGACCGGGAATGAGATCTCCCACCTAGCCTTTTTTCTCCTATCCTCCCTACCCAGCGGCTACCAGCCCGGGATAACTCGAGTGCTGGCGAGAAGGGGTTGCGGATGGGTGGTGGCTGTTATCCTTGCCAGACCTGAAGGCCCAGTTCCTGAGCAGGAAAGGTTGTGCGCTGTACAAATACTAGCTCGCTTTATCATACGAACTGGTTGCTTCCTGCTGCTACACTGGGAGGATCCAACCTTTTGGTGTTTTTAGAACAGGAAGGGAAGGGTCCTAGATGGCTACATACCTTTCCCAAAAGGTGGAGGATTGCGTGGGGAGGTCGTGTGCTCTTTGGTCAAATGTTTATTACATGACAGGGAAACTTGTAATGCCCTTGGTCCAAACAAATTGGAAGGTGGGGAGCGGATAGAAAGAATTGATTATTAGGTAGTCCGAAAAGAATCCTAGTAGTGTGTGTGTGTGTGTGTGTGTGTGTGTGTGTGTTTTAACCGACCAATAAAGGGTACAGTTTGCAGTGAGAAAAGAGTACAGTAAATGCTTTATTTTTTTTTTTTCCCAGTGAATGCACTCTCACTCTGATGCTTTTTCTTTGCTCCTGAATTAGAAGGGCAGTCATCAGTGGTATGCTGAACAAAGATCATTACCAGGGAGGAAGAAGCCATTGCTATTAAAGCTTTACAGTGGAGGGTGGAGTTTAAAGAGTGTTAAGCATGACAGTTTCTGACTTTGCCATTGGGTGCTAAGAATGACTAAATGAAGCTGGTACTATTTCTTTGCTTTATCAATACTTTGCAAATCTTGACATACTAGTTGATGATATAGCTTTATCACCACTTACTCCTCTGGGCAAAAATGTTCTATTATATTGGGTGAGTACTTTCAGTATCCACCCCCACTCCCATAGTGAAAAGTCATTTACAGAGAAGAGGGTACTTCTAATTTTACAAATAATTAGTTTATGTACTGTTTGCTGAAGTTATCTGAGGTCTGGTGAAATTACCTAAGTGAGACTCTGGAGACTGGAGTTTAGCCATTAAAAGGAGTTTTTTTTTTTTTTTTTTTTTTTTTTAATGAGATATAATGGCAGTGGGCAGCTAGCTACCTTTGAAATAATTAATTTAAAATAAGATAGACTATCAGTATTTCTCCTATTTTGTTTGGAACTTAGATATTGGGTATAGAAGCCATTTATTCATTCACTAAGAGTATTATCCTCGACTGGCTTAAGGAATTTTAACTTAATTTTGGAATCAGACCATCCTACTAACAAGGATTGAGAGCATGGGGCTTTGGACTCACTGAAGCCTGGATTCAAATTCTGACTCAGGTCTTAAATTTGCTTCGTGATCTTGAGAAAGTTAACTTTATTGAGCCTCAGTTCCCTCATTTATGAAAGGGAAATAATGCATACCTCTCTGGACTGTTGTGAGAATTAAATGAGATTGGTTGTAAATTTTAGCTTCTGTGAGTACGCAATAAATGGTAATAATGTGAAAGAAGTTACTGTGGTTCTTGTAAGTTTTTTAACCATAAATCTTTATAAGAGCATTAAAGTATTAGTAAAGAAATCAAAGTCTAGGAACTTCTAAAGTGTTGTATATTTCCATGGGTTATGGTTTCATTTTGTTGAACATTTTGCTGTTTAAGGTGGGCTGTTTAAAAAATTCTGCTGAGAAGGATTTCCACTTTTTAAAATCTCTTACAGGATATGAGTCATTTTTTGTTTTTACTTTAGTGCTGATTATTTAGCCAATTTTTTTATCTGTACAGTTAATATAGTTTAAAATGAAGCAACAGTATTTTCATTGTAAAATGGTTTTATTCTACAGAGATTTATTCACCAAGATGAGCTGCAGCTCTTTACTTGAAAGAAGGCTTACCTAGAAAACATAACAGTTGAGGGAATTGGAAGTTAGTTTGTAACTCTAACGAGTTGAAAATGAAGGGACATTTTGATTCATATAGGATGGAGTGGTCCAAATGGGAATATAATGTGGGGATGGCAGGACAGTTATTCTAAATTATGTATTTGTTCTTGAGCATTTAACCTTTGGTTAAGCTGAACATTGAGAATTTGGGGGGACAGGATTAATTTTATTTTTTAAAAAAACTTTATTTTAAACACTACTTCCACAAAGTGGTTAAGGCCCCATAGGACACATAAGTGAAATAAGCATCAATCATAGTTCCTATTTACAAATATTATGGTAGACATCAATCCAATCAAAATCATATTTTCTGAAAATACCTGGAGATACATCGTCTGCACCATTTTCTTTTTAATCTCACTAAACAGGTCAGTAGTAATTAGCCATCAATTGATTGTCAAATGGAAAAGATCATCGGAACTTTGCTGTCTTGCATCTTGGTAGTTTTTCTTTCACAACTTGTGGTTGAGCAACTCAGATTCTGCTGAGGCTGGAAAAACATGTCGACTTCAGCCTTATTGAATATTTTATTTTAAAGACTCTTGGTGAGGTTGGACTATGAATATAGTTGAAAGAGTAGAAATATCTCCAAGTTTGCTTATTTAAAAAAAAATTATCAGTTATTCCTTTAGGTAATAACTTATGGGTTTGATGTGCTATGATTTGTTGAATTAGATTTCAGTCTGGTATATTAGTTTGCTAGAGAGTATATAAAACTACATGTGGTTGAAGAAGTGAAAGTTTTAAATAATGGGTAATTAGTATGTATATTTTAATTTTAATAGCATTTAGTAGCCTAATATTTGATATGTATTGAACTAAATTTTGTATTAGGTATTAAGATGATACTTAAAATTCAGCAAATGAGGTTAAACCAAGTGACAATATCAGGTTATTTTAGAAATGCTATAACTAGTTCTTGTATAGATACTATTATTTATATGTATGTAATGTATATACACACATTATATAGATGACTGTAATTATAAAATGTTTGAAGTACTTTTAACCTAAGCTGACTAGTTATGGAAAACAGGAACATCACTGCAAATTCCTGTCTTGAACTATGAGATGTGATCATATAGTTTTGTCACATTAAAAAAAATGAAATATTGCCATCTTAATGAGAGAAACTTTTATTAGAAATTAAGTTTGAGTCCGTGAACTTTTGTTTTTTTGGTTTGTTTTTTAAATTATAGCCAGTAAATTCTCTTCTATTGCTTAGGTAATTTAATCTGTCCTAGATTATTTTTTTTAGTGAGATTAAATGTTTACTTCTTGGTTTGGTTTCTCATTTGGTAACTGAATAGAATCAGCTTTCCTTATTGTGTCATCTTGGCAGCGCTATTCTTAAAGAATTGGTATCTTATGTTGTCATTTAAGATATAATTCTTTAACAGGTTGCTAGTTAATTTGGCAATCTTGTTCCTGTCTAGTTGAAATCATTTATACTGTGTAAAGCATTTATGAGTCTTGAATTATTTTCATATAAAGGTGCTATTTTTTATAATGTTAAAATGGTTACATTTAGGGGGAGAAAATGTCCTTGCTACCTTACTTTATGATGACATAAAGATTTGAGGATGGGGAGAAGATGAATATAATCATTTAAAGAGGAGGTTAAAAGGGAAGAAACCAAAAACTTGAAAGTGCTGGAGTTTTTATGGGAGAGAGATGTTCTTTGAGTTTTTTATTTATTTTATTTACCAAAGGTGTTGTCATTCTAGACGTCTTGCTTTCTGTCTTTAAGCTAAGTGACTGGCTCCTGAATTACTGATTGATACCTGAGTGCCTATAAAGTAGAAACTTTCAACTTTTTGGTTTTTCCTTTCTTTCCTATTCCTACTTCAAGTGAGGCTTTTATACCTCAGTGCTAGTGTAGGGCAAGAAATGATTCTGAAGTTTCTTTAGCAGAACATCTAGTCTTTTTTACTAAGAGACAATAGTGAGTGTATCCTCTTTATAGGTAGACTCTATTACTGAAACTGCGATTTGACCTCACGTCCAGAGTTGGAAACTAACATATTAACCAACCTTCCTATAAAATTAGAAGTGCACTGTTTTTGTGTGCTAACTTTCATAACCTTAACATCTTCCCTGGTATCCAAATTAAAATACTTATTATAATATCTGTGTTTGCCACAATACTGTTGACACCAGTGATTGGCTATACAGCTACAAATTACTACTTGCACTGCATAGAATCACTGCTGCCTGGATTTCTTGCTGAATCAGCTGATAGAAGAAGCCAAAAAGATAATATACTCCCTACAAGACTGTCCAGAGGCCAGCTTATATCACTCTTGTGACAAGGAGGAATGCATAATAGAGTCTCTTTGCCCTCTGACCAGAATGCATTGAGCTTTCGGTTTTTATTCCTCTCTTCACCTCCACCACCAAATTCCAATCTCTTTAGTAAGATATGGTCTTATTCCTTGGTGTTATTCTTGCATGTTTGATTTTCTAGTACTGTTGTCTAAGTCAATTAGTAAAAAGTAAGAGGAAACATTAGTAGTCAGTAGTAGGGATAAGTATATTTTCTGAAATGTTATAAAATAAAGGAAAAATGTTATCAAGCTAAGATTCTATAAATCTGTGAATTCATTTTGTTCTTTAAATTTAGGTAGAAATGCTTTAATATAACTGCCTATTTCCCCATTGTTTTTGAAATTCTGAAGTATAGAACTGCCTGCAGTGAAAAAGTATTTCTATGTATTTAGTTAGTAAATAAACTACCTCCTAACAGTAATCTTAACAAATAAATTAATCAGAACCTGTTCTTAAAAAAATGTATGAAATCGTAAGTGAAAGTGTATGCCTGACTTGCTTTGGCCTTGACTCAGAGTAAGTCAGATCTACTCAACAGCTCCTTAGGGCCCCTGCTAAGCTTAGTGGGGTGTTTGTTTTTGAAGGGATCTCTTGTTTCTTGCCTATTAAAGGATCATTGTAGTTTCTGTGATCTGGGTGGCAAAGTTTATAAACCTAATTCCTTGTATGTTAAATGTATTTCATTTTGCCTAGATGTGAGTCCTGAGGTCACATCCAGTCTGTTAAAACTCAGTAGAACATAGTATTCTTTCCCTTTCCACTACCCACTAACATCCTTTTTTGCTTTCATGTCTGATACATTTTAATATCATAAATTGTTCATTTGGTTTAAGATTTATCTTTCAAATTATTACCTTCCAAGGTAGTAAGATTGGTATAGCATTGATGGTTAATTAATGCATTAGCCTGTCATCATTGCCTAGTAGACAACCTATGATTAAAATTGCATGTGTAAAACAGGATACTATGTGCTAAGCAGATGATGTGTAGAAGTCATTATGCCGGTAGAAAAAGGTTAAAAAGAATAAATGGGTTTTATCAATTGGTAATAGGTCGAGAACTATTCCATCCCATCCCTTTTTAAAAATCAGATGCCCTATTGTTTTTGCTAGAAAGCATGCTGATACTCTGAATGTGTTCACCTCATTCATCTGACATAAAGTTCTTTGTCTTTTTAGTTGTCCTTATTGGAGATTCTGGTGTTGGAAAGAGTAATCTCCTGTCTCGATTTACTCGAAATGAGTTTAATCTCGAAAGCAAGAGCACCATTGGAGTAGAGTTTGCAACAAGAAGCATCCAGGTTGATGGGAAAACAATAAAGGCACAGATATGGGACACGGCAGGGCAAGAGCGATACCGAGCTATAACATCAGCGTAAGTTGCATAGTTTTTAAGCTCTGTGTAATAGGCTGCCATCAAGTGAATTAGCTGAAGTTTGGTAATGGAAAAGGTACTGTTTTGTTTTTTTTCTTTTAAGAATTTTAGTATTAGGATTTTGAAATGTATGTGTTTTAAAAATATATATAATCCATATATTTAGTTCTTCCTGGTGTTCCCTTCCATTTTGTGGTTGTTTTCTGATAGTTTAATACATGTTTCTGTTTTCAGATACTATCGTGGAGCTGTAGGTGCCTTATTGGTTTATGACATTGCTAAACATCTCACATATGAAAATGTAGAGCGATGGCTGAAAGAACTGAGAGATCATGCTGATAGTAACATCGTTATCATGCTTGTGGGCAATAAGAGTGATTTACGTCATCTCAGGGCAGTTCCTACAGATGAAGCAAGAGCTTTTGCAGGTTAGTTCACCTCATATGGATATGAATTCCATGATATTATAGTGGATCTCTATTTCTTACTGTTATATCTTACAGTTTTGATAACCCAGTGAGGATAATTGATTACAGCAGTTTTAGAAAGGTAAACATGAATGAATGTTCAGCAAGGATGGTTTTGAAAATGTGTTATGATTCTGTGGCTCTTTCACTTAATTTTGAGTCATTAAAACACTGTACTATTTTGAGTTTTTGCTGCCAAAAATTAAATATAAAGACCATTTTTTCTTTCCTTGGAAAGGGTAGATGAAATCTTTTTATTCTCTGCTTCCTGTCTCTTTTTCCATTATGTCTCTGTGTTTTACCAAGGCTGATCTTATGCACATCTGAAAAGTAGTAGCCCAGGGAGTGTCAAGGGCCAGTAGGCATATAGCCTATCTCTTGCCCCTTTTCTATGGGTATGGGCAGCCTACCAGAAGGCAGTATTGTGCATTCTTGACTAGTGAAAGTTGTGACTCTCCACTAGTGATTATGCCGTTTTCTATAACAGTTTTTTAGTTTTTCAAGCAAGAAAGTGTATTTCAAATAACATAGTTATAGAATACTAAGTGAATTACTTATACCCATCCATGTTCATACCATAGCTATGTGGCTGATGGGAGGAAGGACAGTAAGGGGTGGAAGTAACTGGATAGTTGGTAAGTGTACTACATTTTGAGTAGTGCCATTCATTCTGGTGGTAGTATTTAGATGTAATAAATATTTATTTTCATGAAGAAGCCAATATAAGTTTCCCAGTTATTTTTAATCTAAAGTTTAGGTAGAATGGTAAGGTACCCTTATTGCTCAAGAAGTTGGGGAGGCTATTTAGGTTTTAGAAAAGTGTTTTCTTTTTCAAGGCTTGAGTATATCATATTCCTTGTATTAAAATTTGACAAGACTGAAGTTTTTATGTCTCTTCACAGAAAAGAATGGGTTGTCATTCATTGAGACATCTGCTCTAGATTCTACAAATGTAGAAGCTGCTTTTCAGACAATTCTGACAGGTAAGACTTATGTTTTCAGATTATACCAATGGGAATTGGAAGTTTTAGGAAGATAATTTAAACAAATGAATCAGAAACCAAACTATGTATCACAATATCTGAGAATGACTATCATTCGAGAACTACTATAGCAAGAGCTGTTTAGAGCAGTAGTCTCCAACTTTTTTGGCACCAGGGACCAGTGCTCCTATGAGAATCTAATTCCTGATGATTTGAGGTGGAGCTGAGGTGGTGATGCTAGTGCTAGGGAGTGGCTGCAAATATAGATGAAGCTTTGCTTGTTTGCCTGCCACTTACCTCTTAATAGACCATGGACTGGTACTGGGTTGGGGACCCCTAGTTTAGAGTACAAAATTAGTTACAGCTCTTGTTTAATCGTCCTAATTCATATCATTAATAGCGGTAAAAATACTTTAAAAAATATTCATTCACTTCTGATATTGCAATCCATGTATTTCATAATTCGTGGTCCTAAGCACAAAGTAATGCTTGGATGTACTTTCTAAGATAAATATTGCAGTCCTGGCTGTGGAAAGATATAAGTACCCTACTGAAATTCAGTAAAGAAGAGGCATTCTTGGTTCTGATGTGTTATAGAATCTGCTAGGGGAAAATATATTCTTAAAAATTTAAATGAGAATATAAAAAGTAAAATTCTCTCATGATATGTTGTAGAAGAAGCAAGGTGTCATAGCTTTGCACTTTTAAATACTTGTCAGTATATAAAATTGGTGCATTTTTTGACCTTTGAGAAACTTATATGGTGAGCAATGAATAGGTTTGAAGAAGACCTAAAAAATTCTGACCTAGGCTATAGTGGAATAACTCAGGCCTCTGCTATTTTCACAATTTTTGGAGGCACTGAAGAGTTTTAGCTCTTTTTGTTCCCCAATTTGGAATGATTGTATTTAACTTTGAATTTACTTTGCAACTTGACCCATAGTTCCATTAGAGTGGAAATAGGCCTATGTCTTTTTTACTTAACTTTACTGGTTATATTTATAGCTGTCTTATGTTAATGTTTTACTTTATATTTAGATCTATAAGAGATTCTGATACAATAACGATAAAGCAGAGTTCCTTTTCTTTTTAACCTTACCTATTCTTTGGACATCTTGAAAAGGGACTGCATAGGAAATGGTATATCATACATATTTGGTTTTCAAGGAGAACATGCCCTTGAGAGGGGAAAATATTTGCATCTGGTTTAGCAAGTTGCTAGTCATGTTTCCTTTCCCCAACTTAAATAACCTTCAGTCAGATACTAGCTAGAAAGGTATCTGCTTCCTATTTTCTTATCAAAGTTTTTTTTAAGTGACACATATAGCCACAGGAGACATTAAGTAAGTTAGTTGTATAACCTCTTAGTGCCCATTCTACTTGAAAGAAAGATTTTCTTCTAGTTTTCTGCCCAACACTTTCCTTTTGATTTATTGCTTCGTTACCATTTTTATTATTAGACATCTTTTTCATGATTGGAGCAAGTGTAGCAGTAATCTATTTCTCCAAAACAGTATGTAGTGCTTGTAGGCAGTTATGCAACACTGCTCAAATTTCTTGCTTTGTAATGAGATCTCTAAATTTAATTATTTAACTTTCTATGTTCTTTGAGATCTGCTTTTTCCTTTCTTTCAGTATTTACTTTTCAAGTAAGAACCTGCAAAATATTGTTTGTTTTGCTTCTACTAACTTAATGTTCAAACCAACTTGTAGAGAAGTTAAAATTTGTAGAGGGTCACCTTTAATCATTTGCACTTGAAAAAGAAGAGCCATTCAGTTTGGAATTAGAGAGAAAACACAGAATAAGGAATGAATGGTGTAGTTTTACAGTAAGTCGATGATTATTTTTATTCCTTACCCACTAGCCTGACTGAATGACTGTCTTTCTCTTTATCCTTGACACAATTCAGTCAAATCTTTTCAATGAAAATAATCTAAGACTCCATATCTTTTTTTTTTTAATTCTAGTTAATAACTTTTATTGTAATCTTTTTTTCCTCTTGATAGTTCTTCAGCTTTGAACCACTGTCAGCCTTCTCAAACAGAAATTTTAGCACCCTTTCCCCCAAAAAAAATGGCATAAGAAAAAGTACACTATCACTGTTTTTGTTAGTTTACGTATTCAGTGGGCTAGTACAGCTTGTTCAGCTTTGGGGAAATTAGCTTTTAATTGGGAGAAAATGTATTAATTCAATTAGTACATTTCTTTTTCTCTAACTTTTTGTTATGGAAAGTTTCCAACATACTAAAAGTAGGATAGTGTCATGAACTCCCATGTAGCTATCCAGCAGTTCATGGCCTGTCTTTCTTCCATTTACTCCCTCCCCCATTATTTTGAATTAAATCTCAGGTATTACAGCATTTCACTGTAAACACTTCATGATATATATCTAGAAGATTAAGACTTAAACCCATAACAACAAAACCACTTAATTGGCAGTAATTTCTTATTATCATTTATTATCCAAACTTAAAATTTCCTATGTCAAATATTTTTTTTACAGTTCAAATTAGAATTCAAATGCTGTTCATATTGCAGTTGGTTGATATGTCTTGGAGCATTTTGAAAAAACGATTCCACTTTCTCTTTATCCCATAACTTTATATTTAAAAATCTTTCAAATATTACAGAAATAATACACTGAAATACCCTTCATCTAGAATCGACTTGTCACATTTGGTTTATTTCCATATGTGACTTTTTTCTCACTTTGCTCAATTCTTAGAAAATTAATTGTAGACATTATGGCACTTTACTACTAAATACTTGAGTATTTTCTTTCCTGAGAACAAGGCATTCTCCTACATAATACCATATATCATCTAAAAAGTTTATGTTCACACTGTGTTGTATAATGTGCAATTCATATTCATATTTCCCCATGTGTACTAATAATGCCCTTTATAAATTTGGTTTCTACATTTTAAATCTTGGATCTAGTCAAGGATCACACGTTGCATTGATGGAGTTGTTTTATATGTATGGTATCAAATAGAGTAGCCACTGGCCACAGGTTGTTATTGAGTACTTGAAATATTGCTAATGGACTGAGGAATTGGATTTTGTTTTATTTAGTTAATTTAAATATGTGGCTACTGTATTGGGCAGTATAGGTTTAGAACATTTATCCCATCTTTTAAATGTGTTGTATGAAATAACTTTTGAAGTGTCTTGGCCTGTTATAGAGTGTTCCTCAGTCTGAATTTATCTAGTTGTTTCCTTATGATAAATTCATTTTAAACAGTTTTGGTAGGAGTACATAGGTGTCTTTCATAGGAATACATTATATTTTTCATGGGACATCATAATAGGAGGCATATCATGTCAGTTTGCCACATTTTTTGAATTCTCTTACTTTTGAAGGCATTTTTAGGCGGGGGAGGGAGCACTGGAAGAACAAGGATAAATATGATACAATCTCTGTTCGTAAGGAGTTTACAGTCCAGTCAGGATACTACTCTTAGGCAATGCAATATAAGACCAAATAAAATATGTTGAAGATACTTGCTATAGAGGAATTTAATAACATTTATTCATGCAGTTATTTATCAAACCTCTACTAAATGCTGGAGATACAGCAATGAGTAAGGTAGACACAAGTTTTGGTCCTAGGACCAAAACAATTACTTTTGATAAGTGTCATATAAAATCTTATGCTGTTTATATTGAATAAGTGCTTAATTACTGTTTAGCTTTAATTCAAGAGGCACTGATAAACATTATCTTTCCCTCCTTTTCTAAGAGTCCTTTGGGATTTTGGCATGTTTATGAAGTTTGTGCATTTCCCTAGACAGCCAAGAAAAATACCTAATGTGCCTAATAGTGCAGATTTATTTTTATTTTTCTGTGATAACAGTATCAGTATATGTAGATTTTCTTGGGAAGGGTAGAATGAAAATACTCTAATGGTTTAATTTAGATCTAAGCCCATAAACTATATCATCTCTTTAAACCAAGATTTATTTAATTGACTGGTCAGTCTTTCTCTCTGAAATGGAAAACCTTTGTTTCTCTTTTTACCCTAAGAAAAGTTGTTAAAATAATGGGTTAACTCTAATCAGTTGCTGTTGAAAATAAAACTTTAAGTTTATGCATTCTCTGTGCAGTTATTTGAAATTTTTCCTGCAACTATATCTTTTACCTCTATGTATTTTTTATGTCACAATTGAGGGGTCTATTCACACTGAGTATTGCTGTTTCTTTTTTTTCCCATTCAGAGATATACCGCATTGTTTCCCAGAAGCAGATGTCAGACAGACGTGAAAATGACATGTCTCCAAGCAACAATGTGGTTCCTATTCATGTTCCACCAACCACTGAAAACAAGCCAAAGGTGCAATGCTGTCAGAACATATAAGGTGTTTCTCTTCTCCCCTAGAAGGCTGTGTATAGTCCATTTCCCAGGTCTGAGATTTAAATATATTTGTAATTCTTGTGGTCACTTTTGTGTTTTATTACTTCCTCATATTATGAATTTTCCATGTCTTAAGTCTTTTGATTTTAGCTTTATAAAATTATCCACTTGTCCCAAATGACTGCAGCTTTTTTTCATGCTATGGCTTCATTAGCCTTAGTTTAATAAACTGAATGTTTGAATTCCTCAATTATTGTTTACTTTCATCATGGAGCCTGTCACTGTAGGACATAATAGAACTTGATCACTTGAAGCTCAGACCTGTTGGTCTTCATCAAATCAAACTAAGAAGACTTTAGAAATAAGCTATCATTTTGCCACAGAGTAGTGTATAATGACCAGCTTATAATTCATACATTCTTCTCTCAGTGCAGTTATATCCATAAATCTAAGAATTGCCCTATAAATAGCAGGATTTTGAGAGCTTGAAAGTTTTCCATTATTCTGGAAGTGAATATCTAAAATGCCTTAATAGGATTATGTAATTCAGTAAATTCTGTTTTTTGATTTTTGTAAGCCTCAAAATTGATTCGAGATGGGGGCACTTTTTTCTGGACAAGAATTGTAGTAATAAACACAAAGACTGTTATGGTTCCAGTTGTGGTATGGTTATGTGGCCATATGTTAAACAGTGCTGTCTAGTGGTCTGGGAACTAGAGAGACTGGTGGAATTCCATCTGAGTTGCCTCTGGCAATGATCAGGCAATGCAAGTTAATGATAAGTCATTTAATTTATCTAATTTCCCAGCAGTAGATTATGTGGCATTTTATTGCTCAGGCAATAACTGGTTTAATGCTCTTAGTATCAAATTGTGAAGTGTTAATTTTGTCTTAAAACCTCCCACTAAATGAAATGCAACCTAGTTTTATCACCATATACACCAGCAGACATGGATAGTTAGTTTAATGATGCTGATTTTTGAGTTTTGCAATATGTTATGGAATATAGTCCAATTAAATATCTGGTTTCAGTATGTCAAAAGAATAAAGTAAGAGTTTAATATCTGCTCAAGTGGTACCACTTAAAGGCATGTATTCTTTTAGTACTTAAGATGAAATAGATGAAATAGTACCCTGAGTTTAAATAGAATGCATTTAGACCTTTATACAGACCTGAAATAATTTTTCTTCCACTACATTATTGAAATCAATGGAGCAACTAGTTTTTCTCATTCAGAAATGTGCTTACTAATATTTAGTTTTAATTTCTTGTGAAGAATATTAAGCACTTACTCTGCAGTATTCTGAAAGTTTTGTCAACTAAAGTGATACTATTCAGGATGGTGGAATATCCCCAAAATATATATGTGTGTTGGCTTGCATAGATTACTATGTTTTATAGTTAATCTTCTATTTTTAGCAATGCTCGTGACGTGTAGGGTGCACTGAAGGCATTGCTGTGGTAGGTCATTTTGGTTTCCTTCTGTAGTCATTTTATTTAGTGTATTGGTATGAAGAACTATTATCTATTTGTAAATTGCTACTTTGTATTTTATGCATGCTCTGTAACAACTTTTATTTTTAGTTTTTGATTTTGAATATATTCACATTCTAATAAACAGTTATAGGGGGACTCTTCTTTATGTTGTCAGATTACATTTTCCCTTTGCATGCTTTGGATGCAGCCATAGACTATTTGATTCTGTTGAATGAGAGCATATAAGTCCTTGCATTACAGAGTAAACATTGAATTGGAGGCACCATTGTTTGAATTCAGCTTTGATTTTAGACATGTAGCTCAGTTATGCTTTTCTTGGGAAAAGTATTAACCAAAAATATAAGGGAAATAATTAATCTTAGTACTTTCATACATAAGTGTCACCAGATTCAGGAAGAAGCTTCACTACTTATTTTACTGAAAATTGTTAATAAGTTTTTTTTCTACAAAATCATTTAAGAGGAGAAACTAGGTAGTGAATTGAAAATGAATAAAGTGAAATTTTACAAAGTACAGACTTAATGTTGCCTTGGGCATGGTTAGATCTTGAGTATTTCAAGAAACTGGAAGCATTACTAGAAAATGGCTTTGATTACATTTCAACAAGTGTCTTCATTCTGAATAGGATCTCAGGAGACACTGTCTCAAGTAAGAAACTTCAAGTCTTAAAATACAACTTAGGGCTTAAGGCAGTTTATAGAATTATTTTGTTGCCTGACCATGCTTTTCAGTTATTTTAACTTTAAATGTTTTTTTTTTTTTTTAACCTATTCTCCTGAGAAGTCAGCCATTTTGATTTGGTTTAAACTTGTATGTAAATGTCCTCAAGTGCTATCTATTATTGTTCTCTAATAGCAGTTGTTACTCTGTAAGGTAAGTTTTCTAATTCAGCCATTGCATTGAGTATACTAAATTCTAAGAAGGGGTGCTAGCTGGTTACTTATGCAAGAGGTATTTTAAATTCTCCAGGGTTCTGCAGAAAAGTTAGATTTCTTAAGAGTTTGGATTGCCTGTCGAGCTAGTCATATTGATTTCCTTATTGGGGAAAATGAATATCTTGATTTTTGTCTTCAGTGACTTGTATTTACAAAATACAAATGCTCTCTGTGGTGGAGCTATTGTGATAATCTCTTCCATCTATCTTAAAGAGATGAAACTACTACTGAGATAATTTTGGCCAACACCAGAAGCGGAATAATTCAAAGACTGGGTGGATATTTAAAAACTCATCCCAAAAGCTGTTAGGTTTCAATTTATCAAGCTTTTTTTTTCTCCAAACAGGAGAAAAATGGAAATTGGTTATTTGATTTTTCACAAACATCATAAGCTTGCAGAAAATTTCAAAACAAAATATGAATTTTGTATAAAGACTGTGCATGACATCCATTCCTTGTGTGAAAAAAAAAAAATGAACAAAGACCATGAAAGGGTCTTCTTCCACCACCTCATCGAATGGGTTAGCATAACAGCTAGACTAGTGCGGAAAGGAAGAAGACTAACTTTTGTACTCCTGATTGGGGCTGTGCTGGTGCCATACCCTTTTCTGAGATTTTACAGGTCACCTTTTCCATTCACCTATGCAGTGTACTAAAAAAACCAGAGTTGTCATTGTCAAGTTTTAAAGAATGGTTGTGTTTTCCCAAACTGTAGAAGACTGGAGGTAATAATAAATAATGCAAAATGTATGGTCAATGTAATTTATGTAAGGGAGACCATTAGTCTGATAATTTTAATTGAAATATCTATTTCTCTGAAAATTGAATTGGAAGATAGAGAAAAAATATTTGAAAGGACCTTTATACTAGGCATATATCAGGAAATATGCAAACTCTTTGAGTTAAAAGGTAGAAAGTGTTAGGTACAATAGGCACTGGACTGAGCAACAAAGACTTAGATTCTAGTCATAGCTCTTGTAGTCATTTTATCTGAGCCTTACCTTCTTCCAGTTAATGAGGGGACCTGGGACTGGATTAGATCATTTCTGGGTTCATCCCAGCCCTAATTCAGTAATTCTGTGAATGAACTCTCTCTTCAGGTACTAGAGCCAAATTATGATACATTCTAACTCTAAATTTAATAGATAAGTAAAAATCAAGTGTACACTTTGCAAGATGTTTTTGGTCTTAAACTTAATTAGAACGTTACCCTCATTTCCATGTTAACTCCATTAAATAAGATGAACGCTTTCAGAACATTTGCAAAATGACTGTCAATTTCAACAATATACATCAAAGTACCATATGTGCTAAGGGGAGAGGAGCACTTGATGGGCTGCTATGTCAACTGTAAATTGAGAACTGCTTGTTTTTTGACTCTTAACTGTTAAAATTCTGCTGGCTTTTAATATATACTTTAAAATATATTCATGTCTGGGAGAGAACTTTTAAAAACATTTTGTGTTTAATTCTTTTATTATAATAGGAATCTACAAGAAGGTAGATCAGTCCACAGAATTAGCTGTCCAACAGAACCAATGATTAAATCTAAGTATTTAGGTTTCTGTGTGCATACATGATATTAATGGCATTATTTGGCTGTTAGTATAGTAATCTATTAGTAGTCTAAACATTTCAATTCCATTATTTAACATTATTAAGCATAGAATGGGTAGGTCCTGGCACAGATGTCATGTATATTAGCTGTGACTACTCTGTTACCAATACCAGTGATGGTAGTGAAAATTAGTAGCCAACAGGATTCCTTTCCTATATTTGAGTCAGTGGAACTTTGCCTAACATACAAAATCTCAGATATTATTATCTCCATCCCAATGAATAAATTACTGCTTTTAGCACCCATTCCCTTATTGAAAACTTCCAGTCTCTCGGCATACCATTTTCTCAGATCTCTCTAGGGAAGTGGTATGGTTTCTTATCTTTAAGAAGTTCCTGACTATTGTACTAGCCTCTATGCCAAAGCATTTCATCATCTAGGGCCTAAGAATATTATAAAAGGTCATGCCTGAAACAGGACAGTCTGGGAATCCCCAGGAAGCAACACTTTCTGTAGGCTATCTTTGGTATGAAACCAGGTCTGGAGGAGGATGTCAAGATCCTCAGTTACATTTAAGTGGATGCGTAAATAACAGTACTTTATAAGATCTCAGGCCCCTGTGTTTTCTTTTACCCAAGACTCTGTGGAGGGCCATCTACTGGCTGGACAATGACTTGGGAGGCAGAAGCTAGAATAAGGGGAAAATCTGACAGCTATAGCTATAGACTAGAGCCTGCTGCCTTCTGTGGGTTTGGATTGGACCACTGTTCAGAGTCTTTCTAGGTCTGTAAGTCATGGAAGAAATTGTATAATCAGCACTCCATTAATTACCAGGACCCTCCATTTATTCCTGTCCTTTTGAAATTGCTACATTGTAAGATCCACAAGGACAGGGAATGTGCTTTGTTCACATTTATATTCCTACTATCTGTCCCCCTCACAACCCCTTGTCAGAGTGATAAAGAAGAACCATCTAAATCTAGGGTTTATTCAAGTCTAGCCTGAGGGCTATAGTCTGAGAATTATACAGATTAAATTTTTTTTCATTAAAAATTATAACTAAGAAATATACAAAATTATAAATAATAGTATAATGAATCCCTATGCATCCATCCATTTTTACTAAGAAAGATTTCTCTTTTGCCCTGTACTGATTAAATGGGCCTCTTCTGCCTTTCCCCTGGTTAGATGAATGACTAATAGAATGTGTCATTCTTGAATATTCAGTACTGTGTACACAACCTGCAGCCTTTGGTTTTCATTTGTGATATTGGGTAGTATTCTGAGCCTTTACAAGTTATAATCTTACACTATTCTCAGTAAATACGCTTTTTAGCCTTATAAAACTCTTGATTGTGTTTTATCTTTCATGACGTCAAGTTCCAGCCCTTGAGATTGTTAGTAGGAGGATCTTTTCTGAATGAGTCTTAATAATCTCTAACTAGCAAAAATGTATTCTTGTTTAACCATTTTAGTAAATGGGAATAGCTTTTGATTATCCTCTAAGCCTTGTGAACTGACAAGTTGAAAGGTTTTTATTTGACTTAAGTATGAGGATTATGTACAAGCTTTTGAAAGTATGAAGGAGAAATTTCAAACTTATAACATTCAATGCATTTGATAAGCTATTTTTTAGCATCTGTATTTTATAACAATCTTGCTGCTGCTTTACTAGTTAGGTCACAAGGTTATGTTTTAAAAGGTCCTAAAACAGACTCACTCAGAGTACTGTTTGATTACTTCTGTACTGGGTGACTACTTCTACTGGTGGAAAACTATTCATTACACTTATGTATAGTAGGTGGCCCATATACTTGCCTTTATTTCATTCCATAGACTTATTTGTGTGTCTGGAGCTGAGCACAAGCTGTAATAGTTGTCTTTCAGTCCAAATCTTTGTGAAAACAGGAAAATTCTCTAAGTCTACTGATGTTGATGAGATTTTTTCTGTAATTTTTGGACATGAATTAAGAATATACTGCTCTCATTCACTACTTTAAAGGAAGAGACTGTTATAAATTTGATAGAACTTTTTAACTTTAAGCATTTATTGGGATAATTTTCACTTCTCTGGCCGTCTAAAGTAACCACACAAAACATAGATTAGTTCTACCCTTACACCGAAGGTATAGATTATAGACACATTTTTGGTTTGCAGAACAACAGTAGGCACTCCTATAAATTAGTTTGAGAAATTAATTTTATTTTGTACAAGGTATGATCCCTCTGCACAGTGAATAAATATATTACAAATCTGGATTGTTTAAAAAAGTATTGCCATTTCATAGTCTTACGCTATTGTACAATAATTATTTTCTTTATTCATTCGTATTATATGCACATCACTTGGAGTGAAAACTTAGTTTCTGTAAAATAATTGAACAGATCTTTCCAAGTTGCCAGTAAACTGCACAGTGCCCATGTTTAGGTTGACCATGATCCTATCTATTTGTGACAGTGCTGGACAAGTTCCTAACAGTTGCTCTGTAAGATTGAAATCTTTTACCAGTAACTTTTAGGTATGTGAAGACAGCTGTTGTCACCAGAGATTAATCACACCGTCTGTCTTTCCTTTTTCCTGTGTTGTTTGATTTGATTTGTGATACATTCCTTTAAAAATCAGAATACTAGAGCTGAAAGGTCGTTAGTGTTCCCTTACCCCTCTGTGCTTCTCCCTCTTTTTTTTTTTTTTTTTTTTTTTTTTTACACATGAAGGAGAAAAAGCCCAGATAAGGCAAGCAACACTCGATCTCTTGACGCAGTGCTTTAGCGATTCCATCATGCCACCTCTTGCTCCATTTTGCCCAGAAGATAGTTGGCAAAAAAGAGGTGAAACTTGAAACTTGAGTGATGTTGCTTGTTTGCAGTTCGCTGGGCAGCCATTACTGTATATGCACGGTAAGGGGAGAAGATAAAACCTGGGAGTAAGATGAAGTTTCTCCTTGCTGATCTGACTTCGCCATGATTCTTGATTCTTGCTTCACAAAGATAATTGAGCACTTGCTGCCCTGAAGTACTGAGGTAAGTCTCTTATCTATATTTCTTTCTCCATATGTATGAGAAATATTTACTTGCGTCTACAAAGTAATTTTCTAGTATTTATATTTTAATAAGGCTGTTTTTGGAAAGTAAATTTGCTGTTGCTGATCACTTACTCCCATGCACACATGCAGCATTCATGTAAGTATTAGAAATTTTTTCCCTAACAGTAACATTTGCTTAAGCCTTGAGTGAAGTGGGGAAGGTGGGGTTTACTCACTTTTTTTCTTGCTTTTGCTGGTTATTGCCCAAAATAATGGGTTCCATGGCACACTTCCAGTTTGTATCAAGGGCTTCAGAACTCCTATGTTCCTGTAGCAGCTATTCCAGCTTTGTAGTCATTTAGTTCTTCTTCTATATACTTTTCTGGAAGTATTTTTACTGGTTGGACTCTTAACAGAATGGAGTGGTATGTAGGTGGCCAATAGTTTCCTTGGTTTGCCCTTTTGGTCTTTAATTCTTGTGAGAAGGTCCTCTTTCAGGCTTGGGAGTTGGCTCCATCTTTGACTCATCTGAGCCTGAGTATACCTGTGTTCATTAGTATTAGAAGGCATAGACACATCTAAATAGTGGGATCTGGAGCATTAGCTCATTGTAATTCAGTTTTGGTTATCTCAGTAGGTAGTGGTTTTAAGGTAGGAGGTACAAGCACTTACGTGCTGTTTACTATAAGGTTTTTACATCATGTTACAGCAGCCAATTACAGTCCTTTCATTATTTCAATTTAGTTCCATCAAAAAGTATAATATACTTTCATTTAAACTTGCTATATCCACTTTTGTCTAATTTCATATACACTTTTAGGTTCCATATTACATCATGCTCAAGATTTATGAAAAAAAAAAAATGCTTGAAAGCAAGTATTCTAAGTCAAGGAATGCCAACCAAATAAATTTGGGAGGCCAAATAGCCATTTTTAGAGATACTTAATTCTTAACAGTCTGACTGCTTGCTTGCTTAAAGTAGCATTTCAGAATCTTCTTTCCCATGGAGTGACTCAGGTGTTAGGTACTCTAATGAGATATGACAAGGCCAGGACTGACTTGCAGTGTTCTGGAACTTTGAATTGGCAAGATTGGGTAAAGATGGCCTAGAAATACTGTTATAAACTGAAAGAGGCTGCTGCACTTTGGAAACTTTTCTTCCCCTCCTACCAGCAGGGACAGAAGAGGCAAAATTAATTTGTATTTATTAAAGTCTTATTTTAAAAAATCGAAGTTGTCAGCAGTAGACTATATACTAAACTCTGTAATCTTGATTGTTATAATTTGATGGACCAGACATATATGTACAGGTACTTGATGAACAATATTAGCACAGTTTGTGTCTATGCATTAATTATCTTAGGTAATCAAACAGATGTGGTTACAGCAACCAAAAGTACATATACATTTCAGGTGTTTTAAAGTAATCCTCCCTCCCCAGTCCCCATTTCCCTCTTGGGAAGGTTTGTAAAACCTATTCTACATGCTTTCTAAGCATTATGTTTCAGATAATTAAATATATAAATAAATATATTTAGCTATATTTAGCTCATGTTGATTAGTAGCTGTATCTTAAATGTTTTAAAAAATTGTATAATCCAGGGCATTTGGGATTGGGGATGGATGAGTGATAGGATTTGCCTTTGCAAACAGACCTTTTGAACAATTACCCCAGTCTCATTTGGAAGCTCTTCTATAGTTCCAGGTGAAAGTAGTAACTAACACACAGCTGGAGTCAGTCTGTACCATTATTTCAAGTCAAGGGATTGTCTTCTTTCAGAGAGTCAGAGAATATTCAGCAGAGCACATTGCAAGAGAGGAGCTTATCCCTCTTAAGACTGCTTGTCCTGGGAGGGCCCATTGGCAGGGCTCTGTCTTACTGGGAGGAGGTCATAATGACCAGGAATATGGCTGTTCCTAGGTAGGTCGTATGGATTCTGGATATAGCTGGAGTTATGACCGCGACCTTCTTGGACCACACTGACTGTGGGCTCTAAGGAATATAGTGAAAAATGAGTTCAGAGAACAGATTAGCTTTGGACGCCTTGTTGTGGGAAAGAGAATTCTATTTAACTGGGTGGGGGAAGAAGCCAGGGATTTATAAATCTGTGATAAACATGTGAGGGTTAGGGCTGAGACATGCTCAAGAGATGAAAAATGGAGTGTGCTGTGAGAATCCCAAGCTCTGGTCAAAACCAAGAGATTTAGAATATCCCAGAGGTGTAGGGGTCTTATCAGTGAGCCCAGGGACAAACTGGGAGAAAGTAGGAGAAGGCGACTTAGAAAGTTAATGTCTGTTGATTCTTTTCTTTTTTAAACTGGAATTTGTATCAATTGAAGTGTGTGTGTACCCACTCCCAGTATTTCTGCTTCATACTACTGGTGTTTTTTGTTTTTTAAAGCAGAGTTGGCACAAGAATTTGATTTCCTGAGTGAGGGAGGAGGGCAGTCCTGGGGAAGAAAGTTCACCTTGATTCCTTAAAAAGGAATAAAAGGTGTGTTTTCAAGACAGGGTGAGTGGAGAAAGGGATTGTTTTTACTTCAGATGCTGCACTTTTGCCCTGATTTTACTAAGTTACTTATTTGAGACACCTACCAACTTCATATATATTTTTATTAGATGTCGACAAGGATGGCACATCTGTGTATGGAGACCCCCTGTGCACAGGTGACTTCATTTCTACATAGCTGCTTTCTGGAAGCTTGCAGGTGAGGATGGGTGGGTCCTTAATTGTGGCGTAAGGGTTTTCACTGCTATTCAAGGAACAAGTGCTAGAACTGCACACGGATTCTTTCATGTAATCTGCAAGGCAAGAGAAATTTCTTAGGACAAGCAAGGACATAAGACTTAATTTAAATACTAGAAGCAGACTGCAGTCAAATTCATGTGCTTTCAGGATCCTGGAGCTGTAAAAGCCTGTGATAGTTCAAGATTTACTTCTTAAGTAATATAGAGTACTTTAATGGGTAGGCAGAGTTTTTTTTCTCAAGAAATTTGTTTTTGGAGGGATAGGAACATTTTTGTTTTTAGTCAGGTATAGCACCAGAAAGACTATTTCAAGATATTTATAATGGCTTTTACAGCAATTTAATTTTTATGAAATCCTAAAAGGATAGTTGATAGTTTGCATTTTATAGGATGAAGGCCCAGAGAAATGAAGAGATGAAGTGGTTAAGGTCACACAGCTCAGTATAGCAGTGCCAAGACTTTAATCCATGCCTTGGGACTCCTTGGCCTGTGTGTTTTCTGCGATATCATCCTTCTAAATTCTTTTTGATGACTAAGAAGCTTAAGTTCAGAAGAAGAGGTTATGGGGCAGGGGTGGGGGGGGGGTTGGCACAGGTGTAAGCAATTTAGGAACCTTACAGCAACAAACTAGCTGCATGCCTGCTCTTGGGAAGCTCGTGATCAGAGGTGGTGGCAGGCAGAAGTGTAACAGCTGTCAGAAACACCTGGATCTCAAGCTAGCCTTCAGAAAATTCCTGTTTTCTAGCAAGCCTGCAGTGTATACTCTTGGGTCATTTACCCCAGTTCTTGTGAATGTTAAACAAAATCTCTTTTAGTAGTAACTTTTCTGCTACTAGGAGAACTCACACTTCCTCTCCTGCCACCTCTCAGGCATGCATCATCCCCAGAACTTCAGGGTATGTTAGGGTACAAAAGGATGCAAGCTAGTTTCTAAAAATATGAAGCCAGGTAACCGTAGCTCCACTGGAGAAAGTCCTCTTGTGACTGAGAGTCACAAGTGACTGAAAGGATAGCCCTCCCTTCAACCTCTACATCATTCCTCTTTTGGAGAAGATCGCTGCCTCCTGTAGATTGTCCCATGTGAGTCAGGACTTTATTGCTCTGTGTGATCTGGCAGCTTTGGCCCTCATCTCTTTGTGAGGCTGTGCCTGCCAGGGTGTCTAGAAACAAGCACTTGAGTTGCAGGGACTTGATAGTCAAGAGTGATCTAAGTTGGCTCTCAGCTCTAAATTTCTACGAGTGGTAGCAGATGGCGATATTCTGGGATGATCTTTCACTAGAACCACCATAAATTTATGCTTTCTGCTTCCAACTTGTGAGATTAATGGAAATGTAAAAAAGTGAAAGTGATAACTCAAAAGATGTCTAGATGTACCTTGGTCCAGTGAGAGCAGAACAGAACACTTCATGTGGCTAAAGTAGTTGAGGTGTGTGTGTGTTACGAGTAGTCTTTTTCTTCTCTAACAGGTGACTGGTTGAGAGGGGATTTACTTTTGCATTAGTGTCAAGTTACTGATGTCTGTTTCAGCAAGTAAAATTTTTTCAAATTTTGTACAAAAGTACTTTGACCCATTAGTTCCTTCAAATCATAACATCTTCTGGTGTTGGTGGAGCAATCATAT
Source organism: Eidolon dupreanum (assembly GCA_028627145.1). NCBI lineage: Eukaryota > Metazoa > Chordata > Mammalia > Chiroptera > Pteropodidae > Eidolon > Eidolon dupreanum. Next base: position 37,258,179 of record CM053509.1, on the reverse strand, counting down.
TATTCCCTCCTCCCTTTATTGCTTAGGAAATTGAGGCTTAAAGTGGGAAAGCGACTTCCCCAGGGCCACACTGCTTATCATTAGCAAAGCAAGCTCTAGAACCAGGGCCAGAACACTTTTCCATCACAACTTAGTCCACAGTGGAACGAGATATTGGCTTCGTCCCCTCTTAGATTGTGGCCTTTTTCTTGCAGAGAACCCTGGAGAGGAGATAATATTCTTGCTGCACAATGAGTAGCCCCAGGCAGCCCCAGCAAGGACTAAAGGGAGGTTGGATCACCCCAGCTGCTGGTGAGGCTCACTTGGGGGAAAGGTGGTTGCGAGTCTTGGGCCACAACCTGCCTTGAGTCAGGTAGATTTGCCTCTAGTAAGTACTTGTTTATTCGAACACAGGAGTGAAGATAAGTCCAGGAACCTTAGTAGCAATGGCTTGTTGGTCCCACTTTGGGTGTTCTGAATTTAGTAGCCTGGGAGCAATATGACTCAGCTGCTTGTTTTGAAGCCGAGGCCTGGAATTGCTTGAAGAAGGGCTATCTCCTGAGAAGTCCTAACACTTTCACCTCTCCTCCCAGCTACATCCTTTTACTTTGGCAGCTGCCTCAGTTGTATACTTTCTAAAACTAAAAGAATAGCAATAGCTCACTTTGTGTGGCACATATAGCTAGTCTTTCTGGTTAGGTTATTTGAAAGTTGTTACATCTCCAGAGGAGGCTGGGCAGAAAGGACTAGTATTCATACTTTAGAAATGAGGAAACTGAAGCTCATAAAGTTTGCTTAATGTTAGTAAGTAGTTAAGACTCAACCCCTGTCTTCTGATACCCAATTAAGGTATTTTTTTCCTCACATCTTGTTACCCTGTGCTCTTCTCCATCTCTAGGAACACCTTTTATCTGAGGCCACGACCTGCTGAGAAAGGCGGAAACACTAAGCTTTTTGTGGATATCCCATGACCGATTGATTCAGTTATGGCAGTGGGAGAGCCTTGACTTTAACTCAATGCCTAAAAGAGCCTCAGCCAGCCAATAGTGTCTCTCTTCTTATTTCCATCAGAAAAGTCAGTGCTACTTCCAGTTTTGGGGGATTTTTTTTTGTTCTGCAGCAGGGAATGCACCTAAATGGATAAAAGAGAAGTTGGGATTGTGGGGGAGGAGATTAGTCTCAGGGAGAAGCTGTATCATCTGCACAGGAGCCAGTGATAAACACAAAGGATAGAGGAGTGTTGAGGTGCTGGGGGGAGACAGTTGAATTATGGAATAATCTGGACTTATTTCTGGGAACTGCAAGTTGGGGAAAGGGTAGGCAGGCTGGAAAACTACTTCAGGAAGCTACTCTTTTTTTCCAGTTTAGTCATCTACCTGCTTGCCCAGAAGGAGAGAGAAGGGGGCGGGGGCGGGAGGCAGGGTAAGGGTGAAGAATTACCAGCTGCTCTAAGATACTTCCTCATTCTTTTAGAGCTCCACCCTACCCCCACGCCAGTCCCTGCACTGGGGCATTGTGCAAGGAAAGGGGAAGCATCAACCAAGGCTACCCAAGCTCTGGGAAGTCACTCCTCCTTGGCCTGTAGTTAGCATTAATACTAAAGGCTTAGTTAGCCCTATAATGCCCTGGCATTTGCTCTCAACTAGTTCCTGTCTCCCCAAAATGATATAGCCATATACTATCAGAAGGGGCCTCTGAAATGAGCTAATGTAAACATCTTCATTTTATAAAAGGAAGCAGCAAATCCAGAGGGGGAAGTGACTTTCCAAAGCCACCTTGTGTGTGGGATCTGAACTTACCCAGGCCTTTGGGTTCACACTAACATCTAGTTAAGGCCAGTGTTTCACTATTGGGGAAAACCTAGGCACTGACCATTGCTTACTTCTTAGCTGACTACTACTATTAGAAGGCCACATTGCCTTTTCCTGGGCCCTAAGTTAGCATCCTTCTCTTGATTGAGGGACAAAGATATGGGGACATCTCAGGGTCAAAAAGAGAACCACATTAGCTGAAAAAGTGTTCAGACTGTCAGTGGGCTCCTAACTACCTTGGAACCTAAGACTACTACAAGAAGAGATTTGGTTAGATTTCCAAGGATCATACAGGTGGGGAGAGTGGAAGCAACAGTGGGATCCAGGATTTCAGGATCATAAAGGTGATGGAGAGGATTGAGGACAATTTCTTCTACAGTTAGGAATGCCTGATAAGAAATTGAACATGAGGCAGTTTGTTGCAGAGTCATTGTACTGAGGGAGAGAAGGGGATACAAATGATTAAGAGGTAAAATGAGGTTAGCACAGCAGTGCGAGTAGTCTCACATGACCTCTGGGATGACAGTGAGTGGAAGTCTTCAGTAAGTAACAGCTGAAAGGGAGCATTGACTTAATGACTTTTACAATGTCAAAGCTGGAAAGGGCTTCGGGCAGTACTAGTACAACCCTGTCCTAGTAGAGGAAGAAATCTGGACCCCATAAAACACTGACTTAGCACCACATTGCAAGAAAACTAGGACTAGAACCCAAATCTTTTAACTTCCAGACCAGGGCTCTTTCCTACTGAGTTCAGAGAACACTTAGACACTCCACTCTTAGTGGTTCCGATTGGCCCAGTAGTTTTAGGAAATAATTTTATTCCTTGTACAAACTAGTTTATTAAGTGTTTATTTGGGAGTTCAGCTGGTTATTAGCGTTTATTCCATGTCTTTGATAAGTACTTCTGTAAAGTTTTGAAATGTGACATTCCATTTTCCCTCTTTTTGAATTCTCTTGTTCTGATGTGTTGGTTCCCAACACTTGTTGGTACATTTGCCTATACAGCCTTCTTTTCTGATGGTAAATCATTAAAGAATGATTGTAGCCAGAGTCATGAAACAAAATCTGCATTCAAAAAGGCTGAAATGTATGATTCCACAAAAGAGTAATGAATGACACTAAGGTAGAGACAATGCCCTCCTTAGCTTTGTGTTACATTTATGGTTGTGACTCTGAAAGTAGTTACTCTAATCACAATGTGCAGGACCACGAAGTGCATAGGAAAATTGTATGCTTATTTATTGAGGTATCTAGGCCTGTCTGAGCTTATTTACAATTGAGTCATACATATTCTCAGCTGGAATATTTCTCTTAATATTTCTGCCCAATCCCCATGCCTCTTTTGAGAAAGAAACTGAGGTCCCAAGTCAGTGCTAAAGAGTAGAGCTGTCTTTTCTGTATTTAGCCTTACCTACTCTAATGGTGGTTGCCTTCATTTGGATGGTCTAAGTCAAAACTCACAGAAACTTGCCAGAATGATGTTCCCAAGGAAATAGTGTCCTTTGGCTGGCTAGAAGCCTAGGGTGACCTCTTGTCTCAGGTCATTCTCTTGGGTGGTACACATCCTAACGTGCTGATAGAGACTTGCCCTTGTTCTCTTGCTCAAAACACAATTCTTAACACTGCTACCCACCCCTAGTCCACCCCATTTCTAACAGCCACTCCACTAAAGGGCTGTGGACAACTAGCTCTCCTTGGTTAGGAAACGGGTGTGTCTTGGATGTGTCTAGGGTTGTGTCTGAAAGATCAGAGCAGTAATCCAGGAAAAATCTGGGTCAGTCTAGACCAGTGATTTCTAAGTGTTAGTTGGGTGATATACTGTATATAAGGATACCCTGAGGTACTCTGTGCAAATGCAGATTCCATGGCCCCACCCTAGATCTGCATCAGAATCTTGGGGTGATAGGGTGTGAACATCTGTATTTTTCAGCAAGCTTTCCAGGTGATTCTGGTACACAGCTAGGTTTAAGATATCAATGGGACCTCTGCTGTCAGTCATCTCTTATTCCTCTTACTCAGTTTGGCTGAGACTCTTAAATGGACTTCAGAGACAAAAGGATAGCCCTATTGCATTGGTACAATCTTTTTTTTTTTTTTTTTTTTAGGCAAGGCAACCCTTGGTTGACCTCACAGATTGCAAGGACCTTGTCATCTTACAATCCCTTATTTTTTATGCCTACAGCACTTGGTCTTCCTAGGTGGTCTCCCATCCAAGTACTAACCAAGCCTGACCCTGCTTAGTTTCCGAGATCAGACGGGATCGGGCTTATTCAAGGTGGCATGGCCATAGACAGGGTGCAATCTTTATGATATGCAAAAACACTTCCCATCTGTGATTTTATTGAATGCTTATGACAACCTTGTTAGGCAATAAGACAGGCATAATTATCCCAGCCTTGCAGATGAGGAAACCGGACCTTAGAGAGCTCTAAGGTCACAGTTAATAAGTGACAATAATAAGTAACATAGTTCCAAAGCTGCCTATTTCATATATTCTGTCATTTAAACCTAGGGCCTAAGCCCAGGAGCAGGACCTGACCTTTCATCATGGCTTCACCCGTAGATTTCTTAGAAGAATGATCCGACTTGCAGTTCCCATGTATTGGGATTGGTCCTGGCTTCCCTGTTCTTAGGGGTAGAGATCTCTTGAGGGAGAGATCTATTAGGGTATCATTTTCATTCCTTGTGCCCCAAAAAGCCAGCAGGTGCCGGGTGGCGTTCCTTACCAGTGCAATGACAGGAGGCCTCTGGGGCAGGTAGATTGACTTTATTTCAGATTTTTTAATCAATTTAACTTGTACTAATTGGTTGGATAATGACATTCTACATTTTCAAAGACATTTAGTTGGCATCTATAAAAAAACCCACAGCATTTGCTAAGCAGGTGCAACTGAAATCGAAAGATGAATTCATTATAGTTGCTCTTCCTGGGCAAAGCTACCCAGCAGCCCCAGGTCTTGTGGTCTTTTAACTTTTTGGGGGGGTAGGGGAAGAGATGCACAGTTTTTCTCTGGTAGAATTCCTGGCCATTTCAGATCTGCACTCTTTATCTTCCTAAGCCCTTCTAATGGGATGTCAGGATTGGATACTCTACCTTTGAAGCCTTTGTCCATAATGTATGTGTTTTGACGTCTATCCATTCCACAAGCACCTGCAGAAAAATAGTATAAGAAAAATAAGGGGGTGAGGTTTATTTAGGTTGCATGTGTTGTTGGCTTCTTTTTTTCTTTTTCTTTTTTTCTTTCTCCCCTACCCAGAAAATAGTTCTATAGTGCTAGAAAATTATTCTGAGTTTAATCTACTCAAAACCATTTTGACCATACAGGAATTCTTAAAAGGCTCTTAAGTATTAATGGTGAACTACAGCGCCCCCTGGCATATTCAGCATTCCTTCTCTTTAACCTTCACTCTGAGGGGAACATATTCCAGATGATCAAAGGCAATTCTGATGCCACCTGCAGTCACTGTAAGTGAAATTCCAGGCTGTGAAAGTATAGGATATGAATCAGAACCAGTCTTAGCTCAGGGAAAGGGTGCATGACATTCCAAATCCAATTTCTATTGGATTTTAGAATAGTGTTGAAGACTGTTTCTTACCTCTCATCTCTGGTCCTGCCTCTCCTGGATCTGAAACTCGACTGAAGGGACCCAGAGAGGGAGGTGGGCAAGTGGCTGAGGTTCTTGATTAATCTTTATAGGATGTGCAGTCGTTCCCATCCACAGTCAGTTTTTAGTTACCCATTCTTTAGAGTAGACCATTTGCACCTAATTGAGAGCTGTCTTTGAAAAGTATTACCAGTATTTTTCAATCCTAAGGATTTTTCTCTCTTTTGACTGTCACAGTTTATCCTAGGCTCCCACAGTACATAGTCCTGAGCTCCAGCCATAGGCAGGACATACAGCCTCAGGGACCAATCTTTGCTGCTGTTGATTCTAGAAAAGAAATTGTCTGGCATTTTTAGGTTGGGACAGTAATGATACTGGCTCAAAGCCTTTTTTTTTTTTTTTTTTAAACTGAGGACACAATACCAGGCGAGGCATGCAGCAAGTGCTTAATAAAATACAGTCTGGCTCCACTTATCAGTTTCTGACACTGAAGACCAACCCACTGCTGTTTAGATACCTCCCCATACTTTCCCACATAGAGTTCCCAAATTGAATTTATAGGAGTCTACTCCTGTCTGCCTGCCTTCCACATATTACTGAGTGATAGGGCAGAACCAGGTCCAAATTTTTCTCGTTTGTTTTTCTTCTAAAGGACCTATAGGTACCTGTGCCCTTAGGAAACATGACTGCAACAGTCTGTTCCTAGCATCAGTTCAGTACTTTATATCAGACAAGGGCTTCCTTTGCCTTCTCTGAGAGAGGGAGGCTAGGCTGTTAACTTTTCCCCTTTTCATAGAAAAGGAAACAGGCCCAATGAGGGGCAGTGATTTGCCTGAGATCACACTAGCAAGCGAGAACTTGAGTTGCAACTAGAGCCCAGATCTCCCTAAGTATTGTCTCCCATTGGCCTGCCTGAGCATAAGTCAAAAAATGACTATGTGGTAGCTCTGGCTATACTGGTTGAAGAGTGAGAGCTCAGAGGATGCTCCCATGTGGAAAGAGATACAAGGTGTGGGGGGGGAGGGGTTGGGGGGTGGTTATTTGCTGGGGTTATTAAATGCCCTGCACACTGCCCAGGTACTCCATAGCCAAGAGCATAGTCTCCTGGGCACAGGCTCAGGATCTTTGCAGCCCACGCCTACTTAACCAGCAGATAAATGTAAATCTTCACTCTTGTTAGTGTTATTTGACCCAGGGACCTGCAGGGGTTGGTAGAGCTGCATTTCCCTTGAGCTCTTAGAAACCAGCTAGAGCCTGAGCTCAGGCCCAGGTTGTCCAGTGTGCTAAGGTCCTGCCCTAAATGGGCTACTTTTAGGGAGGCCACATTCTCTGTTCATTCATAGCATTCATCCCTATAGTACCTCCTTCTGTAACTCCTATACACATACTCCTGTTGCAGGGCTGACTTTCCATCTTTCTTGTAACTTGCCCAGGACACCAAGTTTGAACCTAATACATGGGCACAGTGGATGTTGGTTGACACATTCTGCCTCAACCTCTGCAGATCTCTGTTTGACACCCCTACCCTAGGATCTATGAGAATTTGGCCTGGGCCATGGGTGAGTCTAGGGTCTCTGGGTGACATTTGGGCTTTTTGGCCAGAGAGAGAACTCTTTGTCATCCACTTCCAGAGAACTCCTTCCTAGGTCATTTCTCGGTGGTTTTGGATTGTGTTGCAGAGAATGCAACTACTTTGTGTCCCCTTCACCTAATATTAGTCATAATGTGTCCACATCCACAGACCATGATGGGTACAAAAGGGGTGATGGGGGATCCAAACAGATTTCATTTGTTAGGGGACTGGGCTGTGACTAATGTCAAGAGGAAGTGGGGCTCAACAGAGTTTTGGGAGCAATGGGGGTGAGTCAAAAATGGGGCAGGAATGGGGGTCAGGGCAGGTGCTGGGTCTAGACTAGTATGAGAGCCTAAGGGCCCAGAGATAGAGGGTAGGGCTAGGGGTCTAACCTGGTGAGTGTGGCTCAGCGGGGTGGCTGAGGTGCCTAAGTTCAATGTAGAAGTCCTCGGGCGGGTACCTGGCCTCCAGGGCACTGATCTGGAAATGGGAGTCTAGTGAGGAATGACAGGGAGGAGCCATTATTCCCAGGGCCTGGTATGGTAGGAGCGAGGAAAGGTGGGGGATGAGGGACAGGGTAGGACATGCTGGAAGGAATTAGGGCTTTTTTGTGTAGCGTCTAAAGGTGCTTGGGCCAGCAGGGCCAGGGAGATTTCGTTAGAGCTCAGGCCATCAGCCTTGCTTCCTCTCACTCCCTGCCCACGCTTCCTCCTCTACCCTCCCAATAGGAATTGGTGTCTACCAGAGCAGTGGGCTGCGGGAAGAAACCCTTGAAAAGGGTACCTTAGTAGGAACTGTGCCAGGCAGGGGTTCCTTTTCCAGATGGTGACTGCATCTTTTGCCTCCATCTGGATTCCCCACAACTGGGGCCCTAGCTGTCTCCCTGGTCCTTGGGTCATAGCCACTCTCTCCCTCTTCCCCTAGTATAGGAATGAAGAAGGTTCTAGGCTTCGTTTGCTTATAAGAGCTGAAATAGGGACCTGGGTTTCCTCCCCATACCCTTTCTCCTGGGGGAAATCATGCTCAGGATTTGTCTACTAACCCTCTCTCAGAGCTAGGACATCCTCCCCAACCACCACCACCCACACACCTCAATGTAGAGGAGAACAGGGTGTAGCATGATGGCAGGGGACCACTACTGACCTAACACGTTCACATAGCTGTAGGGGGTCCAGCCTGCTGTCTCTCTGTCAAGGGACTTGTTACTGAGCTGTTTGGAGAGTAGGAGAGCCAGTTAATACCTAGTGCTCCAGAGTTGCCCCTGCCAAGCCTTCATTTTGCCCAGCCTTATGCACCCACCCCTATGGTGATCTTGACTCACCATGGGCCTAGATTGTTGAAGGAAAAAAAGAGTTAGGTGTTCCATGACAGGACACCATGGTACAGCTGAGGCCAGAAGGAGCGGAACATACCCTGATCTATCTGGCTGAACTTGTAGGGTTCCCAGGCCTTTGGGGTAAAGGGGGGCAGGGGCAGATCATCCCAAGAGCCAAGAACTGGCCTGAGCCAAGCTGGCCCCGACAGGGGAAGTAGGTCAGTTGGGTGGAGCTGAGCTGTAGGAGAGAGAGGGCTCTGGCAGTGTTTCAGCTGCTATACAAGGCCATGCACAGAGGGAGGGGCTGAGGCTGCCTACAATATCACTGTCACTCTGCCACCTGACCTGAATGTGACTCTCCCTTTCATATGACCAAGGGAAAGCTTCAGATAGGATGTACTTATAGTACAATATTTCCTCTTCCTGCATTCTCACAGCCGAACGAGGCAAGGATGGTTGTCCTCATTTCCCAGATGGGAATCTGAGACCTGCTTGTTGGCCTTGCTTTTGGTTATACAATGAGTCGGGCAGAGCTGGGTCAACTCAGGTCGCACCTACCAGACCCATATCCTTTCCTTGTCATCACAACTGCCTGTCTCTGCTACATGTGCCCCAAGTATCTGCCAGGCTGAGGAGTCCTTGACTACACAGAACCACTGTGGGCCACTGGGGTGAGGTGAGCCAGAGGGTCGCCAGGTGGGATACTCGGCATAACTCCAGCCCCTTACTGAATTTCCTATTAGAATGAGACCAAGAATGACGGGGACTTTGCCTTTCATCCCTGGCATCCTTCATCTTTAACTTGCTACAGCCTCGATAAGGCAGTTAATCAAATGCCTCCTTCTGTGAAAGTCTGCATCCCCTTCCCTCAGCTTCCAGCAACTCAGATAAGCCTAATAATGCTGAAGCTGGGAATGGGGTCTGAGCTAAGATGCACTGGAAGGGGGCTTTAAGCTACAGGGCAGTGTGTGTGGCTAATGGCCACAGACCTTTCGTATGGGCCTCAAGGCATCCTGAATGCAGCACTCCCATTTTGCAGGAAATCTGAGGCTGAACGTCCCTGAAGAGAGTGGCGGTGGGGTACTGGCTTGATGGTTGTTGCCTTTGGGGCTGTAGAGTGTCTGTGTTATTGTTAGGGGGTTTAGGCTCTATTGCCAGTTCTGTGGCAGTAGGCACAGTCTGTGGGCTGATGGACATTTTCTGTGGGGCAGACAGGGAGAAAAGTTTCCTGGAGCTCTAAGGCAGAGACCTGGAGTATGAAAACTGTTCCTGTCCGTGTTCCCAGAATGAGTGTTATAGGAAGCCAGGAGGCTGATCTTGCTATTGTGTGTGTGTACATGTTTAGGTGGGTGTCAGGTGTGTACAGCATGAGCCCATCAGAACAGTCCTTGAGGACTGTTATTTCTGCACCTCCCACTCTGCAGTATGGGTCCTAGCACACCAAGGGGGCTCACTGCATGTGTGCTCTGAGACATCCTTGCCCAAAGGCCTGTAAGAGGACATCTTGCCACCAGCCTAGGGCTATGCTGGGAGCTGAGAGGGAAGACCTGTAAGACTGTCAGTGAGAACACTGGCTATGGCTGACGTTTGGGTTCCACGTCCCTTTTGTTGGTTCTGATTGCAACAAATGGTTGTGTAACTGATGACATGTGGTATGTCTAGGTACAAGGACATCAGGTGGCTACCAGAGTAACAGTGGTTGCTCTATAACGTGCTGGTTATACACATGGTGCTGGTAATGTACTGCAGTGATTGGCAGTGTAGTGTATTGGTTACAGGTGTTAACATGTGAAAAAAGTAGCTACATGGTATACATGGTCATGTGGGACAAGGCTACCCATGATTATCTTATCACCTAACTTGGTACCAGTTGGTTACACACAGGGTGTGGGGGTAGATGTTATATTGAATGGTGCTTGCTAGCTTCATGTAACCTGCTGGCACCCTGCTACATGCTTTACAGAGTGTTTACATGTCCCATGGACCACAGGGCTGCATTTAATGTATTGGTAGTTGGTTCCACTTGGACCCTCTAAGTGGAGTGTACAGTTCCTTCCTGGGCAGAAGTGAGAGCTGAATGGGAGGAGAGTGGACAGGGGCTGGGGAATCAGGGACCCGGTACCTTAGTGGGGCTGTTCCTGTCCAGAGTGCTGGCCTGGCTGGTGGCAGGCCCCCCGCACGCCAGTGCGTGGTAGCTGGAATTGGAAAAGCACTGGGCATAGCTGCTACTTTGAGACAAATCTGGGAAGAGAACAAGGTGCCACATACCATCATACTCCTGCCCTTGACATGAGATGCCCCAATACTGATACTTGGGCTGGGCAGCCTTGAGAGTGCTCTGCAAAAAGACAGCTAAGTCTCCCAAGCTTTCTGGCATCCACTAACCCCACAGAAATCTGTGGAACCTGATTTGCCCCTTCCCTTGTGGTGGCCTTCCCTGCAGGATGCAGATTGGTCGTGGCACCAGCAGCTAGAGCATGGATGAGGGAAGAATGTTGGCTTTGACATTCTCCTATGTCCCTAAATCACTGCTTATCTGTGCTGATCCTCCCCTGCCTCCTCTCCTCCCCCCAGCATCAGATTCCAGAAGTGAGGCCATAAAGAGAACCCCAGTCCTGTCCTCCTGCCCTTTGGATTGCAGGACATCTTGACAGGGCTGGAAAATTCCAGTGGAATGGCATGGGGAAACCTTGCCAACTCATTCATTATAGTCATAGAAGAAAGTCCCTAAATCTTTGTGTGCTTGGGCTTTCATCAGAAGATACCTATTTTGGCTGAAACTGGAGGCAGGAGAAGGGTGCATGGAGGCCAGGGTCTCTGAAGGCAAGGTCTGCATCTGGGCTGCCTCTATCCTGCAGCACCTAGCATGGAGCTGGGCCCACGGTACACAACACTTAGCAGGAATGGGCTGATGTGATATGGGTTTTCTAAACACAAAGTATAGGGCAGCCATGAGCTATGGAGCCAGCTGGAACGGGCTGTCATTCTTGTGCTCACCCAGACAGGCCCAGCCTCTTGTAGTCCAGGGCTACTGGCAGTTTGAGCATTTGACCTCATCTTTTTAATTATGAAGCAAAAAGCCTTCCTTATTTCTAAGGCAGCAGTCCATGGTTTAGGGGAGAGGAAGGATCTGGCCCAACAGCCCCACCCTCATCCCATTCAGATTCCCGGATAGAACCACCCATTGGAGTTGTTGCCACATTTGTGGACAGTCTGGGTTCCAGCAGGCCTAGCCAAGGGACATTGCCCTCACTTTCAGATCTCCCTAAGTCAGGAACCATCCCCTTTCACTATAGTAATAGGGCCCTTCTAACTCTGGGAACAGAGAAGGGACAGTTACTCTGAGGCCTTCACCCAAAGAAGCAAAATTGGGACAGGGTCTCAACACTGGGCTCCAAGGCCAGTTTTCTTAAGGTGTCGCAGGCATCAGGCTTAGGAGAGGTTCCCCTGGAGAGTTTAGGAAAGTTATTGTTTAATGTTGGTATTCCTGTGGCAGAAGAACGGGAAGATCTGGGGAATTGGAAGGAGGCTCCTAACTGTAGGCACATAGTGCTGAAGGTCTAGGAAATGATACCCCATGAAGCCCCATCTACCTTTCCCAAGTAGGCTCCTGCTTGTCATCCCCATTATCTCTCTAGGGGGGTCTGAACATCCAGCCCCATCCACCAACCCTGCAGTCACGACCACCCAAGGATATGGTATAGCTCTTCCTGGGTTGTATATATATGGAGAGGGAGGAGAGTGGGGTGCTGGGGGCATAGCCCTTACCTGAGAGGGAGTAGTCAGTGCTGGTCATCCTCAGGGCAGGTGTGTAGGAGACGCGGGGAGCCAGGTCACGGCCCTTCTCTTTTTGCCGCCGTCGGCGCCAGGCGAACAGGCCCAGCAGCACCACAATGAGGAACAACAGTAGGATGATACCTGTGACAGCGCCCACCGAGTGCCGCTCTGCACCCAACGCTGGGCTGATCTTGGTGTAGGGATTCAGCTCCTCCATCATGAGGGCAGCTGCGGGTGGAGGGAGGGCCTGAGCCTGAGACAGGCCTCCTTGCTCTTCAGATCTCATCTGCCAGACCTAGACTCCTCTAACGTTAGGAGGCCTGAGTTCTGGTCTTGGCGCTATTCGGGTTTCTCAGGAGTTGGAAAAAATTGGACTCGACTCTCTCCATGTTTATTAGCCGTGTGACTTAGATATGACTTAAGAGTCCTCAGTTTGCTCATTTGTAACATGGGACATAATCCCACCCTCCCCAGGGATGGTAAGCACCATATGACAAACTGACAATGAAAGCTGTGAGTGCTGTGCCAGTATACCCAGGATTACTGCCCACAACACCCATCTTGATATATATGTGGGCTATCCCCCATCTCCTAGAACCAACAGCAGTATAATTCCTTACATGTTTGTTGTAGCACTTTACAAAGGGTTTTTATGTTTACAAAACCATTTATCAAGTGCTCACTTATGTGCCAGGCACTATGCTGAGTCTGTTATTCACATTACCTCAACTTGGTGCTCACAACTGCTCTGTGGTGGGGAGGGGTGTCTTTTGACTGTAGAGCTAGAGCTAAGGTTGAGCCCCTTTGGGCTCCTTAGCCCTCAGCAGAACCTTGTGCTGTGGCAGAAGAAAGGGATTAATCTCTTTCTACTTTGCATGTGGAATAACAGGCCCAGCAAAAGGAAATTACCTGCCCAAGGACACCTAGCAGGTTGGCAGAACCAGAATTTGGCAGATCTTCCAATGGTCTAGTGACCTTTCCACAGCACTAGCTTGGCTACAGGAAGCTTGCCAAAGATGAACACGGGGAAGCCGTGACTGAGAGGCTGTCTGCTCCATCCACTTCTCTAGCCACTGGTGCCTCTGCCTCCCCTCTGCAGCCCACCCTATTCCTGCTCTCCTCCCAAACGTCAATAAAGGGAAGTCGCAAAGTATCCTTATACAATCGAGTTGTTCCCCCTGGAATCTCCCCAGAGTCTGTGTCAATGGGGTCCTTTCCATAGCCCTCTGCCTAGGGATTCTGCCATCTCTGTATTACCTTGGTCACACCTGATTCCTTTGAATCCAGAGCTGCAATAACAGGTGCCGGTGACATGGTCACAGGTGGCATTGTTCATGCACTCACATAGCTGCTGACACCCATAGCCAAAGGTTCCTGGGGCACATTCTGTGTAATACGAAGAGTTGGGGTAGACAGTGATACACAGTGACACTCCACCTTTCCCATCCCATATATGGACATTTGTGCTGATTAGCCAGTCTGTCTCACAGAGTCCCTGTAGTTCCTGTTGTGCTTTGGTTTGATACTTGGGGGTAGACAGCATCTCTAGCCCTGAGTGGGAGGACACCCACCCTATTTTTTCCTCATTTGACACATTTATGCAGCATCCTTCACATGCTGGGCCCTGAGCTGAGTGCCATAAGGGCTTCAAAGAATCAAACCAGATGTGCCTCCCTCTACTCCCTCAAGCCTCTGCTATGCCTCAACACCCCATCCCACCCCCAAAACGGAGGAAGAAACTTTAGTTTTTTTTCCTTGGGAGTTGCTCCAGAAGTCAAGGGAGCAGGTTTGCAGAGACCTAGGAGACTGAGGCCTGGCACTGACACCCAGGGTCATGGGTTGGGAGAACTTACTCTGCTCACAGTGTTGCCCGGTGAAGCCTGTGCGACAGGTGCACTTGCCGCTGATGTGGTTACAGCTAGCGCCATTCTGACACTGGCACACGCGCCCGCAGTCCTTCCCATAAAAAGCTGCTGGGCAGCCTGGAGAAACAGGGTAGGGGCAACTTTGGAGGTGCAGCTGAGACCAAACCGGTTGTCTGTCTTCTGCCACCTCTCTGATAGCTGGGGCGAATAGTGAGACCATGAGCCATCTCCATACTCTGAACTCTCACACTGAGGGGGTGGAGAATCCTTTGGACAAAGGTGCCTTGGAACCAGAGGCCAGGCTAGTCACCTAGCTGTGCAGCCGCAGATCACTCTTCACCCTGGGCCTCACTGTCCAAAAGGAGGGTCTGGTCTTTGTGATTGCGGGAATACCATATGGCCCTAACCTTCCAGGATTTTGGGCCCATCAACCCCTGAATGCAGCCATGCTCCCCCTAATCCTAGAAGTTGGAATGTCTTACAGCCCTTTGGCCGCTTCCTTCCTCTCTCCACTGCAGGCCTAGACAATGCCCCAGGCAGCCAGCAGGCCGCAGCATGGGATTCCAAATAGCTGGGAGGCGGGGCTTACGCTGCGTGCAGAAGAGTCCAGTCCAGCCTGGGGTGCAATGGCAGGCCCCATCCTCAGCGCTGCAGGTCGCCCCATTGTGGCAGCTGCAAGTGTGGAAGCAGGCAGGGCCCCAGAATCCAGTTGGGCAAGCTAGAGATGGAATACAGAGGGTGAGGGCAAGGCAGAGAGGAGCAGATGAAAAGGGGCGGGGGGTGGGGGTGCACGTCAGAGCCAAAATGCAAGGAGGTACTCAGGTGGCATTTCCTAGCTTTCAGAAGGCTTAACATCCCCAGAATTCCTCCATTCACCACTTGGCCCAGTTGTCCAGATTCTCTGCCCATTCTTCCAGCTCTGAGGGCTCCTGAACCTTCCCTCGCAGAGGACTGATTTGGAGTGGGGCGCATGTGGTAAACTGTAAACATTGCTGTTTACTGTGTGAATACTGTGTATACCAACTTCCTCACAAGGATGGGAACTTAACCAGGGTGGAGGCTCTCTCAGGATGGCACCTGTGTCTCCATCAGAATGGAAATTCCCTTAGGCCAGGCCATCCAACTAGAACCTGCCTAGGGGTACTGGCTAGGCCTGACACATCCGCCAAGGGGCTCCACAGGGCAGAGGCTGTGTCTCCACCCTTAGATAGGGAGGCCCCTGTTAACTCTGTATCAGATTGGGTACAACCTATATGAACAGCCCCTACAATGCTCTGTCCAGGCTTATGATGCCCAGAACATCATTCACCTGGGCCACCCAGAGGATATCCTCGCCCCTCTGAGATGACTGCCCTGGCCTCACTTCATTTCCCTACTTCCAAACTCCAGCATGCTAGTCCCTGCCTCCTCTTCCTTTCCATCCAAGCGTAGGGGGTACTCCTTGCTCAGGTGCTGATGGAGTGCTCTCAGCATTAATAGCATTAATGGTACTATACCAACAATGTCAATACCTTTAATACTAGCAGTTAATAATGCCAGTGACCAATCCTAAAAATTTATTATATTAGCTAGAGAGTTAAGTGGGACTCAGGTAGACATTCCTATCTGCAGAAGGAGATTTCAGCCCTGGGAGGTGGAGGCGCCAGGGTCAAGGAGTGAGGTGTTTTGAGGCTTGACCCCGGGTTAGGGGCATTCCCAGGGGGCAGCAGCTTACCCTGTGAGCAGTCCTTGCCAATCCATCCGGGGAAGCACTGGCAGGAGCCATCGATGGGGCTGCAGGTCCCATTGTTGGCACAGGAGCAGAGCTGGGCACAGTCCTGCCCAAAGTGCCCTCCAGCACACACTGTGGACACAGGACAGCCTGGCACCTGCCCTCCCACCTGTAATCCTCAGACCACCATCCACAGCTATACCCCCAGAAGTTCCCAGTCCACAGCCATGGCTACCCTAGGATCATGGACCTGGGTAGAACTGCCCATCTCGGCACCCCCACCACCCTTCTCCATCTGCACATGAATGAGTTCCCCTCTGGCGTCCATAGCTGCATTCTTCGGGAGGCTCTATTAAAGATGCTTTCCAACACAGGAGAAAACTGAGGCCCATGGGGTAGAATCACTTGACTTAGGCCTCATAGAAGTGGAGAGGCTGAGAGAGCACTCAGTCCAGTGTCCCCTGTACTGCTGCTCCACAGCCTTCTGTTTTCCATTACTACACTCTTGCCAGCATCACTGATCCCATAGCCATGAGGGCAGAGAACGTCAGTAGCTGGAAGGAGAGGGACAAATGTAGGTGGCAGGTCTGTCTGCAGTTAGACTGTTGGATGACTGGCTATCCCTGTCCACCTATTTCTTCTGTCTCTCCATATCCAACCTGTTCCTCAAGCCTCAGCTCAGTCTCTTCCTCAAGAGAGCCCTCTGGGTCCACAGGGCACTCTCTCTCATTGAGCTCCCATGGTATTTCCACTCTGAGTCACTTGTAGGATTTTGGTCCCAGCCCCTCTTGGAGGAGTCACTCCTTGATCCCTGGAGGAAGGGCTAGTTTCCTCACCTCCGCTGAATACAAGCTCCTTTAGGACTAAATCTGAATGTTAACTGAGCGCCTACCACTTGTTTCCCCCTGCAGTTCATCCTCCAGCTTCTTCCTACAACTTGAGCACAGCTCTCTTCATGGCGCTCCTGTGCCCTGCTCAGACATCCTCAGTGGCTCTCCATTGTCCCAGAATGAAATCTGGATCCTACAGATCAGCACTTTACCGACCTCAGACACATAAGCCACTGGTCTATCATACCACTATCCAAATACACTCCATGCCTTTGTTTCTTTGTGCCTTTGCTCTAGCTGTTCCCTTCTAGAAACTTTCCTGTCCCTCACATTCAGCTGTGGAAATCCTACTTTGCCTACAAGACTCATCTCAAATGCCCAGGAACCCTCTGTAGGAGGCTGCTAGTCTTTTGATATCAACTTTCTTCTTAGTAGAATCTTGAGTTTTAGCTGGGGCTATGGCAACCTGGAATAAAGCTCATTTGGGCTCCTGCACAGCTGGGCATGGCCATGTGACTACATGTGGCCAGTGGTAAGTGGAAATGTGTCTGCCTGTTCCTCCTCCTCGTTGAAGGATAATGTGGATTATGGATGAGAACTGTGGGTAATATGGCTGGAGCTCAAGCAGTTATCTTTCATCAGATGTGGAAGCCCTGTGCGGAGGATGACTGAACAAAGTAGGAGAAGCGTAGGTCCCTGGCATCCTTGTAAGCTACCCTACCATTCCCTAGTGGCCTCCTCCTAGACCTTTTCTTATGTGTGTTTTTGTTTTTGTTTTAATGTGTGAGAGAAATAATGCTCGTTATTTTCAAGCCAAATATTTTGGGTTTTTATGTCACCTATAGCTGAACTTAATCCTACCTGATTCACCCTTCTTCTCTGTTCTCGGGGACTATGTGTCCCTTTTTGAGATTCCAAAACACTCTATCGGTTTCTTCCCTGGTTTTCTGTTACTGTGACTTGTGAACTTGTTTCAGGCAAGGCCTGGGTTCCACCCATATCTGTGTCCCCCACGTGGCCTGGAAAAACAACAGGCACTCAAGGCATGGTGACTGAACATGTGGAAATAAACTGGCCACCCCTTTCCCCTGACTTGACTTCCACGTTCTACTGGGAAAGGCTAAGCTCAGAACTTCCCCCACTAGACTACAGACTATGTAAGGGCAGGGAACCTGGCTGTCTTGTTCTTCGTTGGGTCTGAGTGCCCAGCACAGTGCTTGGCATACAGCAAACACACAGGAAATATTCCAAAATGGCCAAAATAGGCCCCAGGAGCAGTGATCTTCCAGTGAGTTCTAATGGAAACTTCTCTCTTTGAGCTCCTCTCAGTTCAGCATGCTCTCCTCAAAGCCCAGTTCCAGCCAGCCCTACATCCTCAAAGAAGGCTTCCTTGCCTTCCTGTTATGGGGGAGGAACTCCTTGAATTCCCTGAGCCACACGGGGAGGTATTGATTCTTAAAGAAAAGCAACTTCCCCAGGGCCCAGGTCTGCAAAATCTTGGGCTGCACACTCTCTATACCACACTGCCTGGCACTCATATGGCCAGTCCTTCCCCAACCAGATTGTGGATACATGGTGCCTAGGACCCGTGTTCACTCTATGCCTCTCCTAGACATGATTAGTGGTTGGGACAAATAATAAAGGCAGCATGGTATACCAAGCTCTCTAGTCCAAAGCCTTAGGTTTGGGTCCTAGTGTTATTTAAGTATTCAACAAGCACTTCCATGCACCAGACACTATTCAAAGTGCTTCACAAATATAAGTTCAATTACCCTTGTAATACTCCCATTATTATATATTTTCGTTAATACTAAGCCTTGCCCACTTCCTCAGGCTGTGGTTAATAGCTGTGGACAATCTGGCTGATTGGGGCCCTGTGCTCCTGGCAAAATCCTTAGCTCCTTCCAGGGCAAGCCCAGGGTCCGGAGGATGACACACATCTTACCTGTCCACATGTCTGCAGCTCAGGCTCCCACTTCAGCTAACTGAAAAGCATGTCACCCAGCCTCCTCTTCCCTGCCTCTGAGAGATGCTTGATTTGGGGAACCTATTCCCCCCAGCCCTCACCCTCTGTGAGAATGGGGTGCCAGAGCTGCTCTACCTTACCTCCACCCCTAAACCAACTCTCTGCTTCTCTAACAAGACAGTTTTATCTCTGAAGTCTTTCTCACATACACAAGGCTGACAAATTCACCCACAGAGCTGCTAATGCGATCAGTCTAATACATTAATTGGTTGACTTCTTAGCTGAATCGAGAGTGAGGAAAAGAGAGGGGTGGTGGAGAGAAGGAGGGGGCTGGTGAAAAGAAAACATCTGGTTATATTTAATCTATGTTTAATGATTCTGCATAAGCAGTGTCTGTAATTTGTAACTCGCTGGAAAGCTGGTCATTAGAAAGTGTCAGTTCAATTTTTTACGAGGTTTGAGACTTAACCAGGGCAGTTGCCATTAATAGCAAACTCTATTAGATCTATATGTGGAAAATACTCATTAGGCCAGTGGGTGATAAATCAGACATCGCAGGATCTGAGAGTTATTCCTCGGGCTGCTTAGGTCCTAATTTAGACCCGGCCTATCTGTATTGATGGCTAGGTCTCTGACGTTTAATAAGTAAACCTCGACATGTCAGGTTATGATTAAACTGTCCTACGAGGGGTGCAAGCAAATGAAACTGTCACATATGTTTCCCTAGGGCCCAAACTTCTCATGACCTCAAAGCATCATAGGCTAAACTCATTCATACATATTAAGGCCCCATATGCTTACAAAGATAGCCCAACTCAGTAGTGATTATTCATCAAAAGACTCAATTCCCCTGGGAGGTAGTGAGCTCTCAGTGGAAGTATTTAAGCAGCTGACAGATGAGATTCTTGCACAGATGACCTTCAAGTTGCTTTCAGTTCTGTTTACCTTAATCTGAGATCCCTTTGCTCCTTACAGGTTAGAGTACAAATTCTTGCAACTTTGTGTTCAGAGCTGTTCAGAAGGCTCCAGATCACCTTCTTGGCCCCTTTCCCACCCCCAGTTCCTGCATCTTTCACCCATTCCCTACTGGACAATTGCAGGTGGACTCCCCTGTGCTCCACCCAGCCTGTTTCCTCTACCTGAATGCTTTTCCTCCTCCTCTGCCTTTCAGGCTAAGGCCCAACTGAAGTTCTGCCAACATGGAGCTGTCCCCCAAATCCATGCTGCCTTGGCCTAACTAAGCCAGGGATGGCAATAAGCAATGATGTGTGTTAAAGCCAGCTTCTACCTTTGCACTGGTTGTTAAATATTCAGGAATTCTGTGACTGGTGTTAAGCCACTGGTACCTTGGAATCAACCATGGTGGAAACATTTTATCATGGAAATTCGCAAATGTTACAAATCAGGGGTCCTACCCCCAAGCCAGTTACGCAAATAAACTTTTCAACTCCTTGAAAAACTTTTTCTCCATTTTCAACTCCTGTTGAGTGGGAGAGGTTGACTAGAGTTGGTGTCTTAAAGAATTCTGCATCTGAGATAGGAAAGCAGGTGCTCTGGGATTAGTGATGTCAGTCTGAATGTGAGGAGAGAAGGGCTACAAAGTTGCCATCTCCAGCTAAAACCAGAACTGTCCCCTCTGAGCTCCCACAGCATTCTCTGCCTTTACCATCTGGCACTCAGCATAAGCCATTTGGGGCCACTTCTTATGTGGACTTCACCTTTGCTCATTTCATTTTTCATCTATGCATTTAGCATGTGCTTTGGAGTCAGAATTTGTTTCTCAGCTCTGCCACTTGCTAACTGTGAGATCATGAAGAACTGATTTAATCTCTCTGAGCCTGTACCTTTAACTGCATCATGGCTTTGTCTCATGCCCTGTGGTGCCTAGTTCTTAGAAAGGTAGGCGTGAGCCTTGAAGAGGCAAGGAGCTGCCTCTACAGGGTATGAATCCCCAAAGCCTTACTTCCCTTCCAGGATCCCTCACCTTCCTGGCCCCCACTTTCCCTTAGAGACAGTACCTTGGTTGCAGAGGGCTCCGGAGAATCCGGGGAGGCACTCACAGATTCCACTCACGTGGTGGCAGGGCCCACTGCTGTGCACGCAGAGGGGGCATGGCTGGGTGCAGCCGTGACCATGGAACCCAGGGGGGCAGACTGGGGGTGAAAGGGTTATGTGGTCAGCAGCCCAGGGGGCCCCAGCCAGCCTGGTCATCCTCTGATCCCACACAGAGATGAAGGTAGGCTCCACAAAAGTATGGGGAGAGCTATACCCACCCCACACCTTGGAGGGCCTGTTCCTTTCTGCAGAGAGGAGCTGTGGGTCTGGTCCTGTTTCCACTGAGGAGCCGGGCTGGGCTCAGAACTTGGGGACAGAAAAGCCAGGGCAGAGGGAGAGGGGACTAGAGGGAGGGATTTGATGGGGGCTGACTCTGAGAGCCCAGCCTCTCTCAGGCCAGGACTAGTTTCAACTAGGCCTTAAGGGGTGAGGAAGATGGGCCATTCGAGGTCTGCAGGTTGGGGACTTCAGCCTTACTTCTCTGACATAAGGGTCCTCGGAAGCCAGGGGCACACTCGCAGCTTCCATCCTCTGGGGAGCAAGAGCCGCCGTTCTCACAGCTGCAGGAGACGGAGCAGTTGGGGCCCCAGCGACCAGGCGGACATGTGCTGTCACAGCGGATGCCTGCAAGCCAGATACAGACTTAGGTCAGTGGTAAGAGAAGTGAGG
This sequence comes from Eidolon dupreanum, assembly GCA_028627145.1. NCBI lineage: Eukaryota > Metazoa > Chordata > Mammalia > Chiroptera > Pteropodidae > Eidolon > Eidolon dupreanum. Next base: position 37,237,022 of record CM053509.1, on the reverse strand, counting down.
GCAAAAGGAAGCTTGGTGGGAAGGGGGCACCATGAAATATGACAAGGTAGAGACAAATACAATGTATCTGGGAATATGGAAGAAAAACTCAGCCGAGCCTTAGTTTGTCAGGGAGGGCTTCCAGGAAGAAGTGATGCCATAACTGAGTCCTAATGGCCAATGAATAGCTGACCAGGTAAAGGAAATCCTACGTGCAAAGAGAAGGAGGCAAGAGAGAAAATCATGCCTTGAAAGAAAAAAAAAAAAGTTCCGTGTAGCTGAACCATAAAGTATAAGATGAGATATGGCAAGAGACGAGACTGTGGGAATAAGGGACCAAATCATGAAGGATCTCCTTCGTTTTTGACATCTTAGCTGTATCCAAGGTTAGGCCTGAGAGAAACCAGCTATGGGACAAGTAAGTGCTGTTACGGGGGGCTGCACAAGCTGGAGGCTACATGCCCACCCTCATTAGCCTAGGAGCCACTCGTCCTCGCTGGGTTCCAGCCACCCAGCCCCAGGGTGAGGGCCAGAGAGAGGGTGGGTTTTTTTAGATTCTTTTGACCACGATCCTCAGTGCAATATGTATTTTATATATCATATGCGCTCGCACATGTATAATAGAAACCAATGCTTTGAAAAATGACATTTACTGTGTGTGATGCACTCTGATAGTTTCTCTGCACTATGATGTATTCTATTCATTAAGGGAAAAAAAGCTAGTTGTGACCCAACAAATGGATTTAATGACCCTCGGTTTGACAAACGGTGGCCTAGGAGGGATGGATGGAATTTCTCAATAAGAAAGAGGAGCAAGGCCTACAGATCCTTTTTAAGCTGAGAGAGGAAATATGTGTTGGGGTAATTACAGCCAAAGGCTAAGAAGGAATTTAAAAAGGCCTGAGGCTGGAGGCCTCAGCTCTGGGGTGGGGCTTGCTCCCAGGCCAAAAGGCTTCCAGTCTGACATACATTGATTAGGTGAATGGACTGGGTGGGCCCTGGAGACCTATGTGGCTTTGGAAGGTGAATATCAGAAGCTCAGAGAGGAACAGAATTAGTTTAAAAATCATATCTGCCTTGTAATAAGGACTGGGATTATGAAAAAGAGAAAGAGGGAGGAAGACACTCAGGCTCAGAGAACAGAGCCAGTCCTAGCAGCAGTGAGAGAACAGTGGGACCAATTTAGTGGCAGGCTGGAATTGTACAAGCCCACCTGGGCTGGTGGGGAAAGGAGAGACGGGCAGGACAGCTGGAGAGAATGGAGAGGAAGGGGAGGCAACAGGCTTCAGTCATGCCCCAGTGCCTCAGTCTAGCCTAGTGCCCCACTCCCCCGCCCCAACCCTTGGGAACTCCCTTTCACAACAGGCTGCGGGCTTAAGATACCACTCTCCAGAAAACAGGTCTGTGTGGAGGGAGAGGGGAAATTCTCCCCAGAGAGAATTTGGTGGCCACATTTCACCCCTTGATGAAAGTCTCACAGTAGGTGAACCCTGGGCTGGCAGCATGGATTGACTGAAGGGGAGCCTGGGGAAGGAGAAACTACCCTGCAAAACCCGAAGCCTGTGGTTGTTAAATGTTGCCATTTATTGCTGGGCCTGACAGGGCACTGGGTACATGGTAGCTCCAAATAAAGACTTGGTGAGTATTTGATTCAGTAAATGCTAATTGAATAAATGCCTCCCTGAAAATGCAACCCTATGTCTCCCATTCTCTTGACACTAATGTCCTGAGACCTTGGGCACCTCCCTTTCCTTATCTGCAGCATAAGCAGACTAGAGTAGATCATCTTCAAGGTCTCCTTCACTTTGAGAGGAAAAGCTGTTGGCCAGCTTCTTTCAATATATCTCAATAAACATTTAATAAGCATCTACTACATGCAGGGCAAGATGAATTAGACATGATGGCAGTCATCAAGAAGCCTATGGCTTATGAGGGCAAGGGGAAAGACATGCATACACTTCGGGCAGAGAAAACCCGGTGTTGAGCCGAGATACAAGCAATATGTCAGGGGTTGAGGAATCAGGGGTGGGTGGGGAAGGCTCACTGAGCAAGAGGCTGGGTCCTGTACCCCATCCCCTTCCTGTCTTTCCTTGGTCCCCTTCTGCATGATAAACCTCAGGACATCAATCGTTCCTCGGAAATGACTTCAGGACCATGTTTGGGGAAATTAGCTTTAGAACAGCACAGGCTTGGCTGAAAGGTTGTCCATCAAAGACAGAATTTCTGAGCACCAGATGTCATTAAAATCTTATCGGCTCACTTGAAATTAAGGCAATGAAAAATTAAAGTGGATTTTCACTTGGCTCTAGCTAAGAGTCTACAGTGCCAGTGTACCGAAGGGCAGGGGAGGAAGAGCCAGGTTGAAGATACTGCAGAGGAAGCAATATCCCCAGCCCTGGGCTCTTCAGAAACTTTCTGCTTGTGGAGAACAGAGGCTGCTCAGCAGCCTGGTGTGAATTATTTATCTGAGGACCTACACAGCAACACCTATATTTCTTTCTCCTTGCTGTCCAACACCTTAGGACTGGCTAATAGGTTCCTTCATGCAGTATATCATTATTAAGGACTTCCTGTATTATTGGTTTACATTTACTGAACACATACTATGTGCCAGGTGCTGTGCTGTTAGCAGTTACAGGTATTAATTCATTTAAACTTCAAAACAACCCTATAGTTATGGAGATTATAATTATCTGCATTTTATGGATGGAGAGTTCAGGTCCTGAGAGGTTAAGGGACTTGCCCAAGGTCACAAACCCAGACAGTCTGGCTCTAGCTCCAAGTTCTAAACCACTGTGTTATCCTGTATCTCAGTGTGTGCCAGGCAGTGGATACAGTTGTGAATAAGGCGGATGTGGTCCCTGCCTCCACAGAGCTGATGGTGGAGATGGGGAGGCAGAAAATAAATAGTTACTTCAATCTGGGTTCAGTAATGATTGAGGTATGTACTGCAAAAGGAAAAGTGTAGGGCATTATGAGAATTAATAAAATGGGCTCTTATGTAGTCTTGGCCAGGTTGAGGGGGTGAGTTGTAGCAGGAGGAGAGAGCCTTGCCAAAGGAAGTAACCTTTAAATTGAAATCTGTTGGGTGAGAAGGCATTATCAGGTGAAGAGAGAGGGAAAGAGCAATCCATACAGGAGGACTACACGTATGGAGGCCCAGAACGTGTTTGGCCCATGTGGCTGGAGTGTATTGAGTGATGGGAGGTGGCAAAGGAGAGGAGGAGGAGTTGGGCAGGGTCAGATCATGTGGGCCCCAGGCCACCAGAAGGATTTTGGATTTTATATATGTGCCATGAGAAGCCACTGAGGCATTCTGAGCAGGGACTGATGTGAATGGATCTGGGTGCTGAAAAGTTCACTCTGGCTACTATGTGCTGAGTGGATGCAGCTGGGCAAGAGGGGAGGCCCAGAGACCAAGTAGGAGGCCGAGGCAATACCAGCTGAGAGATGGGGCCTGGTGGACCGGAGTGGTGGCAGTGGGGTGGAGACAAGTGGGTAGATAGATATGCAGGACACACACAGAGAACAAGAGTCTGAGCCTGAGCTAGGAGAAAGTTCCTTGTCCCTCTCTCCACCATATCCTCTGCAAACACCTACATCTACCAGGTGTCAGCCTTTGTCTGATTCTTTACTAGTGTGCTGCTACCCCTTAGAAGAGAGCCTGCACTGAAAAGGTGCTCAATCAATATTTGTGTATTAAATTGAATAACATAGAGAACTGAAGCCCAGGAAGTAAAGGGAAAGATGCATATTTAGGAAGCAAGAAGAAGTAGTGGCCAGTGACAGAGCAGTCCAAGGGAAGTAGGAGAATATCAAGAACCCAGTTTTACAGGACCTGGTGGTGGGAAGGCAAATGGGGGTTACCTGTCCAGCCAGCCAGGCAGCAGCAGTGGCCGGTGACAGGATCACAGCCATCGGCATGGCTGCAGTCACAGCGCTCACTGCAGTTCAGCCCAAATGTGCCGTCCTGTGGACAGAAGGGGAGAGAGAAGTGACCAGACCTAGATCCCCAGATCTTCACACACTTCTGTTGGATTTTGATGACAAAACTGAGCCATTGCTTCACAATGATGCAGAGAGAATAAGGCAGTGACACAGTGGGAGCACTTTTTATAACAGGATCAACGTGGCCATGAAGTCACTCCAAAAAATTATTTGGCCATATTAACAAGCGTATGGGGTTTGTAAGGAGGAAGGTGATGGTCTTGCCCTACTTCTCAATGGTCAAGCTCAGAAAGCTGTAATGACAATTAATTAAAGTTGTAAATGAAAACGCCCTTTGCAAATTGTAACACATCAATCATATGTGAGGAATGACTGATTTATGGTTACTGTGGAAGAAGGTGGTGACAAAATTTTTGTGTGCTTGTTAGGTATCAAGAGCCTTATACAACTCATTTCTCTTAATCCTCACAACAACTCTATATGATGGTTCCATTACATTCACAATTTAAAGACGAGAAATAGGGTTAGAGAGGAGAAGTATCATGCTCAAGGTAATAGAGCTAGAATGTGGCAAAGCCAGGATTTGAACCCAGAACTGTAGGATTCATTCAACAATATCACATCAGTTGGCTTAACTTAATTTGTATCTTAGACTGAGATCCAGTGGTTAAGTCTAGGTGGTTATTGCTGGACAATGCTTGGTTTAGCCCTCCCACACCCTGATCATAACATTATACAGTGCTGGAACCAGAAAGAAGCTTAGACATGATCTATCAAAGGATGGCAACTTTGATGGATTAGTAAGGACTGTCCTGTAGCACTGTGTCATGATGGATTCTGAAGCTGCATTTGGGTCAGGTAAAAATTCCAGAGTCAACTACTAATGTTTACCAAGAGCAACAAGAGGAAAGGGATGCAATATCACATCTGCCAAGTATTTGCCATTTTATACACAAGAGGGCTGAGGCCTGAAATAGGAAAGTGGCCACAGAGAGGTTAAGACTAGGACTGAGACCTGATCCAAGGGTCCACCTGTGCTCTTCTCTGCACCTCTGTGGACCAAATAGCCGCAGGGAAAGGACACGAGGGGATGCCGAGACCACTGGATCCTTCTCAGACCTGGGAACTCACCGGGCAGGGCAGCTCGCAGGTATCTCCCAGCCAGCCGGGGGTACAGGAGCAGGAGCCATTTGTAGGGCTGCAGGCCGCCCCGTTGGCACAGGTGCAGCTCTCATTGCAGTTCAGGCCCCACATCCCGCTGGGACACGGCAGGGTGCAGTCGAGGCCCTGCCACCCTAAGGAGAGAGAAAGAGGCTGTCACCTCTCTTCTCAGGCCCAGCATAGCTTTCTGCCCACTACCCCCAGCTCTGTACTGGGCATCTCATCCAAACCACCACTTCCGTGATCGCTGGTTTAGGACACACATTCCACATAGAGTCTACTCAGAAATATGCATGGCTGTTATGGCAGGGGTCCCCAATCCCTGGGCCATAGACCAGTACCGGTCTGTGGCCTATTGGGAACCAGGCCGCATAGCAGATGAGCAAGCGAAGGTTCATCTGTATTTGCAGCTGCTCCCCGGCGCTAGCATCACTGCCTCAGCTCCACTTCAGATCATCAGGCATTGATTCTCATAGGAGCACCGGTCCCTGGTGTCAAAAAGGCTGGAAACTGCTGGTTAGGAGAGCTGGGGCCAGAATGCAGGTCTCCTGCCTGTCAGTTCTCACTGTTTTTGCTGTGAGCTGATGTCCCCACCTGGGACAGGGCACCAGCTGAGGTAGGGAGGGCCATCTCTGTCCAGGGTTGGGTCAGCCAGGTTATCTCAGGGCCCTTTGTTTTAGGGACAGGCCTGACTTCTCATTCTGAGGCTGGTCACCGGCCTGTTTGCCCCCAGGCCCATTTCTCCCCTTCCTCTGTTCTGTGTCACAGGGGCTGACCCCTACAGTTGCATGTCCCAGGCTCCCCCTCAGCTGGTTCCTAGATGGGTTCACCAATGGGAGACCTGGTCCACAGATGGACAGGGCCTCTGGTGCTGGCCATGTCTCCGTGTTCCAGTACTATTGTGTAGTCTCTCTGCCCATGTCCCAGCTCTCACCAGGTGGCCCTCACTCCTAGGAGTGGTAGCAGCTCTTCCTACAGTTGCTAATCTTGGGGTTGTTCACCTTCCTTGTATGCTCTTTCGACTCTTCTCACACTATAGTAACAAATCTCCTTTATTAAATTCCTGCTATTGGAGTCCCTGGCATGGGTTTCCTTGGTTGGGACCTGATGTATAGGCTCCCTGACCCAGCATGTAGGTGGATAGAGCAAGGTCCAGACCCCTTGCTGGGAGTTCTCCTGGGCAGTGTGCACATCTGAGGGGACGGGACTGGGAAAGAAGGTACACTACCTTCTTTGCAGGTGCAGGAGCCATCTATTGGGGAGCAGGTGCCACCATTGTTACAGCTACAGACAGATGAGCAGTTGGGGCCATAGGTCCCTGCCGCACAGGGAACTGCACAGACTTCTCCCTGCAAAAGGAGAAGGTAAATTTTTGACCAGGGTTGCCCCATGCTAGGCAGCTGTGGTAGGCAGAATAATGACCCCCGCCTTCCCTCTACCCAAGATGTTCCTGGAACCTATGAATATGCTACCCTACACGGCAAAAGGGATTATGCAGACATGATTAGGAACCTTGAGATGAAGAATCTTGGATTATCCAGGTGGACCCAATCTAATCATATGAATCCTTAAAAGAACCAAAAAAGTAGACTTGAGAAGTCCTCTACCTACCTGCCTTGACTTTGAAGATGGAGGTGGCGACCACAAGTCAAGGAATGCAGCGGCATCTAGAAACTTGCACTGACCTTAATTTTACAGCCATCAAGAAAAGGGGGACCTTGACCTTACAACTCTAGTAACTGAATTTTGCCAAATGAGCAGGAAACTGATTTTCCCCTAAACCCTCCAGAAAGGAACACAGCCTGCCAACACCTTGACTATAGTCTACAGAGAAACCCAAGATTATGCGACCTTGATGAAGGGAGGCTCCTCTCCAGCCCTTTTCTCCTCCTGTCTCACCTGCACTGGCTGGGTCAGTGAGGAGAGACTGAGAAGTGCAGAGTCCTGCACCAGAAGGTTCCACGGCTCCCACTCTTTCCTCTGCCAGTCATTGGCAGGCCCTAACCAGCTGGAGTCTGCCAGTGCTCCCATACTCAGACAACGCTAATTTCTCCAAGACTATAAATAGCCCATAAGAATATATTTAAGCTCTGCAGGCTTTGGCCCAGGTGCAAATTACATGCACAGTTTATGATTTTCTCTGCATGAGTTTACATTGAGAGCGTTTTCTGTCCTGGTGCCTTCATTCATGTCCCTAATCTCAGTCCTCCCAGGAGGCCTCAAGGGGTCTGTATGCCCAGCTGTGAGTCTGCCGGTGGGGCTCAAAGAGGACACTCCACCCTGGCCCTGCTCTAGGGGGCAAGATGCAGAGCACCCAGCTTGAAATACCTACTCCCCAGAATGCTGCATCTGGGTTCCATAGTCTCCTAGCACAGCACATGCAAGGACATGGACAGTCAGCTTGGTCTTATAGCAGCCTGGGAGACCACCAGGCTTGAGAGGACTTTCTGCTTCCCAGAGAAGGAAATGGAAACTCAGAAAGGGCAGTGACTTATCTAGGGCCCCATGGTGTATTAATGAGGATGAAGGAGAAAGAACCAGACCTTCCTTCCAGAGTCGGAGCAGAGCCCAGTGGTTAGAGAACGGGCTCTGGTGCCATCCTACTGTGTGACCTTGCACAATTTACTAAATCACTTGGGGATTTGGTTCCTCCATCTGTGAAATGGGAATAATAACATCCCTACTTGATAGGATTATTAGGAGTATTAAATTAGTCATCCTATGTGAAGTAGATAGAGAGTGCCTGGCAAGTAGAAAGCACTATAAAAGCTATTATTACTGCAAAGAAATAGAGTATTATTATGAAAAGAATATGCAAACCTTCCAAGGTTTTAGTAGAAGGCAGCTCTAAAGAACAGACCCATCTCTTACTCAAGGAACAAATGGGCAGGTACAGGAGAGGTGACTCACCTTTCTGCCACCTCCTCCATTCTGGCTCCCTGACTCCCCTCATCATAGATGAACAGGCTGGAACCACCACTCACCAAGGGCATGGTCTTGGGGGATGGAATGACTACTCACTGAGGGGCTACTATGTGCCAGGAGCTGTTCAGAACAGCTTCCTATTTGTTAGTTCCTAATGGAAAAAAAAATAAAGTACAAATGGGGAAGCGGGCAGTTTCTAAAGTACATAGTTCTGCCCTAAAGGAATGTGAGCCTAGTACAGCTAACTATGAGCATGCCCCCTCTTCCACCTTACCGTCCTGGCCCTGATCTGGTTCAAACTCTTCAATAAGCACAGGTACTAACAGTTAAACTTTGTCAGATTCCCCTACCTTCTGGCCTCTGAGCTGAGGGTCAAGGTGTGCAGCTGATTGGCTATCTCTGGTGATCGACATGCAGAGCAAGCCAATAATAGCCTAATTTCTTGCCTTCGAGTGGCCCCTGGCCAAGATCTGATGATACTCAGGGTGACCTGGTGCCAACCCTTCCAACACACAGGATATTCTCTCACCCACACATCTTCCTGGTTTGGGACACCACTAGCAGGTGTGGCATCTGAGTCTGCAGGAGTCATTATCTATGCTTGTATATGCTTAGGTAGTCAGCATACACACCTGTGAAAGGGCTCAGTGTGTTTATCTCTGGAGATACCTATTTATCCATCTGTGTGGATTTGGGTATAAATTTGTGACTCCTTCCTGTCCTTCCCTCTTGGCATGTTTCCTCCTCAGCCCCACAGCCCAAAGCTGGTGGGAATTGGGCATGCACACAGCCATTATCATCCTAGCACACTGGGGGTCCTGGTAGGCTCACTCGCCTGCCTCCACCCTGGGTGGAGATGGGGATTTGATTTTATTTACATCCAGATTCTCAGGGCTTGGACCCTGCTGGTATATAATGGGCCCTCAATAAATGTTGTTTAATTGAAATGAGATGTTTGTGTGTACATGCTGGCTTCTACTGTGGACAGAACCAGAAGGACTGGGCACTTTCCATATGCTTTCTCTCTCACTCCAGGCAATTCAACAAATGTTTGTTGAGTGGGAGCCAACTCTGAGCCAGCCCTGATCGTGGGTTCCAGGGGTGCACTGAAGCCTGAAACTTGTCTCTATCCTCAGCAACTCCCCGGCAGTGCCCACAGACATACTCATGCCTGCATGTTTATTTGTCCACTTATTTACTGTCTCCCCAGTTAGACTAGAGGCTTCATGAGAACAGGGATCTTATCTGTTTGGGTTGCCTAGTATCTTTAGCTCAGAACCTGCCACAGAGTGGAGGTACTCTATAAATAATGTTGAACAAATGAGTGAGGGGCCCTGGTGGGCTGGGGTCCCTTCACACACATGAAGCTGAATATTGCCTAGTCTAAGGATGGGTCCTATGCTATCACACTGACTCTAGGCCTCCCTAAGGGAAAGCTGGGCCAGATCGTGGCCTATGGTTCCATTCCACACCCCACCACCTCCTGTCTAAACCTTCCCTGGCCAGGCTGAGGTCATAAGAAGTACAGCCAGAAAATTACGCTGTTGGCCTCTAGCTCATCCACTCAGGAAGACAAAGATCTTCTGAGCCGAATAGGATCTTAGAGATGATCAAAGCCATCATCTTCATGAGGAGGAGACTGAAAGTCAGAGTGGGCCCACGAGGCAGAGCTGGGATTTACAGGCTGGTGCTCCTCAGGGGACTGGCTGTAGGGACTGTCTTACCCACCCTCTTATCCCGGCCCAGAACTTGGCCCAGTCCAGTCCTGAATTCATCTGTCAATCTTTTCACACTCCTGGAAAAAGGACAGGATGAAAGCCCAGGTTGTGAGCTCAGATCAGAGACAAGGCTGGGAAGTTTGCTTATGACCTCTCACATACTTCACATAGCCTAGTACCTCCGCCCACTCCCTCAGCCAGGAGTACCCTATGGCCTTTTACTAAAGCTGTTCTCCAAGCTCTCCATCCATAATTCCTATACATCTTACTGCTAGAAAACAGTCTTCTCTTCTGACTCTCATGTTGATGCTAGGTAATAGGACTTGGTTTCCTTATCAATTACATGGGGCTGTTGAAATCAGTCTCCTCAGCTTTTCATCATTAAGAACTCTTGTTAACATCCTTCCGCTACAAAGCCCTCACAATTCAAAAGACACTGCTGTCATTCTGTGGTATTTAAGGCTAGTTACATATTGAACAGGTACGATTTGGCCAGTAACCACCACATATCATGTGACTCTGGTGGCAGCATCTTGTCCACCAACCATGACCTAGAAATTCCCATGATGTCACCTACAACCAATCAGCTTCTGATCAGTGCACACTAACCTGGGATATCACATAGAGTTAATTTAATTCTAATTAAAAGTAAAAACAAAACAAAACCTCCGTGTTTTAGTCAGCTTTATCACAGGTAATGGAAGGGTGCCCGTAGGCTTTGTGAAATATTCAAAACTGCTCTTGGCTACCTGCTGCAGTATCTGGCTGGGAACCACTGGCTGGGACATCTCGGCCCTTCAGCTCTGACTCCCTGAGAATTTTCTTGCCTGCAGTAGGGATCTTAACTTGAAGGAGTGAGGAACGGTGGGAATATAGTCTGAGGGATAGAAGCACTTCTGGATCTCTAAGAATCACACCAGCTGGGTGGCCACCTATTCTGCTAATGCATGGCCTAGAACTGGCCACATGTCCATTCCTCATGGTAGGGGGACAGCTCATTGTGCCAGAGCTAGAAGGGATAGTAGGAATCACTTGGTTCATATGCCTTGTTTTACAGGTGAGGAGACTGAGGCCAAGAGAGGGAAAGCGACTTGCTCAAGAACACACAGCCAGTGCTACTCAGAGGTGGGTTTGGACCTTGAATCTCCTGGCTCCCATTTCAAGCACAGACGCTAAGAGCCCAGATGTGGTGAAACTCTGGGATAGCCTATGCTGCTTTGCTTGAGTCAGCAGCACACTCACCACCTAAGCACACAACATCCGGAGGACGTGGCTTTGATCTGGAGAAAGGGCCACCTGCCAAGGCTCGGATATTTGGCTCTTTCTCAACACCTGGAAGTTGATGTCTGGGTATTTTTATATCCTTATCCATCCCCGTTTCACTTCCACAGCCCGCACCCCCCAACTCAGGAAAGGGAGCTTCCCACCTTCCACAGGGGCAGGTCCCTGAGGTTTCCTCTTCTGTTGGGGGGAGCCTGCCAGTCCTACTCAGTGCCTTTATTTTGTGAACGGGGAATGGATGTGAACTCTTCCTCCCATCCAAAGGCCTGTTAATTATAGATGCATTGGCTATTAACATCCTGAACTTGATTTGTAAGAGCTACTGACAGAATGGAACCCCAGGAGCTTGTCCTGCTAAAGAGATGCAAATCTGCCCACCTAGCCTTCACCAGCCTCCTTGCACAACATGGCAACACAGCCCAGACCTCGGTGGGTAATGAGTTATATGTTCTATTAAATTTGTTTCAAACGCTGTTTATTGAATTTTCTCCCCTGCAATATGCTGCTTTGTAGTTCGGCCCTGTTTCAGAAAATTAATCAACAGCTGGGCTTCTTGTGTTGATCATCCATTTTCCTTGCAATGGGCAGGAGGTTAATGAGTATTTTTTGGAGTGAAAGAAGCAGAAAGATGGAAAGTGGTTGACTCTCCCTCACACAGAAGTGGGAGGCAATTGTGCAAGCTCGTCTCTGGGTCCCATAAATATGTTCTGTGGGTGGGAAGCAGTGTAAACAGAGTAGAACTAGGTTTTCTAGATCTAAGCCACAGTGGTGGGTGTGCTCTTACGAGTCTGTGGGAGCTCAGCAGAGAGGACTCTGGGAAAAGAACTAGGAAAGTTGCCTTGGTCCACGTGTCCTCTTGTTGGAAGAGTAGGGATGGTTTAGGCAAGAAAAGGCCTGGACCTGGGGTGAGAGTACCTGGGTTTAAGTAAGGAAAAAGCACTGGCTCAAGGTGACTTGACCTCATTTGTTCATCCACTCAGTCCATAAACATTGGTGGAGGATCTACTACAGACCAAGTACCGTGATAGGGCCTGGGTCTCACTAACCATTATACTAGACTAGATGCGGCCTCAGGTCCCTTTCAGCTCCCATATTCTTTAACTTCCCCCTGCCCTCCCACTTCCAGAGCAGGTTTCCCTGTTATTTGCCCCTTTGTGGCACTTAACACAATTGTAATACATTTTTAAAAAGTTAGCTCTTATTCACTAGATTTTAAGTTCCATGAGGGTAAAGTCTGGGTCTGTTTTATTCAACTTGTAGCCCTGCCCCTAGCACAGCCATACACCCACAGTCGGTACTCAATGCATATGTAATGAATTAATTCAGTCATTTGGGAGATGTTTTTTTAAAGCACTAGTATGTGTCCGACACTGTGCAAGGCCAGGGGATACACAGGGAACAGAACAGATCTTGTCTCTGCCCTCATGGACTTTACCATCTAGTGGCTGGAGGGAGGTGCGGCACAAGATGAGGTTGTAGCACAAGAGGGGCACAGGCTAGTTTTCTCCTACTTCCAGATGTTCTGCAAGCAGCCATCGGTGGCCTCCCTGAGCCTCTGGTTGCTACTGTTCCCCTCTCTCCCCTCCTATTCCTGGAGTTTCAGGGCTAGCAATGCAGGCTGATTTTGGTGTCTAATGTCATGTCAGTGCCAGCAGCACACATGTGGAGTGTGCTTTACTGTTTACAAAGCCCCTTGCCGGGCAAGTGTCTGCTCTGCCACAGAGAGTACCAGCAGCATTCCCCCTGCCCACTCTTCTCATTCACCCCCAGTCCCAGTTTCAAGGGCTTAGGCAGTGGGACTTCTAGGTGAGGAGCCTCATTTGTGATTTTTCAGGGAGAAAGAGTGACACGTGGCCCACAAGGCAAAGAAAGAACAGCTTGGACCGAACGCCAGCCACAAAGGCCTCTCAATGCAGAGCAAACCTCGCCGGACCTAATTAGTGTGTCACTGATAAGGCAGCAACTGACAGTGAATGCATGTTGGGGAAAAGAAACTCTGCATAAGGCATGAGGAGCAGAGGGCCAGAGAGAAAGGAGAGAGGGACAGAGGCCACTTGTCACATCTATCTCTAGCCTTTCCTCTCTATGCAGAGGGGGAAATGCCCAGGGCTCTTGGGGCTGAGCCATTCTGTTTGGCTCCCATGGGGGATGGGTAGAGAGCTGAAGGTTTGGCCTAGAAGCCCTAGGTCTGTTCAAAATGAATAGGCTGTCAGTGACTTGAGACTATTGTGTACAGTTGTGCAGGCTGTGCATTGTACAACTCTGGAGATGCCACTCACATGATAGTTACTATAGTTTGATGCCTATGTGTTTTTTAACAGTGGTGTGTGACAACTGAGGGGTAAGCTTAGCATCTGCATGTTGGATTGTTGAGTCGATCCTAGCCTTACAGCCCAAGGGTGATTTGATCATGGTGGCTGTGAGTGGTGTTCACGGTATGGACATGCTGGGTCCACATTGCAGGGGTTGGGTATTTTGTGTGTGTTTACATGTGGGTTGCAGAACTCAGATCCTCTGGAGTAGTAGCTGGGTGTGTGGGCCCAGGACAGTGGCCTGCAGAGCCAGAGTCTGACTACAGAGACAGTGACAATGTCCCAAGTAGAAACCAGATTCTGGGGTACAGAGGGTCCTGCAGAGGCCAATGGGGGTTGTTTACTAAGGTCCAAGCAAAATGTGGCACACTCATGACTTAGGGGATGCTGCTAAACTACCTGTGCATTTATTCCACAAATCTTTACAACCCAACTTTTTGCAGGAGACTTTGTGTCAGGCCTGGGAGTGGGCTGGGGTCAGGAGGGTGGCAGGAAAAAAGGTAGAAACACAGTGATAGATCAGATAGACCTGTCCCCTAGCAGCTTTCTGTTTAATACAGAAACAGAAACATCTGTTAGGATAGAAACATCCACAAAGTGCCAGTAGAGTGGGCTTGCCAGCATCAGGGCTGAGGGACAGCAGTAAGATAGTACCCTGGAGGTGAGAATGGCCTAGACAGGAAGGTCTGTGAGTACTAGGCTTCAAACTTCGCCCTAAAGACAAAGGTGGTTCCCAGAGAGCAGGCAAGTGACTCAGTATTCTGCCTGTTTCAAGAAACCCCTTCCTGCAAGGTAGGTGTCTGGGCTATTCCTTTCTATCTGAGAGAGGCTGAGAGAGTCCAGACTTAGGCAAATCCAATTGCATACCGATTGTGGAATCATTAAAAAAAAATACAATCATAGACTGAATGCAAAGAAAGCTCAGTAGTTGAAACCCAAAGAGCTTTTACCAGGGAACAAGAAACAAGAGGGTATGGGAAAGGTCACCTCTATTATCCACAGGATCCATCCCTCCCATCCCCCAATTTCTGTAAAATTATCTAAGTCTTAATAAAGCTGGTTTCCTCTGGATTTTTCTGGCTCCTGGAGGTTTCTCAGCCAAGTTCTCATAGAATGGTTTACTACACATAATGTGGGCCTGGAATGTGCTCCCCATTTATAGCCCAAGGCTTCAGGGGGGCAGGTTTGAAGGGAGCTTAGTTCAGATCAGACCTCCCTGTAGGAAGGGACAGGTAGCTTCTGGCCTGGGGCAGAGCCTATCTGGGGCTGTGGGGTCCACAGGGGCAGAAGGAAAAGGGGAGCAAGGCCTCAGAGGGAGATGGGGCAGGAGAGGTTCTTCTGGGCAGCATTTGCCGGGGGAGTGACTCAGCCCTGGGCTTAGTGGGGAGGGAGGACATGCTCAGAGTTGTGCAACCTTGTAGAGCCTGTTTCTGTGTGTATAAAATGGCAACAGAGGCCTGTGAGAATTCAGGTGATAATGGATATGAGAGCATTTTGCAGTGGAAGAATTGTGACACAGATGGGGGTTCTGGTGATGACTGGGTGCTCCATCCACACCACCACCTGAGCTGCCTGACAGATTGCCCTATAGTTTGAGGTCACTTCCAAACTCAGCTTTTGTGGCTGGAGCACCCCTGTTGCTGTGCTTAAGGTTTCATCCTGGTTAGGGGCAGTGAGGATCACTCTGAGTTTGCTCACAGAAGAGGCAGGTCACAGAGAGGTGGCAGAAGGCTGTGTGTCAAGCCCATGAGATCTGAAACCTGACTATTCGGTTCAGGTCCTGGCTCTGACACTTATGGGACCTTGGGCAACTTATTTTTTTCAGCTTTACTTGGGTATAATTGACAAACTTTGGGCAAGTTACTAACCTCTCTGTGTTTCAGTTTCCCTGTCTGCAAAATGGGCACTAGAGTAGAACTTTTCTCTAAGGGTAGTGGTGAAGATTAAATAAGTCGATATACATAATATTCTCAGAATAGTGCCTGGCCCAGAGGAAGTGCTATAAATGCTTTAGGCATTTGGATTATTACACAAGGTCCAATAAGAGCCTAGGCCCATTGCAGATGTAAAAAAGATACTGAGATTTACCTGCTCTGTGCCACTTTCACAGTGCTTGCCTTGTTTCACCCATAAACCATCCTGCAAGGTGTTCCATGTGAGAGGTGAGTTTCAGAGGTGACCTTCCCTAAGTCACTCAGTTGGTGAGTGGCAGGGCTGAGATTCATGACTCAAAGCCCTCCCAGAGCTCTCCCCACTCTGCCAACCGGCATCTACTGAAGAACCATGGGGAGTGATGGGGACCAGTATCCACTGAGCACCTACTGCTTGCTGTATTCTCAGAATGAATGTCACCATCTCCCTACTGGGGAGGTCCAATGTAGCACCATTTTGTCATGCCCCTGCTAAAGACTGCAACAGTCCCCTTTTGCCTGCTGAATTCAGCGCGAACCCCACTCTGGCATGCGGGGCCTGGCTTGCTCCACTCCCACTATTTTCCTTCACTTTCCCCACACCCTAGCTCATCTGGGCCTTCTGGGCCTGAAGGCTGGGGAGCCCCTGCTCGACTTCCCTGTGTCTGTCTCAAAGAATTAACATTCTTCTTCAGAACTTTTAGGACAGGCAAGAACAATTTTTCAGAAGGGCTTTTGGAGAGAGCTCTTGAGATTTGTTGTTGTTGTTGTTTTTGTTTTACCCCCATTGATAGTTTTCTTATCAGCCCCACCTTGAAATAATTTATTCATGACCTTCTCTGAAAGATCTTTCATTTTCCAGACATAATCACATCTTCTGGCAGGAATCTCTTTCCCTCCTGGGGTCTATAATTACTCCTGCAGATGGGATTATTGGTGCTAATGACTAAGTGGGGAGATGGCTGGGAGGGATGTGATGGGTGGGGTCTTGGAGCTGGAGGGCAGGGGTAGAGGGAGGGGAGGGGGTTCTTCCTTTGTTCTAGACCTGTGGCTTGGTGGGGGGATGGTCTGTGGGCCCTGGGCCCACTGCTTCCCCTCATGTCTCTGGGTGTACACACGCTGGCACTTCTTCCAGTCCTTTCCCAAGGCTTGTTTCACCTCAGCTTGTTTCAGCATCAGCCCCAGGATACAAGGAGCAGTGTTTATATCCCCATTTTGCAGAAGATAAAGTTAAGACACAGCGAAGTGAAGTGACTTGGGCAAAATCAAACAGCAAGTAGGCAGCGGAGCCAGGGTTTAAGCTCAGGTCTGACTTCTAGCTGGTCTTTGCCTTAGCACTGACCTCCCCTTCCCAACCAGCTGTCCTGGCCTTGGAGCCATGAATCCTGGGTGCTAGGCCCAGCTCAATCATTTTGGACAAGATGTATAACCACTTTGAACTTCAGTTTCCTCATCTATGAAATATAGCTAACAGTACTCGCCTTGCTTTCCTCACAAGAGAGCTGTGAGGACAGACAAGCTCAAGTGTGCGATGGCTGGACCCCAAAGTAAGGAGGGAGACTGAACGTCCCAGCTTACCTCCTCTCTGAGACAAAGGTCAGGAAGCCACTAGGCTTCCAGTGAAAAATGAGGTTGGTGAGGTTTTCCCTTTCCTAGGAAAAGGCCTGAGAGAGTCTCAAAGCTGGTCATCTACTATGTTTCCACAGCCTTCTCCTCTCCAGGCATTTTGGTTTGTGGCTAAAAGTGCAGGCTCTGGGTTCAGAGAGCTATAGGCTCAGCTGCTGGTGGCTGCTTATCAACTAGGAAGGTTACTTCACCTCTCTGAGCCTCAGTTTCCTCATCTGCAAAGTGGCAATCCTAATGGCCCCCACATATTGAGTTGCGAAGATTAAGTAAACAAAGTATGAAGAGCAGAGTGCCTGGCCTAGGGCCCACCAAAGTTACTCAGTGCTCCATGTACGGGCCATCATCACACTAATGTAGTTGTCCACTTCCTTCAGACCTTTCAGGAAAGCTCCTCTGACTCCTGGCCCTACCCTCCGTGTCTGCGGGGTGGCCAGAACTGGGAACCAGCAGGGACAGAAACCTCGTCAACAACCAGCCATGGACAAAAAGAACACTGGGAATGTTTAGTATAGATGCCCCAGACCTGCCTCAACAGCTGCTGCTGTGGCACAGAGAGCTGCAGGCACCAGGCCTGAGACAAAGCCCCAGCTCCAGGCCTCAGTAATGAGGGCACTGATAAAGACATGAGAAGTACGGCAAGGAGAGGGTGGTATGACATGGGAACTTCTATTTTTTAAACCGGAAGAGTCAGCAGTTTCCCCTAACAAAGCCACAAACCTTGGGGTCCCAGAGGGGGAAGGCTGGACTCGGCCTTAGTGACATAAAGCCAATTTTCCCTACTTTGCTCTGTGGATTAATTGCCAACATGATTTAACTTTTTAGGGACCCCACCCCACCTCTATCCCTCTCTGCCCTGGGAAAAAACAGTAGGTGTCTGCTCTGGGGACAGCAAATTCATGAGATGGAGACAAAGGTTTGGAAAGAGCATCAGACTAGTAGTTATGTCACCTGCTTTCCATCCCGGTTCTGCTAATGACTTACTATGTAACCTAATATAAGTCAGCTACCCTGTCTGGACCTTGATTTCCTCCTTTGTAAAATGAGAGGATGCACGAGGGAAAGGCTGAGCACCAACCCTGAAGGGAAGGCATTATCAACCATTTTTTTTAGATGGGAAATGAGGGCTCAGAGAGGCTGAGCACATTGTCTAAGGTCACATGTCACATTGCTACTGAGAAACAGACTTGGGATTTCAATCCAGGCCTATCTGATCCCAAAGTCCATACCCTTTGACTCCAGTGTGTCATCTCTACACAACTACATGTGGAACCTTGACAACTGTTTATCGAGCATTCACTATATGCCAGGCTTTGCTCTAAACATTATTTTATCTAATTTAATCCTAAAAATAACAGTATCCCATAGTACCATTATTTACCCTGCTTTATAGATGAAAAAACTAAGACTTGAGAAGCTCAAGTAACTGGGCCATGGCCACCCAGCAGGCGACAGCAGAGCTGGGATTTGAGTACTGGAGCCTGTGAATGTGTGTATATTTTTTAATCATTTCTGCTACGTTGCATCACCTGGGCTCCTCTGCTCACAGGAGCGTGGCAGCTAGAGGGTGAATTCCTCAACCCCAGTGCAGCATCCAGGAAAACCTTTTACTATAATAATTAGGAAGATAGTCAATGGTTGGGGGCAGGGGATAAAAAGCTGGCTTTCTACTCTTAGGGCTAATCATCTGCAGATCTCAGTTTGATGAACAGAACAACTAGAATAGGAAATGCACACACATTATATACATGTCACCTGGCTATAATTTTCAGTCTACAGTCTCTTCTGGCCCTGCAGCTGTCCTCACTCCCTAGAGTTCCAACTTAGGAGCCACACAAGAGGCAGACGTGCACTCTGCCAGATTGAGGAGGTAGGGGTGGCTGGGGGAGGGTGACTTTTTAAAGGGCATCACAAACCTTAGAGGAAAATTCAATCACTGCTCCACTGATCTGGATTTTTATAACTCTCAGCCCCTCCCACCTTCCCTAGCCAGAGTAGCTGAGGTTTGCATATGACCTACTGACAGCAAAGAGAAAGGAGAGAAAAATGTGGAAACGAGTTTATTCATTTGGGTGATGAAGTGCCCGCTCCCCTCGCCAGCATGCAGGGCTCAATAACAGCAGACAGGGCTTCAAAAAATTGCAGCATAAATAGATGAGCCCTTTAAGGTAATAGAAATTCTGTCATCCAGGGGAGAAATATAGGCCCCGAATCTCATGGGAGGGGACACTAGGGCCTTCTCCCCTGCCTCCCATGCACCTCGTCCCCATTATAGCTGGAGCTGAAAAGGAACATCTGTGCTGAGCAATGACCAGCGGGCCCCTTATCTTTCAGCCACATGGACTTCATGTGGGGAGGAGGCACCCGGGAGGGGGTCTGGGAAAGCAAGTCTTTGCAGCTCTGGCAGTGACCTCACAGGCTATTCACTCCAGGTGCCAAGGTGGCAGCAATTAGTCCTAGAGCAATAAAGGAGGCTTCATCAGGCGGGCTGCCTGGGTGAGACCTAATTAAGGAAAGATGGTCAGTGGAGGAGTGCCAGAAGGCTGAGAAACTGGCCTTCTCTCCCCTGTGACGAGAAAGTCTATTCTTGGTTCTGTGACTGCCCTTGGGGACCCAGGAGCTCCCAGCCAGGGGGAAGTTTCAACTAACTCTGCTCTTTTCCTCTCACTCTCATTTCTACCTGTATCCTCAGACAGAGCACTCAGGCCAGGGCCAGTCAGCTTCTTCAGGTGGAGGACCCCTCGGAGTAAATAACAACAATAGCAGTGGCAGTATCAACAACAATAATGATAACAATAGCTAACACTTGTTGAAAGATTACTAATCTGCCAGGTCTTCTAAGTATTTTATATGTACTAATTAATTTAATCAGCTCAATAATCTGATGGATTATTAGACCACAAAGCTTACAGGCAACAAAGCTGGTATTTGGCTCCAGAATCTCTATGTAACCACTATACAGTATTGCATAAGGTAGAAACTCACACCAGTTACCCAAAGGACCCGGACATGATGTTGGGGGACAGCTGTTCCATTCCCACTGCAGCTGCCTGTTTATCTGAAGTGCAGAGAAACTAATGGGTAGATTCAGGCACCAGCCCTGCTGGTAAAGCCTGCTGAGAAATACAATGAATTTTTTTCCTATAAAGGTCAGTTCCAGAAACCTATGCTTTAAAGACATTACTCTTCCCAAGAATTTCATTCATTTCAAAAAGAGTATATTGAGCAAGATGCTCACATGGTAGACATGGAGGGGGGCAGAAGGAGGTGCAGGGTTGGAGGGAGACAGACTCTGAAGATGAACCATGTTCTGTGGGAAAAGAGATGAAGGAGTTAATTCTGAAGAGAAGGGTATTCAGGGAAGACTTCATGGAAGAGGTGGCCTTTGATTTTAGCCTGAAATGCAGAGGAGGATTTTCATAGACTGAGATAAGGACAGATGGGTGAGCATTCTAGGAAGAGAAGAAAGCTTGAAAAAAGGCACAAGTTGAAGCCCCAAAGCAGACACTGTGTTTGGGGAAAAGTGAGTTATGTGTGGCTACGGCATAGGTTTGTGGCAGGAGATGAAGTTAAGGCAGGTTACAAAGGACTGGGATTTGTGCTTTACTTGGTGGATAATGGGAAGCTGTGGATGAGAGTGATGTGACCCTAACATCCAAGTGGATGGGCAGCTCCACTTAGTGCCCTTGCCACAGTTCAGCTACTCCCTTGGCCGCAGTGAGTGGGGAGAAAGGCCCTCACTTTCTGGATTATTCCTCACATGGACACTCCCAGGACTCTGCTGGCCTGAGCCCTCTGTAATATGATCCTAACCCTTCCCTCATCACCCTTGTTCACCCTGGTGTTCTGACTGGGTGAGGGCCCTGTTTTCCAAGAGCAAAGACTTGTGGGGCTGTCCAAGGTGCTGAAACAATTCCACTCCCAGTTTTAAGCACTTCCATTTGAATGACTGGCTTCCACACCATTGTTTCTTTGGGGTAGATAATGTCATTCTTTTTCTACCAATGAGAAATAAAAGCCTCAAAAATTGGCTCAATCAGAGCTAGGAGCTTAGTTTCTTGCCTTCCAGCCCAGGGCTGTTTTCCACCACTGGCAGCACCAACGTAATTCAGTAATGCTTGTCCTGAGTGATTCTCCTGCTGCTGCCACACTAATACGAAAAATACCCAGAGTCTCTTCCCACTTCCATCTCTATGTCTATTTCCTTAAATATTGACAGGCATGTCCACCCCACAGTGCCTCCTGAGACTGACCTTTCAGTGTGCTTGGGTAGACCTGCCTGGAATAACAGCTGTGCATATTCAAGGCTCTGCTCTGATGGGAATCCCTGGGTGTAGCTCATTCTGACACTTTCCTGGAAGAAGGAGCTGAGCAATGTTCCCCCACAACTCTCATAGTTCGCCAATAATCACTACCATTTTTACTGGGTATCTATTGTGTTCTATGCTCTGAGCTATAAGATTTCCATATGAGTATCTCATTCTCAGGGCCAAGTCTCCTCTCAACAGATGAGAAAATTCAGGCTTAGGCAGGACAAGTTACTTGCCAATAGGCAGGGTGGGGATTTAAGGACTGAATTTGAACTCAGATTTGTGTGATTCTACAGTGACCTGTCAATCAAAGCCTGTCATCTAACATATAGAGTTCAGTGGCTACCACCACTACTGGCTTTGTGATCTCAGGCAAGTCAGAAGTTTGAACTTCATCCTCATTTGCAAATTGAGGAAGGTAAAACTGTACCTCCATAGGACTCCTGTGAGGAATAGAAATGAAACATGTAGCAGGACTCAATAACTGTTTGCTGCTAATGTGAATATGATTATTATTGAGCATAAGTTCCTTGTTGGCTGGACGGGTGTCTGATGAGACTCTCCATATCCCCGACTGGGAAGGAAGAAGAAAGAATGTGAGGGCCAGCATATCCAGGGTGCCAGGCAGGACTTGATTTTGCCCTACATTCTCATGGTCTCAGGGAGTGGGGACCACCTGGCTAGAGCACTCATGTCACTGGGCTGCCAGGGGTGGTTCTGCAGTACTTTATTAGCACTTCTTACATTTATGTAGAGCCTGAGACCATTCTCAGCCCTCAGAGACTCTGCATTCATAAAGCTATCACAACATTCTCTTTAAAGAGCCAGAGCTCTGGTAGGAGGGTATAGCTGAGGATGTGGCCTCATATCCATTACCATGTTGGCTACTCACATCCAAGAGCAGGCAGGACTGATGTGACTACCATCTTACAGATGAGAAAACTGAGGCCTAGCAAGGTGATGTGACATGTCCAAGGTTACTAAGCCTAGAGTCAAAGTCTCCAAACATTCAGAAAAAGGCTCTTTTAATTAATTAATTAAGGCTAATTAATTGCCCATCCTAAAAAGAAAAAGGCGGGTACATAAATTCACAAACCAACCAATAAATAAAGGCATTGCTAATTATTATTGACCACGGGACATTTGGGGTCGGGTCTCAGCCAAGTCTGTTATGCTGATTGCCCCAAACCCCTACCCTCACCAGAACTGGCTAATTGCAGCAAGTCCCATTCATTCAGAAGCTGGGGTGAGGGCAGGAGTAATAATTTCCCCCTTGGAGCCTGGTACATGTAAGAATGCATCTTGCTGGATGAGAACAACTGGCTCTTCTGTAATCACCTCCAGTGGCTCCTGCTCAACACCCGACAGGGCCCAGAAGAGCCTCTCCAGGTATAATGAGGCTGGGCAGGAGGAGATGGATGGGAATTCACATGGTCTCACCAAGGCAGCTTGGCACACAATCTATCTTAGCTCCAAGCCCCAGGCAGGAGGGACTCCACAGTTAGATAATTTCTGTAAGTGCCCAGTCCTCCAAAGTTCAAGGGCAGGAAGTCATTTGCATCTCAGAGGGGAGGGAGAGAGGCAGTGATTTGGTCCAGACTGTTGGAGCTCTGGCCTGGGGGCAGTGGCCATACAGACACTGGCCTCCCTAGAACCTCCTAGGGTTCCGATTTCCCCTTCTGAGGAGCAGTGACTAGGCCAGAAGCTGGAGGTAAAGAATGGGAAACAGGGTGGTGGGGCTCCCAGCAGGCTCATAGACAGTATATATAATCAACCATAATAACTTCAGTGAAACCCCTCTGCAAACACACACACATACACCTCCTTGCTCCTAACTTCCCTCATTTCCTTAAGAAGGGTGTATTTCCTGACTTGGTCTATGGAGTCTGCATAGTAGACCATTTATTAATCAGTTGGTTCATCTCCCCCTACAAAGTCATCATTTATAGATAAAGGAACTGGGACTGTGAGAGGGGAAGCCATGTGCTCAAAGCCATAGGACTACCCTAGTAGCCAAGCTGGGGCTGGGGTCAGAATGCCCCACTAGCAGTCTGGTGTGGTCAGTTCACTTCAGCTTCAGTCACCTGATCACTTGGCTTCATGAGATTCTAACCCCAAATAGCTCTTCTCTCCTACCCAAACTCCAAACCTAGGGCATTCCATTTTAACATGGAAATTTTTTTATGGACAAAACTCATATCAATAAAGGTAAACTAATGAGGAAACCTACAGGAATAACAGACTTTTCTCTTTTGGAGATGCCACTGGAGTTAATTTTCACCCAGTTTTTCTGCATTAGGGAGGAGGAAGAGGGAGCTGAACAGAGTTTTGTTCTAACGCCCAGAGGAAACCTGCCTACAAGACACCATCACCAGGCAAACCCACACTCCCATATTGTGACAAGGGCTTCCTTGCAGATCCGTAGATCTCCACCTTGGCAGTACATTGGCCTCAACCAGACCAAATACACCTGAATCTCTGGGAAAGGGGCCCCGCATCAGTGTCTGTGAAGCTCCCAGGTGATTCCACTGGGCGGCCCGAGTTGAGCACCATCCATTCCTATGCAACGTGAGGCCACTGACCAGCAGCGCTGGAGTCACCTGGGAGCATTTTAGAAAAGCAGACTCTCAGGACCATCCCCAGATCTACTGGATCAGAACCTGCACTTTAACAAGGCCCACCAGTGATTCCAAAGCTCACTAAAGCCTGAGAAGCACTGAGGCACCTGATAGCAACTTTGCAAGGCAGGTGTTCCATTCCACAGGTGAAAAAACTGATCCTGAGTAAAGCTAATTCACTGGTCCAAGGTCACACAGTTGGTGAGTAGGGCAGCCAGGATGTGACGCTTATTTGGTTCCAAAGGCCACACTTTCTACTGCATAAATCACTTCCTACAGCACAATAAAAAAAACATGCCAGGGGGACCCCTGAGTGTTTGGGTCCTGAGACCCACTGGGCACACCATACCTTTGAACAAGATCTCACTTCCAATGTCAAGTTCCCTAGAGTCAAACCTCAAATACCAGCATAATTCATGAGGAAATACAAATAGTAAACACATGGGGGAAAGGTTCACTTTCTCTAGTAATCAGAGAAATGCAAATTAAAGCAACATTGAGGAGCCATTTTCTACCTATATAATTAGCAAAAATTAAAAAAAAAAAAGAATGTTAGCAAAGTTGTTCTGAAATAGGTACATTTATACACAGCTGGTGGCGGTATAGATTTATATAACCCTTGAGGAAAGTAAAATGGCAACATCCATCAAAAGCCATAAATAATTATGCCCACTGACCCTAGGAATTTGTCCTAAGGAAATCATTCTATATGAGAGAAAAAGCTGTTTGTGGGAAGATTCTCATTGCAACATTTGCTGGGAATACTGGAAACAACTCAATATTCAGCCATAAGGGAATGGCTTAGTAAACTGGAAGTACATCAGCTCCCGTAGTTTTATTCAGTCATATAAAATGATAATTAAGAAGCCCAAGCAGCAAATGTGGGTGAAAGAAAGCAAAATGCAAAACTGCCCATGTGCACTGTGGTTATAAACCAGTCGTAAGTTGAAAATACTGTGAGTCAAAAATGCATTTAATACACTGAACCTACCAAACATGATAGCTTAGAACCTGGTCTACCTTAAATGTGCTCAGAACACTGACATTAGCTTGCAGCTGGGCAAAGTCATCTCACTGCTCTGCCCAGCGTCAAGAATATTATACTGTATAACTCTAGTCTAGGAAAAGATCAAAGATCAAAATTCAAAATTCAAAGTACAGTTTCTACAGAAGGAAATGAACAGGAAGGAGATGGGCACAAAGACAACTGGTGTTTTAGGGTAAGAGAACAATGAAAAGATCCCCTCTTTCTATTATTTTCACAATTACAAACCCAACAGAACTGGCCCTTTGAGAACAGCCTTGGGAGCTCTTTGGTCATAGGCTCTGTCTCTGAGGGGAACACTCCCATTCTTCCTCCCTGGGCACAGGGCCACACTCCCTGATTCTGCTTGGAGGTAGAAGGAGCTGGCTCCTCCTGTCCTGTGTTGAGGTGGGAGGGACAGGAGCCACAGGAGAGCCCTCCCATCTTACCATGAAGCCTGGAGCACAAGTGCAGCTCCCAGTGATGCTGTGGCAGTCGGCACCATTCTGACAGGTGCAAGGCAGCTGGCAGCCATCGCCATAGTAGCCAGCAGGGCAGGACTCATTGCAGTGGTGGCCAGACCAGCCTGGCTGGCAGGTGCAAGCTCCAGTTACTGGGTGGCAGCTGAACAGATGAGAGAAGGATAAGAGGACAGTCTGGTCAGGGATGTGAGTGTGTCTGGTCTGCCCAAGGTAGCAGAATCAAAGGGCCTTTGAGGCTAAATTGCTTAATGTCTCATTTGTCAGATAATCCCAAGGTCCCATGGTCTTACTGTCCCAAAGAAACTGAGACTCATGGTGGTTATATAATTTGCCTATAGCAAAGAAGTGGCAAAATCAGGATGAGAACGTAGGTCTCCAGACTCCAAAATAAGTGCTCTTTATAACATAAATATGAAGAGACCAAAGCAGAAGGCAGCGTCTTCAGTCCCTTCCCTTATGTACTATGGGTCCAAAGCTTCACCCATTCTGCACCCAAGGCAGATGCCAGGTGTGAGGGCAGGAGCGTGGCTGTGAAACTCAGTGGCATATTGTAGGTACTCAGTGAACATTTGCTGAGTTAAAATGAGACCTCAGCAGATGGGGCCTCCCTTCTCCGGCAAAGTCTGCAGTAGAGAGGATACCCTATTTCTGTGCTTTGCCAGAGCTCTTTAAAAATGAGGGAAATTGTCTCCATTCCCTTTCTGTCTAATTCAGAAAAAGGACCACTTGGCTGGAGGTAGAGTCTGTCATGACCTCTAGAAAGTGAGGCAACCTTTGGCTGGTAGAGGTCTGATCCAATGGCCAATACCCATTTGCCATCAGAGGGGATATGGGGTGTGGTGACTGCTTCTCAGAGCTTCTGTAGGTGTGTAATTGACTGATGGCTCAGCTGCTGTGTCTGAAATCCATCACTACATTTGCTCAGAGGCCACACTTCCCCTGGGCTGCTCCTAGCTAGAGTACAGCAGGGATATTGAGGTCTGTACACTCCGGAGAGATCTGAGACTCCTCTGATGGACAACTTTGACTTAAAGACTTCCCACCTTACCACACTTTCTTAGAACTAAGCTGTAGTCTAAGACTTTCCACCCAGACTTCCTTCCTTCCTTCTCTCCTTCACATGGGTCAGACCTGCATTGCAGTCTGACGCTCTCTTAGCTTCCCAGGCCCTTTCCCATTTCCTCACAGCTATCTCTCTAGTAAATCTCTTCTACTTGGTATCTGCTTCTGGGAGGACCCAGACTACGCTCCAGAGAAGATGCTGGATGGTAGAGATAAGCCTCTTAGATTTCCTGTGTCACCTGCCTCCCTGTACCTGAGTCCAACTGAAGTGATATGGTCTAGTATGCTTTTTATGATGTAGTGTTCCTGCTAGAGGACCTATAATGAGAGGTTCCGTTGATGGAAAAGGCAGAAGTGTGCATGCTCTGGGCTGCCAGCAGGAGCCCAGATACAAGTCTTAGTTCTGCTAAGTTCCATGAAGGCATGGACTTTATCTCCCTGGGTCATTAGTGGATCTCCAGTGCCTGGCTCATATTCATGGCCCAATTAAATATTTGAGAATGGATAGTACTTTTACTACAAGTAATTATTTTGTTTCTGTTGGCTTGTTTATCATCTGTCTCTCTCACCAGGTGACAGACAGCTCCATGGGGGAGGGCCTCTGTCTATTTCACCTCTGTACTGTACCCCAGGACCAGCAGGATCCCTGGCACACTGAAGATGCTCAGTACATATTTGGCGAATGAAATAATGAGCTAATTCTGTGAAGCCCAGCCAAACTATTTCTCTTCTTGGAGCCCTGGTTTTCTCATGGAAAATGAAGGATGGACAGTTCCTAAACAGTAAGTGCAAGTAGCTAACAATCATTTTGGAAAATGTTGGATCATTAACTAGTCTCATTAATAATCAAATCAGAATAATTAAATATCACATTTCCTCTATTGAAACAGTAAAAAAAATTTTTTTAAAAGGAACAATATTCAATGCTGGTAAAGGTTTTTGGAAACCAATTTGAGGATATTTGTTAGGAGTCCTAAAAATATTCAGACCCTTTGGTCTTATAATTCCATTTCTAAGAATCTATCCTAAGGAAATAATCATAGTTGTGGGGAAAGATTTATGCACACAGATGTTCCTTGAAGCATTATTTATAACAGTGGAAAATGGAAGCAATTTAAATAATAATGTGACGAGGCTATTAAAGCAGTAGACGCTTTACACATATATTTCAAATCATGAAATAAGCCTGTGAGTTAGGCATTAGCGCCTCCATTTTACAGATGGCACTTGGAAGTTATGTGACTTGCCCAAGGTCACACAGCTAAATCTGTGGAAGCTGGAATTCAAACCCAGGTCTGTCTGCCCATACTCTACTGCCTCATGCCACCTCTAACAGGATATTGGTTAAATAAATTATGACAATTCATATGAAGGAATATTAGAGAAGCATTCAAATGTTCTCCAAACTATTTAACGATATAATTTTAAGCAAAATAAGCAAATTATATATAAAGCCATGATTTAAAATATGAAAAAAGCAATATAGATATATACAGACATGGATGATGAATGAATAAATTACAACAAGCTGGTTTTTGTGCTCCCGTCTGGGTTGAGAAATTATGAGTGATGCCGAGTTTCTCTTTAAATTTCTATGTATTCTCTGATGCAGCCAAACTGAGCACCTATTTATAAACAGATGTAAAGCAATAAAAATTATAAATACATAAAAAAGACTGCATGTAAGGGATGAGTGAGGACTGCCTGACCTTCATGGTTCCAGAAAAATCCTTCTCTGAGCTCCATACTGTAAGGAGAAATAGCAACCTGCGTGGGTGCCATGGGGTGGGAGCCCCATTTGGTGGCCCTGAACCTCAGCCAGACAGTTGTGGGGCACTCCTCTCTATTCCAACACTCTGAGCAAAGCCCTCAGGCATGGCTTTTCTTAGTTCCACCTCTCTAGGGACCTTCTCTGAGGTTTTGGTTCAGGGTTAGAGGGACCTGCTCAGTCACAGTGCTGGAGACTGACATGCTTGGACTCAGGAAATGACCTGGCTGTCAGTGTTGACTGCCCAGCCTGGGATATTCTAAAGGGTATCAAGCACATTTCTGCCCTTCCCATCAATGGAACCTCTCATTACAGGTCTGCACTCTGGCGGGAACACTATATCGTGAAAAGCATACTAGACATAGTGAACCAGCAAATGCTGCTTTCTAAGCACTCCCACATTTCCCATTTTCCATCACAGCTGCCAGCATTTTGGCTGCTCAGGGGTGTATCTGTGCCAATTTTACTTTTTACTCCGATTCAAAACCAAATTTGAAATCATGTCTTTCTCTCTCCTTTCATATCTTTAAATTCTATTTTTAAAAATGAGATCTCTATTTTCTTAATTTGATTACTTGTCGAGTATTATAAAAACTCCACAATCTCTTTGCAAAGAGAGTGGGGAATGACTGCTGACTGAATGATTATGACTGGGAAACTGACACCTTCATCACATCTCTCTGCTCCCCTCCACTGGTGGTGGCAGAGCCATTCCCTTGGGTCATATGGTGGGCAAGTGATTTCTGGTTAGGCCCAGGCAAAAGTCACAAACACTGGTGTTCAGGCTGGTTAGGTTTGTTCTGTTTCTTTTTCCTTGCCTTTCTCCCATTTTCCCTAGACATAGATTAATCACAACTTAATGAGAGCTGAAAGCTGAACAATACAGGATTCTTTTCAGGGTGGATTTTTCTGCCTTTTTTTTCCTGGCTGCTCTGAGATTACTATCAATGCTGCATCTGTTGGCTAAATCAAATCTTTCAAAGGTAATACATGATCATGGTTGCTGAAATTTATCTATGACAATCCAATTGTGGAGGGGATATGGAAGAGGCCCAACACACAGGCACTCTCTTTCTCAAGGTTATTCTTTAGGAAGGAGGATAGTTTTCTTGTGAGTGCTACAAAGTGTTTATAAAAAGAATGAAGTGTTGAGGAATCTTAGCCACTTCTTCCTTCCTAGGGCACGTGAACTTGACCTCTTTGAAGCAGCCTCTCCAGAGGGGTACAGAGCAGAGAGGCTGGGGCTGGATGAGTAGGGTTTTCTTTGGTTGGGGGCTGGAAGTATTTGTCTCCCCAGGAAAGATGCTCAAGGCCTTGCAAGCCGGCTTGGTGGAACTCTGTAATAAGTTCTCACAAGAGAAGTAAGCAAGAGCTGGGGGGAAATGAGGCTAGGTCTCTGGGGGTCCCATGCTCCATTTCTTGGGAGTTGGATGGAAGCTTCACTTTCAAAGGCCACAAGAGAACTTTTACCCCATTGGGCTGATGAAAAGTGATGGAGAGATTGGGAAACTGAGACATAGGAGAAGCACACATATCAGGACATTTGCTCAGACAGAGGTAGTTGTGAGGCCAGGACTCAGGTGTCCCAGGGTCCACCAGAACCTGCAGCTGAAATACTTTGGGACCGGGAGTTACAGAATTGTCCCTCCGCTTTCCTGGGATCCCAAGAGATGACTCTAAAGTGGAACAAAGGTTCAAGGGAATAGAGGAGTGACCTGCTGTCTACACAGAATGAGAACTGTTCTTTTTGTCAGTGAGAACAAAGCCAGGGCAGCATGAGGAATTCAGTAAGGCCAGAGGCTCTCAACCCCCGGGGCAATTTTCCCTTCCCCCACCCTACCAAGGAAACACTTTATCAGAACTTGGGGGCAGAGTATTGCTACTGGTTTCTAGTGGGCAGAAGCCAGGGAAACTGCTAAATATCCTAAAATGCACAAGACAGCCCCACAACAAGGAATTACTCAGCCCAAAATGTCAAGGCTGGTGAGGCGGAGAAACCCTGAGTGAGACTACAGACCAACTGTGAATGTTGGGGTCTCAGTCACTGGCCAGGCTACCAAGAGAAAGGAGTAAAATATTTTTAAAAAACAATAGGGCAGACATCAGCTCAGGGGCTGAACCACTTGCTCTGTGCCAGGCGCTATGCAATGCTAAGGCTGCAGAAATGGATGAGCCAGGGGCTCCTGCCCTCCGGGAGCCTGGGCTGTGTCACAGCTCCTTGCCTGGAGGAAGTCATAAAGACACTGAGGAGCCCAGCCTGGGAAGTTGGCTGCCAGGTACTTTCAGAGCCCCCACTACTAAGCAGTGCAGCGATACTGCCTCTCAGTCCCTGAAACATGACATGCATTAAAGACAGTAAAGCAAATAATCATCAATATTGGATGGGCTGAGATTAGCGACAGAGAAGAGGGAGTCCTTCCAGATTAATAATGCATCGAGGACTCCTTCAGAGGAGGGATAAATTATGCAGGGCATGGCTGCTCAGGCACAGAAGGAAAACAATAGCTCTTTAATTTGGGGGTTGGTTCGATCTTTGTGGAAGGGACTCACCCTGCACTGGACCTTAGCAGCAGCCTTGAATGGTGTCCTGGAGAGGGCCCCCCACCCGCTACCCCTGGTTTCCCAGCAGGAGGTGGGGATTCTTGGTGCTGTCCCCCAACCATGGGACAGTCTGAGGTAGTTAGTAGACCCCCAAACAGCCATGTCGGACCCCTATGTTTACAGCCTTGGAGCTCTCATCCTCCCCTCCAACCTAGATGCCACCTCCTCCAGGAAGCCTTCCCTGACTAGCACAGCAGTTTTCGGGGACTGAGGACCAAGGACAGATTCCATCTAAGCCATAACAGTCGCTAAGACACCTCTGCTTGAAGTGACCAGCAGCTCCTGGGTGATTTGTGGAGAATCAAAAGCTGGAAATGAAGAGAGGCTGAGGCTATGACTCTGGCTGTTCCAGAGTCAGGGCTGCTAACAGCAGCAGCACCTACTGCTGGCAGCAGCCGGTCCTCCCCTGAGCTGTCCTGCAGGCCTGAGGGGAGAAGGAAGATTCCCCTGACCCTTCACCACCCAGATAAGAGGCAGCCACCTAAAGGGCTGTGGAAGCATTTGCCTGGGGCCAACAGCTTCATTTGTTACTAGAAGGTGAGGCCAGATGATACATGAAGCAGGAAGTGAAGGGAGCTGGGAGAGGTGGCCCAGGGCAGCTCTGGCTTCTTTGCTTCCCAGATTCAGGCTCATCTGGAAGCATGGGTGGGGCAAACTTCAGCCCAAGTGTCCCCAAGCTCCAAAGGACACAGAATATAGGGAGAGGCTGTCCCTAAGTCAAAGCCCTGACAAAAGGCCTGTTCTCTGCCCCTCCTGCTCCTCTGTCCTAGCCAGTGCCTCTGGGACAGCTCTCTCTAGGCCCAGGCAAGCCACACTGATTTTTAAGGTCCCTTCTAGTACTGTCCCTCTGTGGCTCCTGCTTCTGCCCTGGCAGTCCTGTCTCTGGGCTCCTCAAGGTTGGGGAGGCACTTGGTTAGATGCTGAGCATATGGAGATGAAATGTTCTCCAGGACAATGCCCCTAGAGCCTGAGGCAACCCAAGTCCAGCCATCCCAGCACCCCTGGAATGTGTGGCCCCACCCAACTCCCATCGGACTCCCCTGAGGATCACTAGGCTCCCTCTCTGTTCCTGGGTGTGGGGTCTCATGTTAGTCCATTTTCAGTGTTAACAGCCAAGGGTGGTAGACAGAGGCAGGTGACCAGGGTCCGGGTCCTGACTGTCTGTGTGGCCTGGATTTTCCCTTCTTTTCACCAAAGAGGTCAGCAAAAGTGATTGCTGAGGTCTCAGCTCTTTCACTGCCCTGGCTGAATGACTGGAGGTGGGGATCTCTGCCCTGAGCAGTCTCTCTCCATCAGTGCCCGCCCCACCCTTGCTTCTAGCTTGTACCTGATGGTGTTGTTGGCATCACAAGGACAGGGCAAGGTGCAGCCTGGGCCATGCAGGCCCTCGGGGCATAGCCGCTCCTGGCAGCGTGGGCCTTTGTAGCCAGGTTCACACTCACAGGTGCCGGTGGTGGGTGAACACTGGCCCCCGTTGTGGCAGTCACATCGCTGTGAACACTGGAAGCCAAAGGTCCCGAAGGGGCATTCCTCTTGGCACCTGTGGAACAGCAGAGCAGGGCTGAGGCTGTGCCCTCACCTGCCCTTCTAGATCCATCAAATATGCACCTCCCAGACTTTAGGCCTGGGCCTGGTTTGCTGCACCCCCTTGCAGCCTCTTCCTCTTGTACCTCTCCTCCTCCAGGAAGTACTCTATGGTTTAGTCACCCCAGTCAGTTTTCCCCCTTATGCCAGGTCCCCTCAGTCCCCCAGCACTATCATATTTCATTGATTATAGGCATTATGTGTTTTTTTTTTCATTTTTTGATTGCAGTAAAATAAATGTAACATAAAATTTATAATTTTAACCATTTTAAGTGTACTGTCCAGTGGCATTATGTACATTCACACTATTGTACAACTATCACCACCATCCATCTCCAGAACCTTTTCACCTTTCCAAACTGAAACTTCTGTATCTATTAACCACTAAAACTTGTTTCTTAAAAAATTATTTTAACATCTGTGAAATCATATATTTGCTGATGGCATGTCATAGTTTAATTATCAGTGTTTTTTTCATTCTGAGTATATAAAGAAAATTATGTATCTTACAATTGGCATCTTAGGTTTGATGAAATGGGGATAATTTCATTTCTTTTCACTGCCTCTGGTTTTGTGAGTCTTTTGGGCAGATGTAAAGTCTCCCTTTGTCATTTGAGGAGCCATCTCCTCTGTTAGTGTGGAATTTCGCCCTGAATACAAGAAGTATCCTCTTTCATCAGACTGGGGAATTCCACGTCCTTAGACTGGAAATCCCCTCAAGGCAGGGGCTGAGCTTCTCACATCAACTGGGGAGCCCCTCAAAAAGGAGGACTGGGCCCTCTTTGTGTCCTCTCTCTGCTCTGGCCTAGTACTTGGAGTTCCCAAAATAATAATTATTTGACTCATAGCCATTAGTTATGGATCCTCTGTGGGAGGGTGTGACCCCTGCCTGGCTTCCTGGACATGGATGACATTCCTCACCCCAGCCCAGGGTTATTTCCCAGGGGAAGCAATTTCATTGTCATAGCAACTGGATTCTGACAAGTTAAAGAGTAAACCCAGGGGCCTGTGGGGTAAAAGAGGTGGGTGACTTCTGTGTCCCAGAGACAAGCAGGAATGGCCTCTAGGGTTTTGGATTATCCGTATCCCAGCACTGCTTCGATGGAGAACTAACCAGCAGCTCTGACATCTGCAACCTCATCATAAAATGGGATAATAACTAAGCCTCACCAGGTTGAGGATTAAATGAGATAATACATGTAAATGTTTAGAAATGTGTCTCGTGCCTGATAAGAGCTCAATAAGAAATGTTACTTATTATTATTACTCTTCTAAGTATTGTTTTCTGTAGTTCTCTCAACAGAGCCCATCTGACTCACTCAGATTCTGACATGAAAAAGCTTAAAGTGAAGAATTCTGAAATATTAACAGTGGAGTGGATTTGAGGAATTAGAGGTGTTTTAATTGTCATGTTTTCCCCACTATCGAGGTTTTCTAAATGTTTTCTACAATAATTGTGGGGGGTGGGGCAATAAAAGATGTTTATAAAATATACAGCCCTAACTTCTTTATTAACCTTAAAGAGTCTTAAGTTAGAACCAGTGTTCTCCACAGCAGAGCCTGCAGACTCCATGTGTGGGTGGCTTGGTTGCCTATCATGAAGGTGAGTGGCCAGATCCCAGTGATGCTGTAGGGCCAGCCTGGAGGATGGAGCAGCCAGAGTGTCAGGCATGTGTCTTGGCAACGTGTCTTGGGGTGTCTGTCTCTCTTCTGTCTTTGTTGCCTTGAACCCACAATGACAGAGAGAGGAAGAGGGTGACTGGGGTCGAGCCTTGAGGATTTTCTTCACAAGAAGATGCCACTAACCCTCCCCTCTCAGAGCCACTGTGGCAAAGGACTCTGGCAGAGTGGAGGGGCAGCAGGGGTAATGATGGCTACTTCCCTGGGCACTGGATAGAGAGGGTCTTCCAGCTGCTCAGGCACCAAAGCCTGCCCCCAGGCCCCTGAAGCAGCAGATATTCCATCACCCTCACTTTGTAGTTGAGGAGGCTGAGATACAGATAGGTGAGATGACTGTTCCAACCTCATACAGTCAGCAAGTGGTCGAGATGACCCCAGAGCATCTTCCTACAAATCTTGCTGCATTTTAGCCAGTCTGAGCCCTCATGAAGGGAAAGAGAAAAGAGAGGGAAGAAGAGGAATGATAAAAAGGGATACCTGGAGAAGGAATGGAAAGTGGAAGATAGGAAGGAGGAGGGGAGGCAGGTTGGGGGAGGTAAGGAGGGAAAGTGAGGCAGAAGGGGAAGATACAGTGTTGAAGAGCTAGAAAATCACTATCTGAATTGCTAGCCCCTATTCAGCCTCAGAATGGATTTCTCTAGAAGTCACTGAGCTTAGCTCATCTCGGATGTCTTCAGATATCAGGGGAAGAAACCCAAGGCAGGTGACACCTCTCGACTCCTCCTCCCCATCACTGGAAGACTGCTGTTCCCTCCCATCTGGCAGGACAGGGCAGAGTCCTGGACAGCGAGCTTCCTCTGAAGGACACCTTACCACCCTGCCATATTTATGAAGTAACTGACTCCAAGCCCCAGAAAAAGAAATTAGAAATGAAATATTGACAACCTAATCCATTTACATAATCAGCCTCTTTTTTTTTCCTACTCACAATTTAAATAACTTATTTATTTAGAGATCAAGCAACGACTACTAATGAATTTTACACAAAGCACACTAATAACGGGGCCTGTGAAACAGAAGGGTAATCACAGCAGGAATTAGTTTTCTACTTAAACATCCTTCCTTTGCAACATATCAATCTAATGTGTCCGATATTGCCATTAACAACCAGATACATTGCTCAATTAAATTACAAAATGAGCTGCAAAGCCCTCGTTATGTTTCGTGTTTAATTTGCACTGGATTCTGCCTATCTGGGGAGGCCTGCATTATTACACCCACTCAGCTTTAATATGCTTGTGATGATTTGGGGTGGGTTAATGCAGCTGTCACCTACAAAATTAATGGAGGCAATTTTACAAAATATTAAATACCAGGCAGGCCTTTTAGGTGGGAAATCCAAATGTTACCCGACCCTTCTATTAAACTCATCTCTGTAGCTGATTGGCAAAGCTGGCTAGAGGACCTGAGGCTTCTGGGATTTCTCTCTGCCCTAGGTTCATGAGCTAAGTCCCAATGAGAGAAGGGATTAGGATTACTTCTCTATTTGGGGCATCCCAGCATTGAAAATCTAGAGTGCCAGTGAGGCAGGGTCTACTGGTGTTGAGTCCAGTCAGCTAGAGCCCTGGGCTTGCTTGTCTCCAATAAGTGGGCTGAATTCCCGCTCATGCAAAAGTAGACTGAAACAAAGGGGTCCTGTTCTGGTTCCAGAGTCATCTGACTCCTGTCCCTACAAGTTCATCCTAGGTGTTTCCTTACTGGGAGAGATGGTGAGGATGGGAAGGTGGGCTCAGTGCTTCAGTCCTTCCCCTCCCACACACTTCATCTTAGAGACCCAGTCTCTGACAGAGGTCAGGGAGGGATGGATCCCCAGATGCCACATCTCATGTTCTGTGCTTGGGAAGCTCATGGACATGAGCGCTGGCTCACAAAGAGATCAGATCTGGCTTGAAGACTTCAGGCTGGGGGCAAGCAAGCCCACAGCAAACAATGGAAGAGCTCTCATTGGGACATCACTAAAGATTTGGGGGCTGACTCCAGTGAGAGTTGGAGAAACCCAGTATGTCAGTCAGCCAGAAGGTCTCACTGGTGGATTCAGCTCCGATTCCTGCTTCCTGATGTTACCTGGGCAAGGAAGGCAGAGGAATGGTGAACATGTTACCCTCACCTCACCTTGTCTGGGCAGAGTAACAAAATCCAGGGTCAGAGATGAAATATGGATCCCCAGGACCAGGCAAGGGTGTGAGAGCCTTTTCTCTAGTGCCCTTCTCTCTGCTTGAAGAGATGCATGTATCTGAGAGTGCGAGGGAGGAGGTTTGGCCTGAGTCCAAGGCAAAAAATCCAGCTCTGAATTCACTCGCCACAGACACACTGGTTGTTGTTTCTCATTCTCCCACAGCACTTAGCCTCCCTCCTACTGTGGCAAATGTGCCCACACAGTAATTCCTCAGTTATGTTTGTGAATTATTCACTTTGCAAGGCTGGTTTGATCCCAGGACATTGGTGTCCTTGTTCAGTCTGCTTTCAGGCCAAAGACCTTCAACGTATGCAAACTGATGTCGCGATCTGTTTGGTAGAACTCACATTAGGAATAAGAAATTACTTCTAGAAGAAATTGTGCAAAATGTGTGAACTGACTTGGCACTCTCAGCTTCATTGTATTATGGATGCCATTGCCTCCCTATAGGTGGGGTGAAAGCAGAGGATGGTGGTAGGGTGCTCACTTGTTTCCCCAAGTGAGTCAATGTAAGTTCAGAGTTCGAGTCACTGGGATAGCAGTTGGGGTACACTCAGCAGGCCAAGGGTCAGGAAGGATGCGTTGATGAATCTCCCTAGCAGGAGAACTCAGAATTATTTCAGGAAAAGGAATAGGGAAGCTGGCAGGAGAATGCTGTTGGCTGGTACACCTCAGCCATTCTCAGCAAGGCTGTGAAAATGAGTGATATGAACAGCAAGGACAATAGTTAACATTACTTTACCTGTCCCCCATGTATCCAGCTGTGCAGTGGCACTGCCCAGTCACATGGTCACACTGCCCTCCATGGTGGCAAGGACAATCCTGGCTGCAGTTCTGGCCAAACGTCCCTGGTGGGCAGGGCTGGGCACACACAGCTCCCTGAAACAGAGGAGGGAAGACATGCATAGGTGGTGCTTCTTAGAAGCAATCTTGGGGCCACTCTCTCCTGGAAGTGATACAGCTGCTACGGCCTAAGGGTTCACCCTGTTCCCTTACTAAGACTTTCTCCCCAATCACAGAAGCATAGAAAGCTGGATGTCATGGCTCCAAAGCCCCATTTTAGAGATGGGGAGACTGAGGCCAATTTGTTCATCCAATTATTCACACACACTTATTGAGTACCTGTTGTATCCCAGGCACTGTGTCAGACACTAAGAATACGAAAATGTGAGTAAGACTCAATTTATGTCCGTCCTCCCAGTCTACTGGGGAGAGAGGCAAGAAAACATTAACTGAAGTGCTCAGACTGGTACACAATAAAGTGCTGAGGAAAAACAAAGAAGAGACTGTGATTAACCTTGATGGTCTGGAAACATATGTTATCTCCATTTCTTTCCCAAACCCAGCTGACATGAGAGTAAAGGGGGGAAAGGCATAAACCTACAAGGACAAAAGGAATGGGAAAAGAGACCATAGAGAACAAGAGATATCACATGTGGGAAGATGGAAGAACAGAGGGAGGAATGTAACAACTGCAGTCTCTGCTCTCTCAGCAATGCTAAGTGTCTGCAAAGGGAGTATGGAAAGACATTGCATTGTAACCTCAGGAAAGCTCAGGAATCAGAGACACCAGGAAGCTCGGAAGGCCAAAGTGCAAGTGTGATAAACAGAACTGTTTGAAAACTTATAAAAAAGAGAATTAGACCCTAGATTTTTGCTCCCATTTCAAATATTTAGGTGACATCTCCAGACTACCAGTTTAATTTTAGATAGGTCAACCTACAAAGGCTTTGGTCAGAGGGGGTCCAGGCACAGCTGAAGGTGGGGGTGCTGTGGGAAATAGGGATCCTGTTGAACTCAGCCTGCTAAATGATCAGACCCCTCGCTCTCTTCTCCTGCTCAGCATCTGGAATGTTGGTTCCCAGACTATACTCCCTCTGGTAGGATTCTGGAAGACTCCTTTCTGGGGACACTGAGAGCTCAAGAGGAAAGACCTGTGGATACTGATAGTTGAGGAACCCATCAGGCAACAAGCCTGGCATCTCCCCCTGCCCACAGGCTTCCAAATGGATTTTCTGAAGCTTATGGTAAAACAGGAACAGGTGGCCAAGGATCACTAGATACTTGAAATGAGGCTCTAACATGAAAGAACATTTTAATATGAAGAAGACTTGTTAGAAAACTTCTAACAAGAGGGCTCTAACATGAAAGAAGGCCAAAACAGACAAATAAACAATGCAGGGAGCAAAGAAAACAAAATAAAAACTTCTATTATAATGAAAATGTATAGCCCTTAGGCAGTTAGATGAAAATATTTGAAAGAACAGAGGGCTAAAAAGGGGATATCCAGAGAAGAGTAAAGAGTTGTTAAAAAAGTAAAAATAAGATGATAGAAATTTTTTAAATGCAAAGGAAGATAAAGGTGAAGAAATCTCCCACAAAGCAGAAAGAGAGAGAGAGAGAGAGAGAGAGAGAGAGAGAGAGAGAGAGAGAGAGAGAGAGAAGTAAAGATAATAAAAAAGATCCATCCAGGAGTTCTGACATGTAATTTATAGGGGTTCCAGACAGTGGAACAGAAAAATGTAGGTAAGCAAATTACATGGGAAATATAATACAAGACAACTTTCCAGAATGGAAGAATGGAACATACTGATTTCTGAATTGAAAGGGCCTATAAACTATTTAGCACAGAAAGTG
Source organism: Eidolon dupreanum (assembly GCA_028627145.1). Lineage (NCBI taxonomy): Eukaryota > Metazoa > Chordata > Mammalia > Chiroptera > Pteropodidae > Eidolon > Eidolon dupreanum. Next base: position 37,198,223 of record CM053509.1, on the reverse strand, counting down.
AAAAGAGATCAACATTAAGGCCTATCATTGTAAATTTTTACAATTTTATGAATAAATAAATGAACCTCAAAGCTTTTAGAAAGTCACATACAAAAGAATTAGACTTCTTAATTAGAAACTAGAAGACTATGGAGCAATGCCTTAAAAATTTGGAGGAAAATAATTTCCAACCTAGAATTCTGCACCCAGCTAAACTAATATTCAAGTGGGGGATTCAATAAAGACATTGTAAGATTTGAACAGACTCACAAAATTAACTTTCCATGAATACTTTCTCAGGAAGCTACTGGAAGATTTTTTTTCCCATCAAAAAGAATTATCCCCAAAAAAGAAGCATGCAGGGTTCTGTGAGTGTGACCTCAAAATCAAAACAGAAACAAAAATCAAACTGAAAGATTTCTGATGTGTCTGACCCTATTGAGAGGCATTTTAGAATTCTGCAGCGAGTTTTAGGGATAAACTGATAACAGCACATATGTGGGCATATGCACATAAACATTAAAAAGTGATTTTACCATAAACTATAATAAAACTCCATTGAGAGAGTGGAGGAAGGGTTGCTTGTGTTTGTGTGTGTGTGTGTATGATAGAGCTGAATTTTGTTCTATAGGAAATCAATAGATTCCACAAATGCCTACAATAGAAAACTCAGGAAATGGCAGTAAAGCATGTTATGAAGAAATATGAAGAGAAATGCTGGAAGAAACAAAAAGATTTGAATGTGGTTGCCTTTTGAGAGTGAGATTTGTGAGTGGGGAGGGGAAAGTTGACTTTCTCCTCCCTCTAGTATTAGCCTTGTGGTGTTAGATAACTTTTAAAATCATACATATGAATCTTAGTTCTCTATCAAACAGAAATCTGAACCTACTGTTGTCTCCTGCTGCCCTTCTAGCCTCTCCCACACCAGAGATAGTTATTTCTCTTATAGAGATCAAGGATTTAGTCACAGTTAATTAATCAATTAGTTCAACACACAATTATTAAGCACCAATAACTGCCAACCCTGAAGAAGCTAGTTTAGTCAGGAAAATCCTGCTGACTAGAGACATCTTTCAATACCATCTAATTTACTTGTAATGAATAAAGTGGGAAGCCTTTTAGCTCAGATTTCTCTTCCACACATAGGTCAGACAATGAAGGGCTGAGGGCGGGGAAGAGAAGGAAGGATTGAGGGGATAGAGGTAGCAGCCGAAGACAGTGAGATCAGTGTGTGTGTGAAGAGAGGGGCAGAGAAAAGCTACTCAGAGAAGGGTCTCTCTTCCTCCTGGAGGTAGTGGGGGTGCCACTACCTTTCTAAATGCACCACACAAACTCTAGCGATTCTTGAAAGAAGAGAATAATCTTTCTGGCCACCATCTGAGTCAGTCATCTATAGTCCTGGACAAGGATACTCTGACCCTGAAACAGCATTTTGAGCCATCTTTGGAAGGCTGCGCTTATACCTCCTACCTCCCCATTATGGAGCACTGTGGAGCCCTCATGTACTTACACACATATACCACATACACACCCATGGACACACAGGCACACATTCAGACACCATCTATCCTAATAGGCCGCAGATTCCATTTCTCTTCAGAGCTGCCGAGACATGACCAGAGCCCCCTGAGGAGGCCAGTAGGAAAATTTGGTATATAAAATGCTTCCTTCCAATACTTCCTGGGAAAATCAGGCATCCTTCTGACATTTTGGACAGGAGAGTGAGCATCTCTTTTAGCCCCTGTTCAGTATTCCCCAACTGCAGGCACTCTAGGTCCTTGAACTCCTAGGTCTCTCCTTGGTTTTGAGCTCGTAAGGCCTTAAAGAATTTGATAACTGCAAGGCCTGCTGCTGGTGTGGTAGAAAGAACACTGGACTCAAAGTCCGAACTTGGGCTCAAATTCCAGTTCTATCTCTTCCCAGATGACTGCAGAGTTTCAAGGATAATTTAGTAATAATACGTATGCAGGTATATGTACATGAACCCTAAAAAATAATTTAATAGGATAAGTCATGTAATCATTCTGAGCCTCAGTTTCCTCATCTATAAAATGGAATGGTAACCCTGGGTCTCCCAGGTGGTTGAAAGATTAGGTGAGATTAGGAACCTAGTACAGTGCCTTAAGGGCAGGCCCTTAATTTAACCCAAGTGGACATTTGATGAGGTGGAATGTGATAGGAGCCCAGTATTACCTAGGACTGAGAAGAGTGGAAGAGAACCATATAGCTAGTCAATTATTGCTGGTTGGAAAAACAGCCTTTTGGGGAAAAACAGGGGATTGAGCAGGCAGGAAATTGTCAGCTTAAGAATGGGCTGTGGCCTATGGTCTCTCTCTTGCTATTATGAGTTGAGTCATGTTCCCCAGCCCCCCAAATTTATATATCTTAACCTCAGAATGTGACTGTATTTGGAGATAGGGCCTTTAGAGAGGTAATAAAGCTAAAATGAGGTAATTAGGGTGGGTCCTAATCCAATATGACAGATGTCCTCAAAAGAAGAGGAGATTAGGACACAGACAAGCACAGAGGGAAGGCCATGTGAATACACAGAGAGCAGACAGCCATCTATAAGCCAAGGAGAGGCGCCTCAGAAGGAGCCAACCCTCCCAACACTTTGATCTTGAAGTTCTGGCTTCCAGAACTGTGAGAAAATAAATTTCTGTTGTTTAGGCTACCTGATCTGTGCTACTTTGCTCTGACAGCCCTAACACACCTGCGCTATGGTCATCTGAGTATGTGTCTCCACTTGTAGAGTGATCTCAGGCTGTGTGGCATCTAGGAGTTTGGAGATGAGGTGAGGCAATAGCCTTGATCCTCTCAGAACTGGTTAATCCAGTTAACTGGTTTTGTCAAAATCTGGAAACCAGCCACACTGTACACAGACCATGGCTAAATGGAACATAAAAAATGAGGAAGCCAAGATAGTGAAAGGACTTAAGGCCATGCCAATATGACAACTTGGCCTCGCCAAGCTTCTGAAGGCATTTCTAATTATCAGGATGCCGTCAATGGACAGTGAACAGCAGTGATGTGAGTGCTGTGGAAACGACCCAGGCCACAGGCCAGGACATGGGGCTCCAGGAAACATCCTTTCCAAACCTGAGCTTCTATGATTCTACCACCTCAGCTCCAAACACCTCTCCTTGGCCCTCCACAATAACTGGTGCTATTTCTCAGCTCTTCAGGCCTGTTGTCTTTTGTGTGTGTGAGTATGTTTGTGCACGCACACCTGTACACTTCATATCCAGCCTCCATCATCAGACTGGGAACTCCTAAGTGGGGGTGATCACATCTCCTCCTACCTCCATGTCTGTTTGTAGTGTCTACTATCATCAAGTTACTCATGCCTCATTCCTCTCCTCTGAAAGGTCTCAGAGCCCAGAAGAAGAGAGGTAATAATCCCCCAGGCTCTTGTAAAGCCCCCCACTGGAAAGGGCTTGCCACAGCTGAGCAACTGGAGTGTTGCCCAGAGTCTAGGGGTCAGGAATCTCTGAGGAAGGGCCTGGAGGGACAGAGTTCCTGGTGGCACCTCTCTACTTCTGCACAATGCCTCGGTTCTTTGGGGAGCTGCACCATGTGAGTTAGCAGCTGTACCCGTTAGGTCTCTGAGTGTGGCTGAAGCCACCTGGGGCCTACAGGAAAGTGAGGCAATAGAGGATGACAAAGGGAGGACCCTTCTGCCCAGCACCCTCTCCTTGGCCCTCAGCCTTTCCTCAGGAGGGGCCACAAGCCTGAACCGCAGCTTCATGACACTATGACTCTGCATGCATGAGAGGTATTAATAATTCAGACAAATTTGCAAGTTAATGCTGCATCAAAAATAGAAATGCAGTTGTCTACAATAAAATTAAAAACATAAAGTCCCCAAATCCAAAGCTTCTATTGACAGAGTTCCTGTCTTCTGGAAGAACAAATCTCTCACTGTGTAGGGGAGAAAAACAAATCTCTCCATGTGTTGGCTTCCTCCCTTTCCGCTCTTCAATCATCAGCCTCCATCATTCTCTCTAGAGAGGTCTTTACAAGCACAGGGCCTGCCTGTCGTCTATTTCTCTCTACCACATCCTTATCTGACCTCACTGCCTACGGCTAGGCCTCTGAGGACCCAGCCCTCAGGTGCTGGGATTCTGGAAGCTGGCTACAGATGAGAGGGCCTTTCCAGAGAGTGGGTCAGAGTGGGAGAAGTGAGCAGGTGTGGGACAGGTGGCAGCAGCCCCTTTGTCCTCCTCAGAAGAGACAGACAGACTGACGGACACCAAGGGTTGGGATTCAGGAGTCAGGAGACCTGGATTCTAGCTCCACTTCACTCTTAACCAGCACTGTGGCCTTGGGCAGGTCACTTAGAATCTCTGGGCCTTGGCTTCCTCTCCTGAGAAGGAAGATATTCATAGACCAGTGATATTCAAACATCTTAAAGCTGGGAGACCCTGTTTTTATGTGAAATCTTACTCAGAACCTCAGTAGAGACAGCATATGGATTAAAATGGAGAAGTGGTGGGGTATGTGGGAGCCAGAGTCCTAATTATTAGGCTCCCCATCCTAGCCCTCACCCCCAAGAAACCCTAGGGTTCTTGGAGACACTGAAGGAAATCCTACAGTCTCGATCAATTATTTCCAAATGCAAACCTGCAGACGGGGTTGGCTGCCTCAGAATTACCTGGGGAGCTTATTAAAAATAGAGATCCCCAGGCCCCAAAACATCTCTGGTGGAGCCTGGGAATATGTATTTAATCTCAACCCTCTTTAACTCTGGCAATGCAGCCAGGTTTGGGTGCTGCTGAACCAGATGACCCCCTAGGTCCTATCCTGCTCTAAAAAGTTCTGGCAAATTTATACTTGCATCAATGGATCCTGCAGGCATCCCTTCTTCCCACCCTATGGCCTAGACTTTCAAAGCATCCTGAAATATCCTGCTCCTACTCAGCAGCCCTGCCCTCTCTGCCTTTGCAAAGCTTTAGGTTCCAGGAGGAAGAAGGCAGCTATGTCACTGAGCTTCTTTCTCCAAAACAGGAAACAGGAAAGTCAGCTTTAGAGACCCACTGCATCTGAGGAGTGTAGGTTTGTGGAGGTTGAGGAGGGTCACCCACAGGTAGAGTGTGTTGGTAAAAGGAGGCTTGTGGATTGTCTGTGGCATCCAGGGACAGATAAAACCAGCAACTGTAGAAAACTTGCATTTGCTAGGCACTTTGGACATGCATTGCCTCATCTGAGCCTTCTACCCACCATGGCAGCTAAGGAGGGTAGGCTGACTATCGTTATGTCAGTTTTGCAGATGGGAACGCAGATACCACAGTAACTTAAGGCCTTTTTCAGGGTCAGCATTAGACTTGAGACCTGAATTATGGCTTATGAGGTTATAAATCCCATCTCCTTTTCCCACAATAGCGGTTCCCAGACAGAAGACCTGGATTGGTTGAGGCTGCATCAGAATCACCTGGAACACCTGAGAAAAATACAGATTCTGGGTCCCACAGAACCAGAGAGAGAGAGAGAGAGAGAGAGAGAAAGAGAGTCTGTGTTTAAGGTGTGAAGGCTGGGAATCTGAACATCTTGCTGTCTCCTCTCCTCCCTCTATCCTTCCACCATGCCCTCTCTGCCACATCTGGCCCAGGGCCATGGCAGCTCAAGTGAGTACCTATGCCCAAAGACAGAGACAATCTATGAGAAGAATTCAACTCTTTCATACATGAGGGACCACAGGCTCAGAGAAGTTAAGTAAATTGTCTCAGGTCACACAGCACTTAGATGCAGACCTGAGAGTCAAAGCTGTGTCCAAGGCAGTGTCTAATGATGTCCATGCCATTAATAGGAAGGGAGGGTATTCAGGGTGGGAGAGGAATTCTGCCCTCCAGGGTGTGTGTGACTTCCTACAGTGCCCCACCATTATCAGAGGGTCCACCTACCATCCAGCCTGGGGGGCAGGCACACTCGCCAGTGATGTGGTGGCAGGTACCCCCATTCTGGCAGGGACAGCGCAGCTCACAGTGAGCCCCATGGCTCCCAGGCGGGCACAGTTCCTCGCAGCTACATGGAGAAGCAGATGTGTTAGATGCAGCAGCACTCAGATCAGGTGGCACTGCCAGTCCCAACACTCCAGGGCTCCCTAGGAATTAGTGAGTTCACAGTCAATGTGAACTGTACTAGGCAGGTCAGCTGAGATGCAGTCCTGCTTCCTGCCAGGAGGGGGAAGCAGGGCTCAGATATAATGAACTGAAAGTGTGTGCTTGGGCCAGTACTTGTGGGATGGACTTAAGGGAGTTTAGTGTAAAGGAGAGTGCTCTCCTGGGCAGGGAGAGCTGAGGAAGCCTTCCCTAAGAGGGAGATATTTTACTTGAGTCTTCAAGTTAGTTTTACTGGGAGAATGGGAGGAAGGGCAGCCCAGGCAGAAGGAACAGCATGAGCAAAGACATAGAAGCGGCCATGGATCCGGGCTTCTAGAATCTGCCTAGATTCAGAGAGAGGGAGAATCTGTGACATGGCCCCCTTCCAGGCTCTGGAAGGCTCTCATCTACCATGACAGGCTCGTGTACAGGGACTGGACACTGCTGAGATATGGGGGAGGCTTTGCATAGGGTCTTGACCTTGGGCCTTAGTCCAGTGGCCTTGGCCTTTTACTGGAGCTGGCCAGACATGGGGGCAGAGAATACCCTCAGTCAAGGATGTGTTTGTGTTCAGAGTCCTTGGATATTTTCCCAAGATGTAGGGCTGTTAAGGAGGCCACTGAGCCTTTGATGTGTACGTGTGTGTGTTTGGGGGTGTGGGGGGAGCTTCAATCTTGCCTCTGAGGGGGTCTCAACTAAGCAGACTTGGAAGCCTCCTGTCAATACAGACTCTCCAGGGAACTGGAGTGAGGGGCTGTTTGGTGTCTGAGGGGAGGAGGTAGGGGAGAGGAATGGGCACAGTAAACTCACCAAACTATAAATGATATCTGCCCACGGCCCTCATTCATTCTGTTCCAAATGGCCTGGAAAGGGCAGGCCCCAGGTAAGCAGAGGCATTTGGCATATGATCAAAAGAGAATTTCAAACTCAGGTTTGGGTCCCCACCAGGAAGAGATGCCTGGAACGAGTTTAATGAGCTCCTCTGGCCATGGTAGTGCCCATTCATGCACAGACTCAGCTTGTACCAGTCACCCCTGCCCCAGTGGCAGGGATCTGAGACCTGAGTGGAGGACATCTGGACTTGTAGCCTCTGCAAGACTTGGGGTCTGAGCGCAGGAGATTTTACAGTCAGGATTATCCCAAAATTCCATCTGTCCCCACCACCCCACCCACCAGCAAGGAGCAGGTGGGGACCATGCAGCTGTGGACAGGGCAGCTGAACCCGCCCCACCCCGCCCCTCCCCACCTCTCCGAGCATCTCGTTAGCTTTACTCACTAGACGCCGGTGTAGCCGGGTGCGCAGAGACACTCGCCAGTGCGGGGGTCGCAGCTAGCACCGTGGCGGCACTGGCACGGCAGCTGGCAGCCCTTGCCGTGGGTGCCTGGTGCGCAGAGCTCCTCGCAGCGCCAGCCACGGAAGCCGGCGGCGCACACACAGGCGCCGGTGATGGGGTTACACAGGGCACCGTTCTGGCACTGGCACCGGTTGCTGCAATGGGGACCCCAGTGGTCGCTGTCGCAGCCTGCAAGAGAGGAGCCCGTCAGGGCTGAGGAAACTCGTGCACTCTCCCTGGGATGGGAATGGGGAACTGATGCCCAAGCAGCCTTCCATCTCCGCATCTCTCTTCCCTGGATAGGAAGTAAGTAGCAAGGGGTATCTGGGTGGAAGCTTTGAGGCCTCCTAACCTCCATCAGCTGCTCCACCAAGCCACCCAAATAATGATACAAGTTAAGTAGCTTGTTTCTTCGAGGCATCTCCCAGCTGCAGCCATTCCATTCCAACCAATGCCTCTGGAAGCCCCCTCTCCTGTATTGAAATTCTGGAACCACCAGCTGTTGACCTTCTGCCTTTGCTAAACTCTTCTTAGTTGGCTGTCTCTGTTCCTCTCAGCCACCCAGGCCCTTTTCCTGTGGGTCAGCCACCCCTCTTCTCTGTGGCCCTACTCTCTTTCTTGGTACCTTTCCAGCCCAGCCCAGCTCCCATCTCTCTAACTTTCCTGCTTCTTCTCATCTCTTCCCCAAATTCATTAGTTTTCTCACCTCTTGCACCTTACTTTCCTTGGACATGTCTTCACACTCCCTGTTCCTCCCCTGGCTCCAACTTTCTGTCACCCTTCCCTGTCCCTCCTGCTTGCTGCTTCTCCCTTTCAGTAGTGCCTACACCCCCAACTGCAGTTGCTTCATCTTCAGTTTAGTTTCATTATTTTCCAAGGAGCCAACTTCAGAAGGAACAGGAAAAAGAAACGTTTCCCTGAGAGCTGACAGACAACTTTTGAGATCTGTATATATAATTCAATGTTTCGAAGAATTATATCTGAGCTAGCTATGCAGAAATTCACACTCTACAGCTGTGGAAAGGGGCTGAATGGCAGAGCCCCAGGTAGGTCACCCAGCCTGCTGCCACCTACCACTTTGACCCTCACCTGGTACATACAGGACACACAACAAGATGTCCTCCAACTCTAGTCTCATTCACTTAAATCCTGGAATAGGAAGAATATGGAGTTCAGGCATGGACAGGCACAACTAATGTTCTGGGAGATGTTCAATGGAGAGAAGATAGCTCCTAGCTAAGGAGACCAGGCAAGACTTCCTAGAAGAGAAGGTATCTGAAGTGGGCTGTAAAAGATGGCTCACTTGTCTGCCTATCACAGTGCCCAATTGTCCTGGTTTCGTCACTGAAAGTCCTGCATTCAGGGAAATCCCTCAGTCCTGAGCAAAGTGGGATGGCTGACCACCCTACTGCCTGAAGACAAGAACATAATTAATTGACCTTTGTGCTCTGATTCCAGGGTTTAGACACGCAGAGAGGAAAGAGGACAGGTGAGTGGGATCAGTATGAGCAAAGAGAGAGTGGCACTCAAGTGTTAGGCATGTACAAGAGCACAAAGTTTCAAGATAGCCAGTGAGTGGATCTTTGGGGACTACAGGTTGATGGAAAAATCACTCCATCAGCCCCACCAACTCCTCTGTATATACTTCCCTCTTGTTGACTAGGGTCAAGTGATCAATGTCATAGAGCCTGTCCATCATACTTCAGTAGATGGAACATATCAAGACTCAGAGTCCCAATCTCCTTATTTTGCTTTATCCCTGCTTCATCTGTGCCCCAAATATTCACACATACAAACCAAGCTGCCAAATTAGGAGTGAGCCTAACCTTGCATTTTCCACTTGGTACTATAGTGAGTGAGGCAAAAATCAAGTCCAATAGCCAAAGCAATTTTGAGAAGAAAAGAACAAAGCTGTAGGCACCATGCTTCCTGATTTCAAGCTATCTTATAAAACTATAGCAATCAAAACGGTATGGTATTGGCATAAAAACAGACACACAAATCAACAGAACAGAATAGAGAGCCTAGAAATAAACTCATGGATATATGGTCAATTAATTTACAACAAAGGAACCAAGAATATAAAATGCAGAAAAGACAGTCTTTTGGTGCTGGGAAAACTGGACAGCCACATGCAAAACTGGGGAACTAGACTATTGTCTTACACCATACACCAAAATTAGCTCAAAATGGCTTAAAGATTTGAATGTAAGACTTGAAACCATAAAACTCCTAGAAGAAAGCATGTGCGGTAGTCTCCTTAATATCAGTCCTGGTAATAATTTTTTAGATTTGACAATGAAAGCAAAAATAAACAAATGGGACTACATCAAACTAAAAAGCTTCTGCATAGCAAAGGAAACCATCAACAAAGTAAAAAGGCAACCTACCAAATGGGTGAAAATACTTGTAAATCACATATATGACAAGAGGTTAATATCCAAAATATATAAAGAACTCACACAACTCAATAACAAAAACAGCAACAACAAAAATAACAACAACAACAACAATAGCAAAACCCAATTTGATTTAAAAATGGGCAGAGGATCTAAATAGGCATTTTTACAAAAAAGACATACAGACAGAACACAGGTACATACAAAGGTGTTCAACATCACTGATCATCAGGGAAATGTAAATCAAAACCACAATGAATTATCACCTCATACCTGTTAGAATGATTACTATCAAAAGGACAAGAAATAACAATTATTGGCGAAGATGTAGAGAAAAGGGAACCCTTGTGTATTGTTGGTGGTAATGTAAATTGGTGCAGCCCCTATGGAAAACAATATAAAAGTTCTTTAAAAAATTAAAAATATAACTACCATATGATCCAGAAATTCCACTTTGGGTTATTTATTTGAAAGAAAAACACTGACTTGAGAAGACATCTGTACTCCCATGTTCATTGCAGCATTATTTACAATAGCTAAGATACGAAGTAACCAAAGTATCCATCGATAGACAACTGGATAAAGAAAAAATACACAATGCAGTGTGTGTGTGTGTGTGTATGCCTTACTGTTAAACTGTACACTTGAAACATATTGGATTTTGTTAACCAATGTCACCATGATAAAAATTAATTTAAAAAAAATGTGGCACATAAATACAATGGAATATTATTCTGCCACAAAAAAGAAGGAAATTTTATCATTTGTGACAACATGGATGGACCCTGAGGGCATTATGCTAAGTGAAATACAAATGCCATATGATCTCACTTATTTGTAGAATCTAACCAACAAAAACCAAACTCATAGAGAACAGATTGGTAGTTACCAGAGGTAGGGGTGGGGGGATGGAAAAATGGGCAAAAGTGGTCAAGAGGTACAAACTTCCAATTATAACATAAATAAGTCATGGGAATGTCACATATAGAATGACTATAGTTAATAATACCATCATATATTTAAAAGTTGCTAACAGAGTAGATCTTAAAAGTTCTCATTACAAGAAAAAGAATTTGTAACTATGTATGGTAACGGATGTTGCCTAGTCTTGTTGTGATCATTTCACAATATATACAAATGTTGAACCATTATGTGGTTTACCTGAGACTAATAGTTTTATGTCAGTTATATCTCAATAAAAAAATCGAGTCCAGTTATAGTTACAACCTCCACTAACATTCGTAGAGGCTCATAGGACAGAGAATGGTTGAATACCTAGCAATCAGGTGCCTCCCATCTCACCCTGTCTCTGGAACATATATCCAGTGAGTAGAAAGACTAGCAGAATTACCTACTGATCATTTCTCTATTTCTTTTTGTTGCCAAGCACATGTAGTTGAATTTGCATAAGTTTAATGTACAGGTGATGTGACTCCATTGTAATAATATTGACAACCACGTTTTAAATGCTTGCTTGTACATTTACAACCCTGTAAATTAGGTTTTATTATTTTTCATATTACAGATGGGGAAAAAGGGTCAGAGAAGTGTTAAGTGATTGCCCAAGGTTATAGTCAAGGGCAGGACCAGGTCTTCTGGCTCTACCTCTCTCCACTGTAGGTAAATGTGACACTTTCTTAATGAGAATTCTGAGGAGAAAATCTTATAGGTACCATTGGGGACAAGGTGGCAGCTGCAAAACACAAGGACAGGGACGCTACGGGGATTAGCCATGTCTTCTAGGATTGTCACTGTGAACAACCTCAGGGTCCAGAACAAGGGATCCCCTCATTGTCAGTGCCCTTGGACCTTGGCTCTGTACTAAACCATCAGAGTCCAAAGCCAGCTTGTCCTAAGTGCCTACCAGGACATGCAGTTATGATCTGCTTATCAGAGGTGACCTCTATTCTCTCTGGCTCAGCCAAAACCCAGTAGGAAGCAAAACTATGCCTCTGATAAGGGAGCTGGAACATTGTCATGAAGTCCATGCACTAACACTTAGATGCTTTCGTTCTTCTACTTGTCCTTTCATCAAACATTTACCAAGCACCTGCTAGTGCCAGAAACTGTCCTTCTCTCTTGGGGTGTACATTCTAGTGGGGGCAGATCTGCTGAAACAGCATTTAGAGTGTATAGCAAAAAGGCTCTAATAGGGGTCATTCAGGTCATTAGAGAAAGACACAGGTGGCTCTAAACCCAGACTAGGGGGTTCAGGAAGATGTCCTCAAAGGAGTGACTTGAAGGAGAGGTGTAGATGGAGAGTGGATCCAGGCAGAGGAAATAATAGATGTAAAAGGTTGGGAGTGGGAAAAAAGTTTGACATGTGAGAGAAAATAAGAAAGAGGTATATGTGTCTGAAGTGTAGACTTTGAGAGCTAGGCATAAGGTGAGGCAGATTCCTGAGCAGGGTACCAGGTCCCAGGGCTCTGTGAGCCATGTTTAGGGGCGTGGACTTCATACAAGGGCAGGGAAACTCTGAATATGTTCTAAGCAGAGGACCGACATGATCAGGTGTGGCTGTAGAAAGCTCTAGTGAGAATAGATCTGTGGGCAGGAGAGTCAGAGTGGGAGTGGAATAGGGGGATGAGCTGTTATAATAGGAAAGAGACAATGGTTGCCTTGACTAAGGTGGTAGCATTTGGAATGGACAGAAGGGGACAGATTCCAGCTGGATTTATGTAGTAGAATCAGCAAGGATTTAGTATTGACAGGGTGCTGAGTGGAAGAAGAAGAAAGAGGGAGGCTGTCACCCGAGCTCTGGCTTAGGCTGCTGGGTGGATATTGGTGCCATTCTTTATAGGAAGCATAAAGAGAAGAAAAATTTGCGGGGGAAGAGAATGAGGTTAATTTTGGTCACTGAGGTTGAGATGTATAAGGGACATAGCATTCAAAACCCATTCACATACCACTAATTGATGCACTAACACTTGGGTGCAATCATTCTTCTACTCCTTCCAGAAAATATTCAGCAAGTACCTGCTAGTACCATAAAGTGGGCTGTCTTCTTGGAGTGTCTAGTGGGGACAGGGCTGCTGGAATATTTATTGTATGCTCTGAAGGTGCAATCATAAGGGCAGCTCAGGGTGTTAGAGAAGCATACAATTCTATTAAACCAGACAATCTGGGTTCTCGGACCACAGATTGGTGTGAGCGTGTGTGCATACGCACATGTATATGTTTATGTGTATATGTGGGTCTTAGGGGCTCCTAAAAATGAGTAGCAAGAATGATATGTCACAGTAGGAAACCATCAAAACAAACAGAAAACACTTGTAGAAAAAGCAAAGCTACTTGCAGCCAAGACTATAGGGGGCAAATATCCCCTCATACTGAAATTGACAAGAGGAGGTTACATTCCATTTAGAATATTCTGATTAAGGAAGCAAGGAAGTGTGTAATCCATTCCACAGACATTCCCCCTCATCCAGAGTGATTAAATTTAAAAAATTAGGATTCACAGGGATAAGCTTCAGTTATCTAGAAAATCCACTTAAAAACACCTCATTCCCCGGCAATGACAGAAATGAGGCAGAGCTGCAGTCAATTATCTACACTGTTGAAGGTGAAGAAAAACTATCATCATTAAAATTACAACAGGACTTTGTATTCTTTCACAGATAATCATAAACTCTTCCCAATTTGGCCTTGGAATGTCACCCCCTCACACACATTTTTTTTTTCTCTTTTCTGTCACAGATGCTCCTTCCTAATTATATTTGGCTTTGGCTGATTTTTCAAGTGAATATATCTTCTCCAGGCAGCTAGTGAGAGCTTAAGGGGCACCCAGGAGTGTGTGGCCTGGCTTGTTCTGTTCCTTTAAGCTGGCCAAGTCTCTCTGATTTCCTCCCCAGCCAGTACATCTCCCTCCTGACCTCTTCAGGCTTTGGGGCCCAGGCTTTGTGTGCTTGTGGCTCCTGAAAAGGGGTTAGGTTCACCACTTCCTTCTCCATAGGCATACTTTTAAATTTTTGACAGTTGATTGAGCAGCTAACATGTGCCAGGGTATGAGATAAAGGCATAAAGTAAATTTTCTCATTTAATTCTCACAACAACTAATTGCAGTGGGTGCTATTATCATTCCCATTTTGCAGATCAGGAAACAGAGGCCCAGTGGAGTTAAATAGCTTATCCAAGGTTACACAGCTAGGGAGTGACTGGGTGTCTGAGCTCCTATCACCTGCTGTCCTACTGGGTCTGGTCTGGTATTAGCAGAAGTGGTAACATGGGACAGTGGCAGCTAGCCTGGGCTTAAATAGCCATCTTGGATAACTCGTGAAGAGATGAGAAAGCAGAGGCTCATTTTTTACAGGTGCCTTTCTCAAGGACTGGTTTATGTGTGATTGATGGTCACAAGTCCCAGGTTTTTCATGGCTGGCCCAGTTTTCCATAATTTTATTCTCTTCAGCTAAGAAAAATTATTTATTTAGAACTTTCTACATGATAAAATATATATAACATACAGATTGCTATTTTAATCATTTTTAAGTATACAATTAATTCAGTGGCATTCATTACATTCATGGTGTTGTATAACTATCGCCACAATTTCTGAAACATATCCATCACCCAAACAGCAACTCTGGAACCATTAAACGATAACTCCCCATTCCCTCCTCCCTTCTGGTAACCTCTCATCTACTTTCTGTCTCTATGAATTTGCCTATTCTTGATATTTCATGTAAGTGGAATTATACAATATTAGTTTTTTATGTCTCGCTTCTTTCACTTAGCATCATTATCATTTTCAAGGTTCATCATCTTATAGCGTGTATTAGTACTTTGTTCCTTTCTATAGCTGAATCATATTCTATTGTATAAATATGCCACATTTTGTTTATCCATTCATCTCTTGATGGACATTTGGGTTGTTTCCACATTTTGGCTCCTGCTAATAAGGTTGCTATGAACACTGGTGTACAACTATCTTTTTGAGTCCCTGAAGATCATTTATTAAAGGTACAATTGTGTTTTTATGGCCTTTTTGAGTTTTTTCTATGAGTTTATTTGAGCCAAACTGATAACATATGGCAGGGAGCAAGATCTCAAATGCTCCTGTTTTTAAGTCTTTTTTAACTTTATTAAGAACAATAACTTGGCTGACCACTGTTTTTGGTTACCACTTCTACATAAGTGGGTTAGGTGCCTTGTATTCAATTTCTTCCATTAGCCTTGAGGTCTCTGTGGGTTGCAGTGGGGGAGCCGGGGTGTGTTTTTGTTTCAGATATCTATGCATAGTCTCACCCAACATCCAGCCTAGAGGTGGGCACAGGAAGAGCCATCAGCACTGTTGACAACTGGTGCTTGGTCCTTCTCCAGAGACCAAAGAGCCCCTTCTAGCTGCTTTTGGGGATTCACCTCCTCAGACAATGGTTTGCAGTCTGGCTGCTCATTAGCATTGAACTGGAGGTTATAAAAAACACTCATGCCTGGACTTCACACCTGGATATTCTGATCTAATTATTCTAGAGTGGTATGGCCCATGCATAGGTCCTTTTAAAAAGCTCAGCAGGTGAGAACTACTGTTGTTGATCTACATTTTCACTGGTCCTCTCAGGAGGATGGGCAGGAGGATGCCAGGCCTGAGGTGGGGTTAGGAAAGATGGTTCCTCCCATTCCACAGACAGGAATCCTGAGACTCAGCAAGGAAGAGGAGTGGCCACTGAAGAGAAGGTCAAGGGGTAGGTAAGAAATGGAATCCACTGACCCTGGGCTGCTCAGCCTGTACTAGATTAGCCTGGGTTAAGGCCTCCACAGCCACCCGTTAGCAATGGAAAGGCTCAATGTAGTCAGAGTACCTCTCAGGAATGGCCCATGGCCCCAGTCTGTTCCCCATGCCCCCACACACCCCAAGAGGAAGTAGGGTTGCTGACAGGTCATGGAATTGCTCCTGAGTTTACAAAGCAGCGGGTATGGAGGCAGAGATGGAACAGCAGCCACATGAAACCATTCTAGCTGATAAAGTGACTTCTCAGTGAGTGAGGCCATTTGTCAACTGACTGGCCCCAATAAAAGCACAGGCAAATTCTCAGAGGCTAAGCCCCTCTTCTGTTTCCAGACTCAAACTGCAATTCTGAGGGAGAATTGAAAAAGGGTGGGTCACAACCAACGCTGTGCAATCTCGGGCAGCCCCCTTCCCTCTCCGGGCCTCTGTTTTCACATTTGTAAAATGAGATTTGGATCAGTGGTTCTTGCTTGGAGTAGGCTGCTCTCCCCAAGAGGGCACCTGGAAATGGGTGTAAAGGGGTATTAGGTTGTCACAGATGATCAGGGACAGTCCTGCACTATGAAGAACTACGCTCTCCAAGTGCCAGTGGTGTCCTTATTAAGAAACACCAGTAGGTAAATGCTAGGGTCTCTCTCCATTCTGATTTTGTGTGATTCTTGCTCTGTTGCTAAATGTCCCTATGTGAGAAGCAGGCCAGAGGGGACAGAGTAGGAGGGGTGTTTAACCTTGTATGGAAAAGAAAAATTCGAGGTTGTTACCCAGGCTCTGAGCTGAGCCATAGCTCAGCTTCCTATCTTTCCACCGCTTAGATTGTTGGAATTAAATATTAATAGACCAAGGTGCTGTAGATTAAAACCCAAATCTCCTGACACAGTCCCTAAGCCTAGAAGATGCTGACAGCACAGGATTATAATGATGTATCATTAGTTCTTAGTGATCTATTTATTACACTTGTTACTTCCTCTGTGTTATTTAACTACACTATCTATATCTCCCTTCGACCTCCGAGCAGAGATAGGCTTCACAGTAGCTGTGTGGAAAGCAGGCTGCCCTTTGCTGGCCCACTGTCTCCTCGGGCGGCAGGGGTGGCGTACACACCCACATGCAGGAAGAACCCCCAACCCTGTGAGCTGCATTCTCACCTGGGTTATTTCATTTAATCCTCTTACTAACCCAGTGCCATTTATTCATACCTAGCCTTGTTCCAGAGAGGATTTGAGGTAAACCATGTAAGGTGGGATTAGTACCCCATTTTTTTAACTGAGATATTAAATAACTAAATTAGGGTTTCTCAATCTCAGCACTATTGACATTTTAGACCAGAACATTTTTTGTTGTGGAGGCTGTCCTGTGCATTATATAATTTTTAGTGGAATCTCTGGCCTCTACCAACTAGATGTCAGTAGCACCCTCCCTCCACAATTGTGATGACCAAAAATGTCTCCAGATACTAACAAATGTCCCCTTGGGGGCAAAATCACCCCTGAGTGTAAAAGGCAGAGTTGAGAGTCAGAGACTGGTTTCTTACTCCTAGGCTTTAGAGGTCATCTCATATACCAACCCCTACCACCACCGCCAGCAACACACACATTTTACAGGTCAGGAAACTGGCTGAGAGAGGCTGAGTGATTTGCCTGTGGCCACATGGCCAGTGTACTGGGGAGCTAGATTTGAAAGTAGCTTGCTCTATTGATCTAAGGCTCTTTCTGTCCCACCACAACAGCTTTTGGGAGATGAGTTAGGCTCATTTGTTCGCTTGCCAGACAATTACTGAGCACCTGTTATGTTCTAGGGGCTGAGAAGCCATCAGTTTGAGAAACAGACAAATGAGAAACATTGATCCATCAGAACATGAGATGACTGGAGGGGTGGTAGGAAAGCTGCTGCTGGGGCAGCTACAAATAGGAAGTTTACCCCATTGTGAGGGGTCAGGAGGCCCAGGAGCTGGCAGGGTCTTGGGGTAGCAGGGCAGGAGGAGGGAATAAAGATATTGGTTACCTCAAAATGCCCTGAGCAAAGTCAGTTGCTTCAGCTCATTACCTTCCTCATCTCTATCAGCACAGCCTCCACCACAGTTCCAGGCAACCAAGCCCATTTTAACCAGACATTACAGTTTCAAAGTATCAGGAGAGAGTGGGGGGTACTGAATAACTTCATTTTGTCAGAGCCCTGCATCTCTCTGTGGATGGATGCATCTGGAAACTAGCACTGGACCCCTGCTTCAAGATATCGAAGAGTCTGCCTGGCATTCTGCCTTTAAGACTGCATTTCTTAGGGTCTCTAGGAATCCCCTATTAAAATGTACATCATCCCTTGTTTCTGTAGGTGCGCATGTGTGTGGGGGTGCCAGTCACATCATGAAGCATTGTTAGCCATTAATACCCCAGTTATCTGTTAATATCTGAGTGACAACTAGCAGACCTAGGAGCCAGATTAGGAAGTGTGTGTGTGTGTGTGTGTGTGTGTGTGTGTGTGTGTGTTAACCTGTTTGTGGAGAGAGGAGATGGGAAGGTGGGAGAGTCAAATTTATCAAATTTATCAACTTTACAGGGACTGCTCTTGATGTAGAATACCACAGTATTATATGGACAGATATGGGAAAGAAAACTAGGTGTTTGTTACTTTGCAGTGCCTAATTTGTTCACTTCAAGCTATGAGTCGTTAGGGTAGCTATGATTACCCCCATTATACAGAGGAAGGGACTAAAGTTAGGTGTGGCTAGGTGACTTGCCCATGATCTCACAGATGGTGTGATCTCTGGCCTGTTTCTCAACTAGGGACATTTAACAACAGAGCCTTGAACCACAGAGCAGGAACACTGGGGTTCTTTCACACCTGTGCTTTTCTTATACAGAAAAGGATATTGAGGCCCAGAGAGGAAGGGACTGTCATGGGTATCAGTGAGAGACAGGACAGGTGAGACTAGGACCCCAGCAAGGTCTCTGCCATGCTGAGCAGAGTGGCTGGTGTGTACTCCATGGGTGCCTGCCCTTCTAGAATCCAAGCCAGAACTCATCATCACCCCCTCCACCCTTAGCACCTCTGCCCTCTGCTGCCCTCATCTCTGGGATAAATGACCCCAGCACTTTTGTCTCATATACTTCAGCTATGAGGTGAATGAGGCCTATGGTCAGGAGTGTGCTGGGGGCTGCCCCAAATGGACCCAGGGGCTGGTCAGAGCTAGTTTGTCCTCAGCTCTGCTCAACCCTCTCTCCACAACAGGCTTTTAAGGAGGGCCCAGCTCCCAGCTGCCCAGCTCCCTCTGATCTGCCTGCATCACTGCCTTTGAAGCTTCCCAGCCCTAAAGACCATTTATCTCCACAGTTTGCCTAGAAAGCCTCATAAATCATGTCTGTGCACAAAGGAATTACCTCTTTGGAAGAGTCTTTCAAAGGCAGCCAGCAAAGGCACCACAGACCCACCAGGGGGCCGCCTCATTGGCCCTGCACTCTCCCCAGCTTGGCCCACGCCTCACTTTGCTTTCAAAGCTCCTGAGCAAACTCCAGGCTGGGGATGAGGAGGAAGGGAGGTCAGGAATTAGAATTAATTTGGTGAAGCTCCCCAGTGTGGGAGTGAGACCCCCTAGTGTGGGCTCTGAAGGAAATGAACTCATAGTCCAAGTGAGAAAGGACACAGGAAGGTCATGGGGTCCAAGTCCCTTTCCTGTGAGGAGTGAACTCATTACATGACCTTGTCTACCAGTTCCTCATCATTCCACTTCCCTCCAACTTTCTTCAAACAGTGAAGTCTGGTATGGTGAAAAGAGCCTCTCTCTGGCTATCATGGGCCTTGGGCAAGGTACCACCCTTCCAAGCCTCAGCATCCCCCTAGGCAAACAGATAGGATTAGCTCAAATGAATGGGTGTCAAGGTGACTCATGGAGACCAAAGAGGTCCTTTGTCTTGTGTAGGGATTTGGGCCACCTGTATCCCCCACTTCCACAGCTCCAGAGCTGCTGAATTTTCTGCTGGGTTCTCACATAAGGACAAAGGATTAAGCAGCTAAAAGTATGTGCATGGGGGTTAAAACTCAATTTCTAAGACTCTGTCTGCCTTTAAAAGTCTGTATTTAATTCCTCTCACAGTCAGAAAGTTCTTCCATAGGTCTAACAGGAATTTCTTGCTGCAATTTAAAGTCAATTTCTTCTTCTTCATCCATCACTCCCTAAGCAGTCACTTCAGGGCCCAGCACTGCGATCGATGCTCATGGTGAAGCAGTCAAAGTGGTGCTCAGGGTCTCTGTCCTTAAGGAACTTCCTGCATGGCACTGCGGCCAAACCCCTACAGGGAATACTCAGGAAGCAGAAAGAGAAGCAGTAAAAGTGAAGGCCATGAAGAGGGGGTCCGCAGAGCATTTTTGAACTAAGATCTGGCTCACTGTTGCCCTGTTCATGATAGAACTGGGACCCTTCTCATCAGGTGCAAAGGAGGAGAGAGGGAGTTGGGGTTGTGTTGAAGCTGCTCCCGCAGCTCATTTAGCCGTTCACCAGCACCAGGGAGAGGTAAAGCAAGTGGAGGTAATTTGAGCCAGGGCAACCTGAAAAGTCACGCTTGGAGTCAGCTAGAAGAAAGTTGTGGGCCAGGGGCAGGATGAACCTGGAATCCTCTACCTCAGCAGCTCCTTCTGGAGTCCAGGCCCCTCTGCTAACCTATGTGGCCTTAGGCAAGTAACATCCCCTCTTTGGACCTCAGTTTCCCCACTGTAAAATGAAGAAGGTAGCACTAATTGATTCTTAAGATTCCTTTCATCTCAGACTCACTGAGCTCTCTGAGTCATCTGGAGCAACTGTTAGAGGCAGACTCAGGGATGTGGAGAACAGCACATCCAAAGGAGGAAGCAAAGTGTTGAATATTGGAACACGTGTGTGCTCTGAATTTCTGCTTTCAGGCACCCATTGAATTATATGCATAAATAGAATTTTCACAGCAAAGACAACAAATGCAAGTTTGCCTCACTTTATATGGCTAGGCTAGTTAGTAGGGGACTCGAGACTAGGTTTTCAGGCTTTGATTTCCCACCCACCATTCTCCATGGCACTGCTTCCCCAGTGGAGTCACTTTACACAGGGCCCACCTATCTGTCGGAAGCCATATCTCTTTGGTATTTGGGATCTCTTGTTCAACTCCGTCTTGCTATTTGTGTCATCTGTGTCATGGTCCATTTATCCCTGCACAGAAAGGGACTTTGAGAGCAGCTTCTAACTGGCGCTGCCAGTCAGAGGATACTCTATCCATCACTGCTGAGAGAGGACCTCTGATTTCTCTAGAGAGAGGAAGCCTGAGGGCAAGTGACAAATAGCCTTCCTGTCTATTGAAAGTTATTGTCAAAGGACAGGGACCTACTGCTCCTGGGATCTGCTAAGGATGAAGCAGTAGGAGGTCTGGTTAGCTGTTTAGCTGTCTGTTTGTTCATTCACCCCAAAGACTTTATCAAATGCCCATTATGTGCCAGGTACCAGGGATCAAATGGAGAATAAGCACTCATGATATCTTCCTGAGCCTAAGAGTCCAGCAGTGTAGAGTGACAATAAGCAAACAAAGTCTTATTTATTCTGGCTTCTGCTCAAATGGCACCTCCTCAGAGCCTTCTTGGACCACCCTTAATAAGTTCTCTCCCCAGCCCCTGGCTTTAATTTTTCTCTCTAGAACTTATTCTATCTATCCGATGTCATGTAATTGCTGTATTGTATATTTATTTTCATCTTTTTCTTTATTGTCTGGAACTCCCACTAGAATGTCAGCCCCATGAGGGCAGGGGCTTTGTTTCAGATGCTCAGTAAATGATTGTTGAACAAGTGAATAAATTAACGAGTAAATATATAAGTTGCAGTAAAGGTATAAAGGTACAAGAGCATGACAGAAAACAATGAGAGGGGCTTCCTTTCAACTGGAGGCTCAGGAAGAACTCTCTAAGGTGGTGACATTTAGGCCAAGAGCTGAAGGATGAGGAGGCAGCAGCTGTGGGAAGAGCAGGAAGTAAGAGCCTTCCAAGTAGAAGCAAGAGTGTGGGGAAACATCTTGAGGCAGGAAAAGGCTGACAGAGTCAAGACACTGAAGAGGGGCAGACAGCTGGGACATTATAAGAGCAAAGAGAGTGGTAAAATGCTCTAGACGAGGTAGACAGGGACAGATCACATGTGTCCATGGCAGGGAACTGCGATTTTATTTTAAGAGCAATGGAAAGCTCTAGAAGGGTTCTATTATGACTCAATGATAGTAATAAAGCAGGACTTCCCTGTGAGTATGACTTGCAACCCTGGATGAGGATACATTGTCCCTCTCTGCAGCCCATCAGTATCTGGGGTAGGCCAGGATGTCCAGCTTAGAAGGAGCGAGAAGGAGAGCCATGAGCGTGAGAGCTCTTCCACTGCTCAGATTTGCTCATAGCACTACCTGGTGCCAGTGAGATGCCCTCCCCTCCCCCTGTGCCGGGCAGAAGACAGCTGGGAAACAGGCATGAATGGAGAGGAGGATCAGACCGGGCAACTCAGTGCACATTAGCATTCAGGTGATTCAGAAAATGTGCTGATAGTTGTGCACAAGCTGAGATCTCATAAAGTATGTGCCCCCTATAGGAGAAGTGGAAGCCTTGATAAATATGTTCCCCTTACTGTTTTTTATGTGCTTGGGTGACAAGCAGTGACTCCTGAAGCCTTTCTCACCCATTCCTAAATGTGGGTGCTGCATTTGCCAGATGTTGGAGAGGTGAGAAGGCCTTGGTGGGTCCCCCTATGCAGCTGAGTACCATGAGGAGGATACTTGGGGTGTGGGGAAGTCCAGGGCCCCAGTGGAAGCTAACCGCCCAGTCAGTTACCCAGCAAGAAACAAGACCAGCACATGAGCAAATGAGACGGTTAATGACCCTTAAGATTTCTGGTGACCGCAGGTGTGGTCTGCAGTGGGCAGCAGTAGGCAGCTTCATTAAGCAGGACATCCACATTTTATGCTCTGGAACATCCCTTGAGCTCTTAGGAGCCTGGGACTTTGCAGGGAATCTAATGAGTTTCACTCAGCAGAAGAGGCAAAAGTCTCACACCCCTCATTCTGCAGGGAGTGCTCGGCCTCCTCTAGAGCTACTCTTGTCCTCCATGTGGGAGTCACCCCTTAAGGCCCCACAGATCCCACACAGGGGAGGGGCTTCTCCATCTCCTGAAATCTCGCTTATCCATTAAGTCTCAGATTAAATCCCTCCTCAAAGAAGCTTTCAGGAACCTTCCTGCTCCCTACCTCTTTCTAAATTCATTGTGCCTACTGCTTTTTTTTTTGCTTTGTATTGAGTGGAGGCTTATCAGTCAGGCCCCAGAGCTGAGATAACACAGATCTGCTTTAAATCCGTCTCTGCCCCTTGCCACCTGTGTGACCTTGGGCATGCTACTTCCCCCCCTGAGGCTTAGCTTCCTCATCTCACCTATAAAATGGGGCTTTCTGTGCTTTAGAGTGGGGGTCCCCAACCCCCGGGCTGTGGACTGGTATCAGTCCAAGGCCTGTTAGGAACTGGGCCACACAGAAAGAGGTGAGCAGTGGGCAAGGAGTAAAGCTTCATCTGTATTTGCAGCCACTCCCCAGCACTAGCATCATAGCCTCAGCTCCACCTCAGATCATCAGGCATTAGATTCTCATAGGAGCACCAATCCCTGGTGCCAAAAATGTTGGGGACCGCTGCCTTAGAGGGTTGTCTTCAGGATACAGTGCGAAAGTATCTTATTCAATGACTCTCAAGTAGGAAGTGCTCAGTATTATTCAACAAACCATTCAAGAAAATGTGGAGATAAATTAATGAATAAATAAAGCCAAAATCAAGGCATCATGCATGCTATGTACAAGGGTAAACTTATTAGGTAGCTGAATTAGTAGCTGGATTAATAATAGGTCATTATTATCATCACCTAGTTATAAACTTCTTCAGGGAGGGACTTGGTGTAAAATTCCCCAGAAGCAGACTCTGAGGTGGTTCCATAGGTAAAGGAAGGGAGGTAAAAGGCAACTGGAACTTAACCTACCTAGACCTCTGGGAGCCAAGGAAGAACACTGTCTTGAGTTTTCTCAGTCCAGGGCAAGGGGGCCAGGGCATATATTCATTCATCTCTTGTTTCTGCTTCTGGTTGAGGGCTGCTGGGATTGGCATTCATTCTCTAGCACTTCCTGTTTGCTCCGTGTACCGTGCCTATGGCAGAGTCAGAGGTGTTTCTCAGGAGGCAGCCCTTGGTGTATTAAGGTGAGCACTGAGTGGTCTGGGGAATGCATCTGCTATAAGGCCTAAGTCTGTTTTCTCCTCACTGTAGACACAGTGCCTAACATGCTGTCAGGTATGTATTTGGTGCTCAATGTCAATGTTTGCTGATTCAATGAATAATTCATCAATAAACTCTATATAAGAAAT
This sequence comes from Eidolon dupreanum, assembly GCA_028627145.1. Classification (NCBI taxonomy): domain Eukaryota; kingdom Metazoa; phylum Chordata; class Mammalia; order Chiroptera; family Pteropodidae; genus Eidolon; species Eidolon dupreanum. Next base: position 37,174,309 of record CM053509.1, on the reverse strand, counting down.
GGATAGAGGGGCTAGGGGTAAAAAGAAGACATGGCTCCTAGCTGCAGGTCCTGGGGGATGGGGATGGAGCGGACACAATGATACATGAAAAAGACAAAAGAAAAATCACACTAAAAGTCAAGAAACTAATGCTCAGGGAGAGGAGAAGGCATTGTGGACTTGAAGTACACAGAAGAGGGGTGGCTCCTGGGGCTGGGAAGGCTTTAAGGAGAAGATGGGACTTGCTAGTCCTGAAGGAAGAGTGGACTCAGGCGTAAGGTTGAGGAGTGGGGAAAGTGTGAGAGAACAGCACAAGCAAAGGCCTGAAGGCAGAAATGTCATCACAGGGATGTAGGGGACTGCTGGTAGAAGAGACTAGTTAGAAAGTTTCTAAGTTCGCTAACCTTGTCAGGGTTAGAATTGGCAGGGGGACAGAAATTTGGTCTCAGAGACCTCACAAGAGAAGGGACCTCAGGGCATGTTGAGGAAGAGTCAGGATTTGGAACAGCTTCTAGGCAGTGTGTACAGGTGACTACGTGTAGGAGAGGCTCCTCTGGGACCACTGGAGTCCCCACAGCCACCTATATGCCCCAATAAAAGTTTCTCTATGTCTGCTCTATTCAGTGCACAATCTGAACATCTGTATATAGCAGCTCTGTTTGGTTGGTGTAAGGGAGGAGAAAGGAATAAGAGGTGCTTAGAAACAAAGAGGGGACAATTCCCTAGGATGGAGTGATTGGGACTCCATCAGACATCATTCCCCAGCACCCCAGAGCCCAGTAGAGGATGCCATCACTACCAAGGATTGGATTCCCTGGAACCTGAAGTATGACCAAGGTAGTCCACACACAGCAGCTCAGCCTACTCTGGGAGGACAGGAAACTTAGCAGCTGCTTCCTCTGATGTCTCTCCATCCCTCTCTACCTGTCTCTGTTTCAATCTTTGCTGCCTCTCTCCTTACTCTCACCCCCTTTTCCTCTGTCCTTTCTTTCTTCCTTTCTTCTTTCTTTTTTTTTCTTTCCTTTCCTTTCCATCTTTTCCTTTCCTTTCCTTCCTTTCTCTCTCACTCTCTTTCTCTCACTCTCTCTCTCTTCCTCTCCCTCCCTTCCTCCATCCCTCCCTCCCTCCCTCCTTCCTTCAATGGCTGGGACTCAAGGGGCTCAGGGTGGGAGGACTCAGCAAGGTTGCCCGGCCTGGATGTGCTAAGAGATGTGTGGGAGAGTGGTCACTAAGAGGTGTGTGGGAGGGTGGTCGAGAGGCCCTCTGAGCTAGATGTTTGAGACAAAGGGGGTCCCAGTGGGCCTTCCCAATGTGTGGGGTTTTCTTTTCCTTTTAAAGCATTTCACTTTCAAAGGAAACAGGCTCAAGTGAAGGGAACAAGATAAATTCAGGTGCACAATCAAAATGCCTTTGAACCTGGGCTGAGAGCTCTGTGGTCCTCTCCTGGTCAGGGACTGGCAGGGGCCCAGAGAAATCTGGATGCCTAATTGGCAGCTAATTGAATCCTTTGAGGGGGTAGTGGAAAGGGGGCTGAAAGAAGTTGTTTGGGATTGGGTCAGCACAGCTCTTTTCAACTCAATGCAAAAAGCAGGTCTATTTAAGGGTTTTCTTGCTGGCATCCAGGCGGTGGGGAGACAGGCTTCTGTTGCTTAATGAGCTCATGGCTCAAACTGTCTCCAGCTGGGAAGCTCACGGAGGATTTCAAGGGAAAGTTAACACTGTAGTTAGTTCTAGCTTGCTACCTGTCATCACTCAGGCTTAGGAGAGAGAATAATCTTATTAAAATGGGTAAACAGGAGGAAGGCTCCTCAACAGAGATCTCCAGGTATAAGTAGGCATGGGATCTGGTTGCTCACAAAGCCCAGGAGAGCCCCAGACAAGTTCTTCCATCATGGTTTGATGTGGACCAAGGAGAACTTGGAAGGCGCTACTATGGGGTCTCGGCCTGAGCTTGAGACTGGACATTAAGGTGTAGGAAGTCACAGTATGGTTGCGGAGGCCAAAAGACCTGGGTTCAAGTCCTGGTTCTGTAGGGTGACCTTGGGCAAGTTACTAAAACTTTTGGTACTTCAATTTCCTCCATCTATAAAATAAAAATAATAGTACCTACCTGGGATATTAGTTGTAGTCATTAAATGTGATTATACAGTGCTTAGCACAGTGTCAAGCATGTGACAGATGGACAATGAACTGTAGCAGTTATGATTATAAAGGACCAGAGCTGAGTAGACGATATGCAGGATTCATAGTTAAGAATCCTATAGGTCTACGGTCATGCCACCCTGAACAAGCCCAATCCTGTCTGATCTCGGAAGCTAAGCAGGGTTAGGCCTGGTTAGTACTTGGATGGGAGACCACCTAGGAAGACCAGGTGCTATAGGCATAAAAAATAAAAAAAATAAAGGATTATAAACTGACAAGGTCCTTGCAATCTGTGAGGTCAACCAAGGGTTGCCTCACCTAAAAAAAAAAAAAAAAATCCCATAGGTGACTCACAAGGAGTGAAGAGGATGATGTAATTATAAAGTATTAGAACTGCAGACACCTTAGCAATTAGAAAGTCCAATTCTTCCCTTTTGCTGGTGAAGAATCAGAAGCCCAGAAAGGGAAAGTGATTTGTTCAAGGTCACATGATAAACTAGAGGTGATGCTGAGCCAAGAGCAGGCCTCTGTAGGCCCAGGGCTGCTTCTACAAGAGCACCTGAGGTGAATCACAGATGCAAGCCAGAAATGAATAGTGCAAACACTCTCCTTTGCCTGCCTTTTCCCTGCCATGTGAGAGTGGTTTCTCTTATTTTCTATTTATGGTGGTTTCTCTTATTTCCTATGTTCTTCTCAGGTCTTATAAAAACACATTTTCTATCCCTGGGAGTGACTGAATGGAGGGTGGGGAGGAGAAGATAGCCCAGCATAAGCTATCAGGAATTGAGAGTTGTCTGTTGTCTGTTATCTGCCAAAAACAAAACAAAACACACACACACACACACACACACACACACACACACACACACACACAATAACACTAGGAGAAAGCATCCATGGATGGCTGTAATTTGTTGTAACAAGTGTCTAAAGCAGTGCCCCACTTCTAGCCTCTTCCCCCACCCCATCTCTGCCTAACTTCCAGAGTGATCTTTCCAAATCACCAGTCTGATGAGGTCACTGCCCTATGGAGAGCCATTCCATTGGTCCACAATGACTCAAGTCTCAAATCCAGATGCATGGGGGCCTGGCATTTGAAGACCTCCACATGCAGATCCACCGTTCCCACTGCCCAGTGCCTCCAGGCAACCCTTCATGCCTGGTCCCTCAGCAGACCCTGCCTTTGTTTGCCTCACACTTTGCCAAAGGTATTTCCCCTACTCCATCACCCAGAGTCCTGCTCCACCTAATTCCATTCTAGACCCCATAAGGCATATTAATTTACTTTATTTAATTATCTTTGTCATGACTCAAATTTCTCATATGAGAAATGAGGTGAGCCAAAGAATTCTTCCAGATATGATTTTTTTCTGATGTTTCCACATGCAACAGAGGGGGACTTGATATCTCTGAGTTGAGATGGAGAACTATAAAAGGCAGTTGAACAACCCAAAGACCTGTAAAATGGATATACTAATCCATGTCTCACCCTCATCAAAGACTGGGAGGAAATTAAAGAGAAGATAATGGCCATGAAAGAGCTTAGGACCACCATTGAGATCTTAAGTTAAGTATTCCCTCCAGGCCTTAGTTTCCTCATTTGCTAAATGAAGGGATAGAAAAAGGAGGTCTCCAGGAACCCTTTTGGCTCTGACATAACTTTCTGAATTGCAAGGTCTTAACAATGATATAGATGACCCCTGGGGAGAGAAGGAGGGAAAGGAGGAGGGAATGAGATTAGGGAGAGGCATAAAGAGGGCTTCAAATATTTTTGTAACATTTTCTTTCTTTAAAAAGTATATGAAGCAGATATAGAGAATGTTAAGAATTTTTCAGTCTGGGTGGTGGGTATTTTTCATATTATTTTATTTTTCTATATGTTGCAAATATTTAATATTTTAAAAAAGAAATTGGTGATCCTCCTCTCAGTGGTAACCATCTCCCTGTCTTCTTCCATTTGCAATAGGAGGCATCATCTCCAAGTGCAAACTATAAATAAATGGAAAGGACTGAATTTGTGAGTAGTAAGATCCTCAAATTCAGGAGGTATTCAAGCAGAGGTCAGATGGGCTCTAAATATTGTGGAAGTGGTTTGTACTGAGGGTGAAGTTTGGACTCTGCGACCTCAGAGGACCCTGCTAATTTTCAGGTCTTATAGTGCCAGGGCTATGGAGCCAGGGACGCTGTCCCTGGTACTGAATTCCACACCATTTAACTTCTGAACCATGGAAAGCAGAACATCAGATCAATAATTTCTTACATACTTGTCACTCTAAGACACAAATTAATGCTTCAACTTCCAGGGCATTCTGGTGATCAAAGTGACAGGAAGAAGCCCTTCTTATAGGGGCTTCTGGTATTCGCTCTTCTAAAACTTCTTCTCCCACCCACACCTTCTGCCAGTATTTGCTTCTTTCCCAACACTATGCTAAAAAGCACAGAACTGGAACCAGAAAGTTTGGGATTGAGTTCTAGCTCAGCCTTTGACAGGCTGTAGGACTCAGAGCAAACCCCTTCACCACAGTGAGCCTCTGATTCTTTACCTGTCAAGTGGAGATATTCGCACCAGGTGACAGAATGCTTGAAAACATCCTTGCAAAACACTTAGGTGCAATATAATCATTAATTGGCAATATAATTCTTTCTCTAGTCAGTATGAAGTAGAACTCTGTCTCAGGGTGGGAAGCAAAGAAGGCAGTAAGTGCAAGGGGCTGAGTAAGCTGAGAAAACTCTTGGGAAAGTTTTGAGGAAAAATTGTCCAGTTGGCTTCCCTAAGGGTAAATGAAAACCTTTTCAGATGGTGCCTGGTGACATTTGCAGACACCACAGAATTTCAAAGTGGAGGTGGGAGGTGAAATATCTCTAAGTGGAAAGGATGGTGTAATGTCATTCATACCCACTGAGCTGAGAGGCAGTCTCACTGGGTAGGGAAATGGGGTCCTTCTGGGATAAGATAAAGGGTTGGAGGGCTGAGCATCAGGGCCCACATTCTAGTCCTGGCTCTGCCACCAACCTGTTCACGTTGTGAAGAGCAGCTGGGTTCAAATCCAACTTACCCACCAACTAGCTCTGTGACCTTGGAAAAATCACTTCATTTCTTCAATTCTCAATTTTCTCTGGTAGAAAATGAGTATACTAAAATCTATCTACCAGGATGGTTATAAGAGTAAAATAAAGCCTTGGGATGACAAAGAGCTTGGTAATCTATAGCACTGTAGAGTGCTTTTTTAACCTTTCTGAGCCTCAGTATTTACCTATAGAATGGAGACAAGAAGGTTTGACCTTATAAGTGGAATAAGGATGAAGAGAGGAGTCACACACTGACATACCCATTTTGTTATCATTATGAGGTAAAAAAGGAGACGGTATGGGACAGAGGAGAAGTGCAGAGCTGCAAAGTCATGAGACTGGGGTTTTCTAGTCTCTGCTCCACCACCATTCAACTGCACGACATCAGCTTTCACTCCCTAAAATTAACGATGGTACTTGGTCCCTGCCAGCAAAACTATCTACACACCCAAGCACTAGTCTTCTCCCTGGGTTCTCAGAGTCCACAGAGAGAAAGCCATACTGGCCTAGAGCTCTGAGGGAGATGATGGGCCAAGCCAAAATTTTCATTTCCATTTCATCACTTATTGAAAACGCCAAGCATCAAAGTCCAGAAGGTAAACAGACTTCCCTTCCTCTCTCTCCTTCACATGTGGCTGAGCCTCAAAGTGGGAATGAGTTGTACATAGTGGGCCCTCAGAGACTCTGAGCTCTGAATTCAATATCTTAGAGTTCTGCTGAGCTTCCTGGCTCTAGCCTGGCTCTCTCCCTGCTGCCGGCTTCCTCGACAGGAAAATTAATTGCTGTTGTCATTCTGCTTTTTGCTCCAGTCTATATCCTAAGAATAAGATATCTGAATGACATTGAATAACTTGTACTTAAAAGCTCTTTCTAAAGGCCAGAGCAGTAAGCATGGAGAGGTGGGCTCCAGGGATGGGAGAGAGCCTACTGGAAGCCTGTCCAGTCTCTAAGAAAGGGGAGCCATGCATGCAGACACACAATGGGAGAAGGACCTTCATGGTTTCCCTGGGAAACGGAAGAAGTAGAGCCTATTCATCCAGGCTTGTGAGCAAATACAAGCCTGTCACTCTTCTCATCCCTGGGGTGTACCTCATCACATTCTTTCTATTGACTACTTCAAGCATGCCTCGGAGATGTTGAGGGTTCGATCCCAGACCACCATGATGAAGTGAGTATCAGAATAAAGTAAGTATTGCAATAAAGGAAGTCATTATCTTTTTGCTGGTGGAGGGTCTTGCCTTCAATTTGTAAAACACACAGCATCTGTGAAGCACAATAGAGCGAAGAGCAATAAAATGAGGTATGCTTGTATCTACGATTCTTCTCTTGGCTCAATGTTCTTCAGTAAGGCTGATTCAGGTTCTGATTCAGTGGCTGCATATGATTGACCTGTCTGGGGCAGAGGGGTTCACATTGCCAGCACCAAGTGAGCTAATTTAGGAAGGCTCCTGGGTTGGCACAGGTGAGTCGCCAGGCAATTCTGCCAGCCCTGGCTACCTCCTCATGCTGATAGCAGAGTTAACACATGTCATCAGCAGTGTGAAACTTTTTCAAGTTTAGTCCCAACTAATAGCTAAGCTCATACTTTGGACAACCTTAGGAAAATAAAGTCACAAACAGAAACACACACATGTTCATGTACACACAATCCTTGCCCCACAGAGCTTATATTCTGGTCTAAATCCCTTCTTTTATAGATGAGATACTTTTGCTCAGGGAGGGACAGTGACTTACCAAGGTAAAGAGTTACAGAAGCTATAAGCTAGGTCTTTGGACTCCTAGTCCTGCCCTCTTTCTATCACATCATCCCCTGTTCTAGAACTCATGAAATAGCACAACCTGAAATCCTATCCCATCCTGGCCTACCAGGTGAATTGGGAGGCTGGTGGGAAGGACAGCAATGTACATCAAAGTTCATAAGAGCTTTTCACTCGCATTCTGGTAGAAAATTTCTGGTTCTTTGCAGTCTGTCTACTTATGGTCTTAATTACTTGCGTGTATGAGATCTTGCAATCTGTGCCTGGGGACTCTTTGAATTGCAGATTAATATTCAACTAGCTGGAACGATCTTCAGAAGGAGGCTCGTGGTAATTAAGTTAGTTAGAGAACACTTCAAACTAACTTTTTCATGGAACACAAGTGCTATAAATTACCAGTGTAGGGAAGACCTGCCCCTTAATGGTATTTTTTGGGAGTCAAAGGAGGCCATGCACCTTATTCTGAGAAGAGGTATGACTATGGGGACCCCTTGCTAGGAGCTGGGGGACTGCAGGCTTTGGAGGTGGGAAGAAAGGGGAAGTGAGGGGATGTGATTCGGACTGGAAGGTTCTGCCAGACAGGTTCACATCTGTGATTCAAGATTATCTTCTCCAAGACCCAGTCCTAGGAGGAAGAGTATCAGAGTGAAAGAAAGTGGCAGAGCATGGTCATTTCAAAAGCAGAGGCTGGGGCTGCTGAGCAGAATGTAGCAAGTGAAAATGTTGGGTCATATTTAGTCTTCTAAACAAAAGAGGGAGGGAAAAGGAGTCTTGAAAAACATTGTCTAAAGCTATAGGTATTTTAGGAAATAATTTTTGGTACCAGTGCAAAACAACTCATGTATTTTAGACTAGGAGCGCTTACTACTGTGTTATGGATGACAAACCAACATAACATAATAGAGTGTGATGTTTGTCACAAGTGATTTGCTACTAATGTAGTACAATGCTGGTGAATCATTTATTTTTCATACTAAATAACAGAAGTGTCAAGGATGTAAGTGCATGATAATTTCCCTCTGTATCACTTGCATTCCTAGATGTTTTCTTAAATGGGGGAGGAAGGGTGGGAGGCACTGAGATTGCCCATAACCTACAGTCAATTTCCCTTGGCCCCAGCCTGTGTGAACAGCATATGTCACTGTGTCTTGGTGGAATAAAGATTGAGAAAACCACTCTTGAGGGCATGGTCTGTGGTCCACTCCTGATAAGTGGGGAGCCATTAGGTGTGGCAGTGGGGGTGGAGCAGAAGGTGGAGGGAGGGAATTCCCCAACTAGAGTGCTGGGGTCCCCCACAGCTCTCTTTGTAGCATGATGTGGGGTGTGTTTAAAGGGAACTGGAAGGAGTAGTCAAAAGTGGCAACTGTCCCAAAGCTGGTACAGAAATGCCCTGACGCAGAGTAGCTCCTCTGTCCCCATCACCTGCCACAGTCAGTTGAAGACAGATGTTCTCAGACACTGCTCTACCAAGATTTGGCTACCATAAGATTTCAGAGGACTCTGAGGGAGCAATAATGAGGGAGGGGGCCAAGGAGAAAGGTGGCATGGAGTGGGTGGGGAATAGATAGAATCCTGACCAGGGAGGCAGGATGCCTGGCTCCCTTCCTGGATATGCCATTGCCTAGCTGTGGGACTTGGACCAAATTACTTCAGACCTCAGTTTTCTTGTCTGTAAAAATGATATTTTGAGAAGAAAAAGCCAAGATGTAGGAAGTTGTGTGTGGCTATCCACTTATGTGAATGTAGAGAAACTGGAGGCAGAATAGCGTGTGCTCAAGAACCCTCAAGTTTCTGAGAAGCTCTGCCTACAATGAGCCTCATGTGACCTTGGGCAAGTCACTTGGACAAGTCCCTCAACAATTCCGAGTCTCAATTTTGCCATCTGTAAAATGGAGATGATAATAGTACTTGCTTCACAGGACTGTGGTGAGGATTAGACAAAACAATATATGTAAAGCCCACAGTGAAAACTGTGTGAATGGACCCCCAATGGTTTTAGCTATTATTATTATTATTATTATTATTATTATTATTAAACAACTAAAATGGTCCACTATAGGGAACTAATCAGGGGAATTATGGTATATCCATGGAATATTATGCAGCCATTCAAAATGATAATTATGTGCCAAATGAAAGAGTGATTATACCATGCTGTTGAGAGAAAAGAACATACTATCAAATACCACATGTATACATCATGATAAAATAATGTATGCATGTGAATAGAGAATGCAAAATAATGAGCAAAAATAAAGATGTTTTTCTTCCCAAATTCTCAAATTCTTTTTTTCAACATTAAAAAATAAGGGCATTGGGTGAGATGCTCCTGAGAGGCCTCCAGTTCTGGCGTTCAGATGCCTAAGAGCTCTCTCTGCACCCTTGTTACCTGTGAGGCCTGGGAGCTGGACTCCCATAGTCCAAGGAAGTCTGGGGTGTCACATGTGATGCCGGACCCCAAAGCTAAAGCCAAGCATGAAATGTTCTCAAGCATCTGCCCAAGCAATGTCAAAGTGGCCCAACTGGCTCCTCTTTTGCTTAATTTGTATCGATTGATTTCCTATTTTTAATTAATAATTCTAATTATGATGCAGCAAATTTACCCAATAGCCATGACTGAATTAATCAGGGTCTATTGATTGGGGCTGCAGAGTTATCCCACAGATTCTGACATCATCGATTTCCTGTTGGGAACAAATGAGGAAAACACACGTAGGGCAGATGTGGCTGTCATCTCTGTTGTGCCCTAAACTAGTCCCAGAAGCACCTGCCCCAACCCCAACCCCAAGTAGCCACAGCTACCAAGGCCATCAGGCAGCAGAGCTTTCCTTAGGAGCCCTGGGGAGGTCATCCCAGCTCTCGTTAGCTTCCCTAAGGAAGCAGGGAAGGTGACTGATAAAGGGCCTGCTGTGGCACAGGGGACTTGGCAGAAAGGATCGACTTAGTGTCTGTCAGCCAGTGGGTCTGGGTTTTGTTTAGAACTCTGCTGCTATGCCAGTGAGTAGAGAATAACTTCCATCTCACTGTCCCTTTTCTAGTAAGAACCTTAGAGATCCTCCTCTCCTGCCCTGATATTATATAGATAAGGAAACTGCAGACCATGGAGGACCAGGGTCTTGCCCAAGATGGCCCACTGAGTCACTGCATAGCTGGGGCTAGAATTCAAGTCTTTGGTCTCCATGTCCTTTACCACACGCATGGAACAGAAAGTGTACCCAGCATTGCTCTTAGTAATATTGTTTTATGATATATCTTCTCAGGCAAGGGAAACAAAAGAAAAAATAAACAAATGGCACTATATCAAACTAAAAAGTTTTGCACTACAAACGAAGTCATCAACAAAAGGAAGAGACAACCTACTAAATGGGAAAAGATATTTACCCATGATACATCTGATCAGGGGTTAATACCACAAATTTATAAGGAACTCATATAACTCAACATCAAAAAAACAAACAATTTAATTAAGAAATGGGCAGAGGACCTGAATAGGCATTTCTCCAAAGAGGATATACAGATGGCCAATAGACATATGAAAAGATGCTCAATGTCACTAATTATCAGAGAAATGCAAATTAAAACTACAATGAGATATCACCACATACCTGTCAGAATGCCTATCATAAATAAATTAAAAAATGAGTATTGGCGAGGAGGAGAGAAAAGGGAGCCCTAGTGCACTGTTGGCAGGATTGCAAATTGGTATAGCCTCTATGGAAAACAGTTTGGAGGTCCCTCAAAAAATTAAAAATAGAAACTACCTTATGACCCAGCAATTGCACTTCTGGGTATTTATCCAAAGAAAACCAAAACACTAATTTGAAAAGATAGATCTACTCTTATGTTCACTGCAGCGCTATTTACAATAGCCAAGATATGGAAGCAACCTAAGTGCCCATCAATAAATGACTGGATAAAGAAATTGTGGTATATATATACAAAGAAATATTACTCAGCTATAAAAAATGAAATCTTACCATTTGCAAAGATATGGGTGGACCTAGAGGGTATTATGACAAGTGAAATAAGTCAGACAGAGAAAGGCAAATACCATGATTTCACTTATATGTGGAATCTAAAGAACAAAATAAATGAACAAAATAAAAGTACTGGGGCTACCCATCACTCAATAAATGCTCAGGGGAGCCCCCTGCCCCATTCCTCAACATAGAGATACCAAATTGTATAGGACATGAGAGAATTAAAACAACTGAGAGGTCTCTTCTTTCATCTTCATGGACTTCCCTTCAGCATCACGGCATGTGTAGCAACTGTAGCAAGTGGCAGAAATGAACTATGAGGACTAAAGCCCTCCCCAGAAAAATAACCACATGCAGCTGTGTACCTCATGTTTGCATTTCACTCTAGAAACTTTCTATTACCAGCTATAACCTAGTCAGTGGAGTGCTTATAAATGCTTAACAACCACATCTTCAGAGGAAAAAACAAAGCCTGATTTGTAGTGTTTGCCAATTTCCATGGTGTAAATATTCCTACCATGGCCTATTGCAAGCTGCCAATATGAACAACATAGAATTAGGAAAAATGCACACAATCAGCTCCCGTAAGCCAGCTCCAGAACACCACTGCACACAGTTACCTAGGGACCAGGGAAGGATGAGCAGGGATCTACACACACAATCCTCCTTCCCACCAGCCAGTACCCTTTTGAATTAGTCACTTCTGCATTGGTTATCAGCCAACTGATGAGTTTAGAAGTTGCAAAACTCTTATTAATTGAGGAGGTTGAGCATCATTTGGGCAGCTGTGGTGCTGCAAGGAGCTCTGAACTAGCTGTGAATCCCAATTCTGCTACTTACTAGCTATATAACCTGGGTAATTCATCTAACTTCTTGTTGAATGATTAATCATTCATTTGATCATTCATTCAACAATGATTGAATCTTCATTGTGATAGAATGATGGGGAAATAATGATGAAAAATAAAACATAGTCTCTTGGTCAAGAAGCTCACAATTTGGTAGAGAGTCATAAAAATGATAATGTCATGGGAGTAGGCATTGGTTTCTTCAACTATGGGGTAAGGGGTCTACTTTAGAAAATGGAATGAGAACACACATAGAAAGCTCCCAACGCAGTACCTGGAACAGAGTAAGGGCTCAGGAAATGCTTGCTAAATCTAGGAAAGCAAATCTGCAGCAGAAAAGTTACATGAATGGCTCTAGCTAGGTGCCATGCTAGAAATCCTGGGGACTACAAAGATGGCCACTGGGCTACATTCTGGGAGGATGGTGAGAGGGCCCCTTTTCTCCCTGGCCCTGAAACTCTGTTCATCCAGTTGTCCTTGTCTTTCCCTACACTGCTGAGGGGATTAGATGGGTGGTGGGAAAGTGGAGCCTTTGCAGATTGGTCAGAGCCCACCCACTTGGGATGCCTGGGCAGGAGATCATTGTCTTCATAATAGGAGACAGAGCCTTTGATATTTCTAGGCCTCAAATCACAGAATGAGATAGGGCAACAAATTTGCTACTTATTTACAGAATTATCTTTTCTATTTAACTAATTTTTAAAAAACCACCTTTTCTCGGCTTCAGTAATCATTGGCATATAGCCAATTTTGTTTCAACTTATCAACTCCTCCCACCCATTTTTTTCTTTCTATGATCAATTAGGATCAGTTGAATTTTTGCTGCTACCTCCTCCACCCCACCTATCACTCCAGGTCTGAAAAATATTCTCCTCTTGACTACTATTCCTACAATACTCCTATCCTGCCACCAGAGAGCAGAAGGCTGTCTCATTTACATGGTTCAAAGAATTTTACCTGAGAGCAATCATTAACACAGCCCTGAATTTTCCAATTAAAAAAAAAAAATGTCATTCTATTCTTTAAAAAAAGAATCTCCTTTCTATTCATTCAATTTTTTTTTTTCTGGAAACAAGGAGTTAAACAAAATTTAAACACAGTGACTCCTCTTAGCAACGCCCTTGACAACCTGCAACATTGACAAATTGTCTCTGATCCAAACTGTCTTTTTTTTTTTTACAACCTTCCAGCTACAAATCCAAGCTGACAGTCAAATATCACCTTCAAAACGGCAAGTTAAATGAGTTATTATTTGTAAAGGGCTTAGAAGCGTCTAGCACATAGGAAGTGCTATACAAGTATTCGAAGTTTTATTTATTTTTAAATTTTTAATTGTTTCTTTCCTTTGCACAGGAATGTAAATTTGTCAGCTTTGCAAGAATTAGCAATAAATGAGTCTTCATTACTCTGGTTTAATTATCTGCTCACTGTGAATGGGGAAAGGGATGCCTGTGGAGACAGGAAGTTGTCCCAAAGGTGGCTTAGCTGAGGTCCAGGCTGATTTCTCTCCTCCTCTGAAACCTCCACCAGGGGAGACTATACAGTTCCCTCTGGTTCACTTATTGTCACCTGACTCAGGGTTGAGCCCAATCTCTCCTAATTACAAGGATGTTAGACAGGGGTTATTATTATTATTGTTTTTTCTTTCCTGAGTTAAGCCAAGAAGAGCTGCTGGAGAAGCACTGTCAGCATGAGCATGATCAATTAAATTATCATAAGCAGCAGGGGGATAGAGGAGAGAGAGGCTTTGCAAGCCAGGCTCTTTATTACTGCAATGGAGCTGTCATGTGCTGACAGACAGTGCATGTCAGGCCTGGAAGAAATGGCCAGATTAATGGGAGGCCTCGGTGCCACCTTGGGTAATTGTTGGCACCCATAGGTCCTCAGGATGCAGATGCTGCTGATGGTGACAATAGCAACTGCCATTAACTGAGCTCCTTCTGTGTGTAAACATGTTTCCTACTTTAGCACCTGAATGAGTATTACTGTAGCCATTTTCCAGAAGGAGAAACCAACACTAGGTAACTTACTCAAAGTCATTAAGCTAATTCAAACTGAAGAAGCTGGAATAGGGCCAGGTCTGTCTAGCCACTATGTTCCCTGTTTCTTCTTTTACTAGCCTGGGTTCTGACTCTGCTGGCTGGACCCATCCTTCCTCTGCTTCTCAGAGTGCCTTCCCCCAGGAGGTACTTGCTTGCTCCCTGGTGCCTGAGGGTCACACTCTTCTTCTCAGCACCCATAGGCTCCATCTGCTAGGAGGTTCTGGGGAACTGAAGCCCAAGGGCATTTTTGCTGCTGTCTTTGCCCCAGGCACAGAATGACTCTAGGCTGGATTCTCTATCTTCTGAGGCCTGCCAGTCAGGTCCATGCAGAGATGTATCCCAAAGAGAGTGATGGGGGTGTGTGTGGGGTGAGGGTTGCGGCAGGGGGAGGAAGCAGAATCTGACTCTCAGCCAGCCTACAGAGTGCAGTAAGCCCTGGAGCTTGACCCAAGGGTGACTAGACCTAAAGCCCAGGAAGACAGAGAGATAAGAAGGCCCTCAGACACAATACTTGAGAGAGTTTCCCAGAAGAAAAGAGCCTGACTCAAACTTCTCTGGGGAGGAGCCTGCTGGGGTTGAAACAAGAAACAGTTGAGTCAGTGAAGATGAGAGGAAGGGTACCAGCACTACCAGGGTGTGTATGATGGGAGAACAGAGAGATGGGACCAGGGATAAAGAAGAAGTGGCTCCAAGGAGCTTCACTCAAGTGCAATGCCCACCCAGCAGGGTGTTCAGACCTGAGTAGGGCCCCCCAGGCCTCAGAGAGCAGGGTTGCCTATAAGACAAGGCTGGGTGGGTCACAGAGCAATGGTCAGGGACAGACAGGGAGGAAAAATAGGCTCTGCTCACAGGAATGTCTGTCTTCCTTGGGTGCTCAACTATCTAGCCTTGGTCATATAAAGCTCCCAACACAGCTCAGAATCTGCTGCTCCATCTAATTCTAATGAATGAGCAGGACATGGACCAGCCAGGAGGCACTGCCCAGTTGGGAAGGGCCTTCCAGCTCATTTAGCTGTGCCCCTGCAGGGAGGTAACATTCTCTTGGCTCTCATCTCTGACCCTGTGGAATAAGAGGGTGACCTACAAGTGGCCTAGTGCTGGGCCAGCCTCAGAACCACCCTATGGTTTAGATGGAGTGGGTACAGAGCACTGAGTGAATCCCTGATGCTCACCTGGGTGCAGGGAGTGGAGACAGAGGACCCTGGTTATATCTGCTGAATCAGCCAGCAGCCTGAGACTATACATGATAGTGTGAGAGGGTGTGAGTGTGTAACTATGAGAATATGTGAGAGTAAGTGCTTGTGTGTGTGTGTAGGAGTGTATATATATATTTGTGAAACTGGATGTGAATGTTTCAGAGTGCTAGACGTATGTGTAATTATGGAACAGTTCTGAAGGTAAAGTTAGAGAGACAAAGAGACCTTTACAGACACAGTTAGGCAGGCACACAAAGCCAAAGAGATGCTGAGCTCGAAAGAAATATCTGGAGAGACAGAGGATCTAGAGAGAGGCTGAAAACTACAATAAAGAGGAATAGAGATCTGTGGATACGGAGAGAAGAAACTAAGAGAGGTAAGTTGAGGAGGAACATTAAAAAGATAGCTATTTTGCAGAAAAGGCAGAGAGTCAGTGATGCCTGTGCATCCCCCTAGAGGGGGTCCCACTATGATGGAATTGGAGGGTGAGCCTAACAGTAAGATCCATCACCACAACCCTGGATCCGTAGGACTCTGGTTCCAAATGTTGGCCTTGGCCTCTCATAGTTATAGAGGGGAAGAGAGGAGGCTGAGGGAGTGGGGAAAGCATGGCTGTTTGTGAATGTGTAGATAGTTTTGGTGGACGGGGCCTGGAAGAACCAAGAACATGCCCTGCAAAGGGTCCCTGACCCCTTGTCTCACTCCCCTATAACCACAGTAGTCCCAGAGGCCACCTATAGAACCCCACCCCCAGCAGACTCCTCCCTTGCCAAGCACCAATCCTGATTTGACAAGCTTATTCTGCTGACCTGTCTAATTTACTTGGGGGGGAAAAAAAAAACTTCCCTGGCATCCTAATCAAATCACTCAGGGAAGGAAGAGGGTTGAAAGGAACCAGGGGAAATAAATGTATTCAGCAAGTATATTTTTATTCCAATAAAATTTGATTCAATAACCACCATGAATATTTCATTTGCAAGAAGCTGCCCCCCTTCTGCAGCCTGCACTGGTTTTAAGCCAATTTTCCCCTCCCTCTCTCTGGGACAGCATAGGCCCCCGCTCAGTCCCCTAGACAGCTCTCAGAGTAGACAGGGAATGGCAGGCCCCCTCTGCCTCCCAGCCATCACCAGCCCAGCTCCTCGGGCGGCCTGGCCCAATTTCAAGAATAGGGCAATGCTGAGAGCTCAGGATGGAGACCTAGGTTTGAATACTCATACTAACACTGACTTGCTGTGTGACTTTGGTCATGTTATTTTCCTCTCTGAGCCTCAGTTTTCTCTCCCTACCTTAACATCCTTATGAGAATCAATAAAGATACAACTTATGTGAACAACTTTATATATATCAGTTATTATCCTTCCCGGAGATTGAGAGCCAAGGTATGAGTTATTGAGAAACTTTTATCCCCCAAAAGCCTACCTTCTTCTGGACCTATGCTTTTGAGCCATTTATACTGCTATTCCTCTCCTCTAATCCTTTATCCTCCACCACAAACTAGGCCATAAGCAAATCCAGGCGGAGCTGGAAGGGGAGAAACAGTGGGCATCTGTTTTGACAGCACAAAAGCACTAGTGACCCCTTCCTTGGGCTCAGACTGTGTAGAATGGATGGGGCTGATTCCACCCCTGGCCCCAGAAGGAGGGCACATGACTGAGGCTTGGCCAAACAGAACATTCTATTTCCTGGTTACGATAATTGGTTCTGGGATGGGCATGTGACCAAACCAAGCCAGTGAGACTCAATTCCGGGTCTTTTGCTGGAACAATTGGGTAAAAGGTGCTCTCCCTTCATTGGAGATGTTAGGCTGAGAAACTGTAAACCTGGAGCTGCTGGTGTCCCTCTCAAAACTTGGGAATTCCTCGGGAAGAGAACACTTGAGAATGAAGCCAACACAAAGGAAAACAGAACCAAGGTGGAGACAGATTATTGACATCATCTGAGCCCCATGGTGCAGCTGTGCCTGGAGCAACAACCACCTCTGTCTTTCTAGTCACAAGAGGCAACATATCCCCTTTTCTGCCTATGCCACGTCAGGTTGGGTTTCTGTCACTTGCAATAAAAAAGTACTTGTTAATGCCTGGGATCTGAAACATGTCTTTTAATTTCACTAATTAGAGCCTTCTTTCTCCCCAGGGAAATGTCTGGGGAAAGTGGGACATCAGATTGGAAGAAATGGTGGGGCTTCATGCTGGCTGGTCCCCATCACCTCATTCCTGAGGCACCTTTAAGAATTCAAATGCAATCAGAGACTGTAGTGCTGAGAAATTCCCAGCATCCCTCAGAGAACTGGTGTAGGGTCCTACAGGAAAAACTCTTGGGATCACCCCATCACTGCCTCACCTGCAGCTCTTGTTCTCCATCCATGTCATCAATCAACCAATCAGTCTATTAATCAATCAACAAAGGTGTAGTGACAGGATGGGCTCAGATCAGGAAGCCTCAAGCGAGTCAGATGCCCTTCTGAGCCTCAGTTTCCCCATCAGTGAGATGAAGGAGTTGGACAAGATGAACTCAAATCCAGCTTTAACATTGTTCATAGTTATGAGTCTTTACTATGTTTTAGACATCTGAGGAAATAAAAATTTTAAAAAAAGGATTCTGTCCTTAACCTCACAACTTCTTTGGGAACTTATTTAATAAAGAAAAAAAATCCATAATGTGGTCCTCAAGGCAAAATCTGTGAGGAGAACACATCAGAGTGGTCTGCAGGCTTCTTCTTGCCTTGAGAATCCCTGAGAAGGAAAGAGGCTATGATTCAAAGAGGCTATGTCTCAGCAGCCAGCTCCCGGGGCCTTGAGCCTGAATGATTTCTTCCAGGAGATTTTGGGTATCAGAGGAACTTCCTAGGCACCCCTGCCTTTCCAAGCTAGCTTGGCCAAGTGCAGAATGAAGACCCAGGTGAGCTGGTGTAAAAACTTGGGAGGAGAAGGGGAGAAGAGAGCACAGGCACTGGTGAAGAGCTCCTTTCTGCAATTCGTTTACTATTTCATCCATTTGCAAGAGTTTGCAAATTTCAGAGAGTCTTCTGGCAAGCAAGAAAAATGTCTCTCCAGAGTCAGAGGGCTCCTTGAGGCTGGAGTGAGGGGAGGGGAGGTCCAGGAAAGGGCTGGCACTGGGTGAGACTGGTTGGGAGAGGTCTTTTGTCAGCTGGGGATTAGGGCATGAAGCAAATGGGACCAGGGCTAACCAGGCAGGCAGGTGGGTCTGGAGAGTTCCTCAAGGTTCAGGATCAGGGACAAGTAGCAGGTATGATATAAAGACTCCTGCAACCAGAACTGAATGCTAGCCTGAGCCATAGCTAGCTGATCTCAGGGATCTTTCCTGCAAAAACAGCCAGGTAGCATAGGACCTGGGTGTGATAGAGGTGAAGGGGCCTCAGATCTGCTGGCTATTCTATCACGTACACCCTCTTGAGCTACCATGTAAGATAATGCAGAATGTTTATTGCCAGTGAAGGAGGTCAGTGGGGGCTATACCCAGCCTGCACTTCACTCATCAAGTTGTGTGCCCTGGCATGGGGCTATGTGTGACATGGGTGGGTCCTGTGCTCTCTCAAGGTCTAGAAGCAAACAGTCTCAAAGACAGAAAATTCTGGGGCCAAGATGAAGAAGCTCTGCCCTGATATGGGTGTGGGCTCTGGCAGAGCTGGTCCCATGAAGGTAGGCAACTCCCCCATCTTCTCTCAGGAAGAGTTGGACTGTGGCCCCTCTCTTGATGACAGACCCCTGATCCTCACTCCTTGTCTGTCCAGACTTAGGAACCCCATTCTCCCAGAAGCAAACTACAAGCAAGTCACCCACCCCTTACCATTCCCACAAACATTCCCTCCTTGACCCAGTGCAATGTGGAAACTCACTTAAGGGGAAGAGAAGGGTGTGCAGCCCAATTTCTGTTTGTCCTGGGACCAGGGCCTATTTTCTAGCACAGGCACACCTTGTTTTATTTCACTAAGCTTTATTGCATTTCACAGATATTGTTTTTTGTTTGTTTGTTTGTTTGTTTTACAAATGGAAGATTCGTGGCAACCTCGCATGGAGCAAGTCTATAGGTGCCATTTTTCCAACAGGCTCAACTGCTGGTTAGCATTTTGTAGCAATGAAGTATTTTTTAATTAATGTATGTACATTGTTTTGTTAGACATAATGCTATTGCACATTTAATAGACTACAATATAGTGTAAACATAACTTTATATGTGCTAGGAAATCAAAAATTCATGTGATTTGTCTTATTGTGATATTCATTTTATTATGGTGGTTTGGAACTATACCTATAATATCTATCTACAAGGTATGCCTGTACTGATAATTCCAGATTGTCTTTGCTCATGGTGGGGACAAGATTAAAATAAGTAAATAAAAAGATAATCTAGTTTTTAAAATCTCCTCCTCCTCTTCCTCTCAGTACCACCTATATAGCCCCCGACTCCCAAATCCACTGGAAGCCATTCTAGATACCTTCCTTATCCCTACTCTCTGGAACTAATTGGTCACCAAATTCTGTTGAGCTTACTTTCCCCAAACTCCTTGGCATCCCCCTTTGCACACTCACCTCCGTCCAGGCCCCACCACTGCTGAACTAGCTCAGTGCCTCTGCCCTCCCAGCAGTTCCCTGGACTTGGCCTTGAGCCCACTTGATTTACCTGTGAAGTGAAAGGCTTGGCTGGAGTGACTTCTAAGCTCCTATCAAGTGCTGATGGTAATGATGACTGATGATTTAAGGTAGCTGTACTTTGACTACATTGTTAGGTCTCAGACCCTTTTAAGAATCTAGTGAAAGCTGCAGACTGTCCCTATCACACACACACATACAATTTTGCATATATAAGCACAGCTTGTTTTATTGTGCTTCACTTATTGCATGTCATAGAGGTTGTGTTTTATACAAATCGAAGGCAAGACCCTCCACAAGCAAAAAGATTTTGTCTCATGTTACTGTGCTACTTTATTGAGGTGGGCCGGAACCAAACCTGCAATATCTCCTAGGTGTGCCTATAATTTAAAGAAGTCCGGGGCCCAGGTCCACAAACTCCAGGTTAAGAATTTCTGTTTAAATATCTAGGGCCCCTGGGCTCAGAGAAATGCACAGATAGAGATCTTATTCTTTCATTTTCCTCCGGAAAGACTCCAGGGGCAGCTGCTTCTTGCTTCAAATTCCAGGTTACAGTAAACAGCCCATCAGTTCAGGGCCTGGGGCTGGAGCCTGCCTGGAAGAAGTAGAACTGTATCTCTGAGAGCCACTAGACCTGGCCCTGCAGGGTGACCCAGTTTGTAGGAGGCCCAGCTGGGGCAGGAGGATGTAACCATGTGCCTTGGCCACATGCAGACCCAGTTAAAAGGCAGATTAATGGGTGGTCAGGTGTGTGGAAGCCAGCCAAGGCACCATGCAGGGGAACACAAGGCATTTGTTTGAATCTGTGAGGCATTTTATAAATCCCTCCTAGCTGGCTTCTCTGAATGGAGAAGCCTCCCAAACACTCACAGCCTCAGTTGCAAAAAGGTTCCTCTGTCTTTGCTTGCTGCAGAATTCACAGAAATCCAAGTGGAGTCCTAATGCCTGGGAGCATGTGCAGAAGAAGAAAAGACACTGAATCAATGGGCTGGGTTACAGACTCCGTCACAGCAGGCAAATAATAGCGGCTAAGAGCCAGTTGCTCAGACCAAATGTCCTTACACTGCACTGTCAGAAAGTGCCAATCACAGGGGATTAAAACCAGCTGGGGGCATGGCCTCTGGAGAAAGACGTGAGGCTAGGCTAGCAGCCAAGAACAGGGCTGGGGATGGTGGGATGGGCAGGTGGAGGGTTCAGCCTAGAGGCCTTTGGGGAGGTGTACAGGCTGCCCTTCGCAGGCTGAGGGTGGGTGAGGCTGGGGCTGGGACCAGGGCAGGAAAGGGTTGGGACAGAGGGGATGGAGACCACCAGCAAAAGCAAGGAGGTAGACACAGGGGAAGAAGTATAGGCTTAGAGTGGGGCTGGATTATTCCTGAAGGACTGTGAGAAGAGTTGGGAGTAAGACTCTGAATCCCGCTGACCCAGCACTGCCTGTACCCCTGGAGCCCCAGGCTCCCATTCTGAGCTCAGGTGCTTTGGAGAGCATGGTTGCCCAGAACAAATCCCCACCATGAGTGCAGCCCCACTATCTCCAGAATTCTGAACCTGCACTAACCCTCTGAGGATACTAGGCCTTCCCACACACAGGTTCCCACCCGACCCCCTAAGGCAAACTCAGGAGGTGGGGCTGTTACCACTGGAATATCATGGGGAGAACAACAAGCCTTGGAAAGAAGTGACTTTCCTAGAATCACACAGCTGACCAGGTGGCTCCATGAATCCCAGTTGCCTTGTTTGTGACACAGGAATGGCAAGATCTGCCTCACAGAAGTGATCATGAGCACTGGCACCTACTGCATGCTGGGCTCTGTGCTAAGCCTTTAATATGCATTATGTCATGGAGTCATTTTAAGAATGCTGTAGGCTGGTGGTATTATCCCATTTTGCAGATGTGGAAACTTAGCTCATAGAGGTAAGTAATTGCCCAAGGTCACACAGTGTTCAAGAGGCTAAGCCAGGATTTGAACCTGGTGGGTATGGCTTTGGAGCTTGTAAAAGAGCTTTGTAAAGTACTTTCTGGGCTGGGAAGCAGGGAGAGGAAGAAGCTAGAATCTCCATCCCTCTCAGTTTAGCTAATCAAGACCAGAGGCAAACTGAGTCTTGTTTCAGGTGAACTGGGTGCCTATCTGGGTGGAGTGGGGCTAGGGGTGTGTATGTGTGTTGGTGGAAGAGTTGTGGCAGGTCCCAACCTAAGTCAGTCTCCCATTGTCCCTGCTAATGGCCTTCAGGGGAAATCAACTGCAAAAGGCGATTTTCTGCTGCTCTGAGATCAAAGTCAAAGCCTGGCCCAGAGTGAAACCCCCTCTCTGGATAATGAAGATGAATCCCAGCCAGGTCTGCCCAGAAAGAACGTTAACTAAATGAAGATGGCAGTTCAGTGATTGTGGAGTTTGTATCAGGGCCAAATTGAACTCTCTCTTCCAACATATAGATGGAAAACTTGGGCTGGTTCCCAAGAAAGGAGGAACACCCTCATGCCCACTTACACGTGTGTGTGTACTTGCACACACATGTGCACACACACACACTCCTTTCACTGCCCCATCCCTGGCTGCTGGCAGCCACCTCAGGGAGGGGCCAGTCTCAGTCTGACTCTGGGTGGGGCTCGCCTCATAGCCCACTCCAGTTTAGTTGACTGAAACTCATGCTGGGTCCCTCAGTCCACCTAGAGGCAGGGAGGAGTGGGGAGGGTCTGGGATGGAGTAAGCTCAAATGGAAGGGGCTAGATGCGATGGAGGCCCACTAGATCTCCTGTCTTTAACCTGAGAAAGGTAGCACAGTAGAGTCAGCTTGAATTCAAGTCTAGCTTTTACATGCTTAAGTGACCTTGAACTAAAATCTAGAAATCTCCAAGTCTCAAATTCTTAATCTCTAAAGTGGGAATGATAACAAAATCTGAAACCCAGATCTTTACCGGCAGTGCTATGTGGATTGAATTCCTTGGTATTAGTTATCAGGGCTGGGTCTCAGCCAGGGGTATTCTAGGGAGCAGAGGGAGGAAGAATCCAGGATCTCCATTCCTCTCAGTTTAGCTAAGCAAGGCCGGAGGCAAACTGGGTCTTTCTGGAGGTGACCTGGGTGCCTTTCTGCATGGAGTGGGGCTATGGAATGTGGGTGTGTTGGTGGGGGGATTATGGCAGATCCCTCCCTGTAATTCAGCCTCGGGCCACCCCTGCTCATGGCCTTCAGGGAAAATCTGCAAGAGGTGATTTTCTGCTGCTCTTTGAGCTTTTTCCTGTCCCTGAGATCCAGACTGGGCTTGCAGATTTAAGCTTTTGCAAACTTCTGACTGAAACACCTTCTTCCCAGGCTCCAGGATCAACCTCTCTACACTCCACAATGATGGGGAGGGAATTCCCAGCCCACCTAGTTCCTGAGATGATAACTAACAACAATGGCTACCAACCACATAACACATCACACTGAATACTTAGAAGGAGGAAACGGAGGGAGAGTTGGGAGACAGAGGCCTGACCAGAATTGGTTAGGACATTTAGGACCAGTTTCCTCGTGTTGGCTGTATATCAGAATCACCTGGGGAACTTAAAAAGGGAAATGCCAAGGTCCAGTCTCAGATGTTGATTCAGATCTCTAGTGTGGGACCTAGGCAGATTTTTCCTCTCCAAAGCTCCCCAAGTGATGATAAAGTACAGCCAGAATGCAGAATCTCCGTTTAGAGACAAGGCTAATTTAATGTGCAAGAGAATCATCTAGGGATCTCGTTAAAATGCAGATTCTGATTGAGGAGGTCTGGGTGGAGCTTGAGATTCTGTATTTCTAAGAAGCTCCAGTGATACTGATGTTGCGGGTCCCGGGACCACACTTTGAGTACCACTGCCCTGATGAAGGCACCAGGGCTTATCACCTCCACCCCTCCCCAGCCTTCTGCACAGTGTACACTCTCAGTAAACACTTGTGTAACTTAATGAACCCATAACTGAGGCACGTAATGGATTTGGAGGCTGATGGCCTGTGTTTGAATCCTAGTTTTACTCTTCTAGCTCTGTGGATTAGGGCAAGGCACTTATCAACCATGGGCCTTAGTATTTGCATCTGTAAAACAGATATGCTGATAGTGCCCCCAAGAGCTATAGGATCAATGGGGGAAATAAAATGGCATCATGTACATAAAACATTAATTGATATTAATATTCTTTTTTCTTCTTTACCTGCCACCAAAGGGCATAGATGACACATATCCCACCCTCAGTGACCTCAGTGTCTCTAATCGGGCTGATAACTCTGGCAACCTTCATGCACCAGCATTCCCACATACCTGAAATCGAGCACGTACTGGACATGCCAGCTATGCAGACCCTCCTGAGCTTCCCATCCAGTTCCAAAGCCCTGGCCAGGCCAGAAAGCTCACTCAGAAACCAGCATGCTTCCAGATTTATAAACACAAAGACTCAGAGGCCCTGGGTTCAGTTTCATACTTTGATCCTTCTAGCCAGGGCTGAGCCCACATTCCGGCTCCCAAAAACCCTCATAAACAACCAGCCTCCAAGTCACCCTCTTCTGAGGCAGCCCTGGGCTGTGGTGCCTGCATACCATCACCTCTTTAAGCTGACCCTGCCTGCAGACAAAAAGACAGAGCAGGTGGGACACATGACAAGGCAAGGCCTCCTCCTTCTTCTCCAAGACTCTGAATCATAACCGTTTCCTGAGACCATGGGTACCACTCATTTTTCCCTGTTCACAGTGCTAGAACCCCAACTCCAGCCTCTTTCCCACTAGGGGCTCACCCCTATCCTGTCACACCTTATCTCAGTGGGCCACAGCCTCAGCAGTGCTCTGGAACCACAGTTCAGATTGAGCAGGTCTTGGATAGGGGTGGCAAAAATCTACCTTTTTTTTTTAATTTCCCAGTGGTACTGATGTACGTTCAGGGCTGAGAACCACAGCTCTCCAGACTCTCCTCGCCCCATGCTGATGTTCATTAGAGAGTACTGGGTCTAGAATCGGAACCCCCAGGAGCAAGTTCTGGCTCTGTGCCTTAAGCTGTCACTCAATAGAGCTGGGTCTCAATTTTCTCATCTGCAAAATGGAGATGGTGAAGCCAATCATCTTGGAGGAGAATATTCAGGGTCAAAAAAGATCTAAAATGAGAAAACATTCTGAAAAGATGGATGTTCCACACAAACGCGAGGTGCTTTGAGAACTGCAGTGCCAGGGTGCTCACCAGCATTCTCCAGGAGTCCCTGCCTCAAAACTGCCCCAGGCGCCGGCCAGCCAGGGTCACCAACAGTCCCTCCAATGGTCCCTGGCCTGATGATACATGCTCCCTCTGCTGGTTGTGCCTCACTTTTGCAGCTTGCTCTCTTCTCACCCTCCATCCCACCCTATGCTTTCCCACATCTATACCTCTGCTCAACCTGTAACCTCTGAATAGGTTGCTCTTCCTCCATTCTCAAGTTGAAAGGTCAGCCATCCTTTTAGACCCATCTCAATGGCACATTCTCCAGAAAGACATCTCTTACTATGCCTAGTCTCCACTTCCTGACAGCCATTTGTATATAATCCTGTACTGGACTATGAGCTCCCTAAGGACAGGAACTGAGTCTTAGCATCTTTGTAGCCCCTGCAGCACCTAGCACAGACCCTAGAGCATAGTAAGTATCCAATAAAAGTCTTTTGTAACACAGAAAATGTGTACCCTGGCTAGAAAGCCAATAAACGCAAATTAATGCAACATGGAGGTCCTATTTTATACTTCCTAAATTAGCAATTTAGGGAAAAAATGATAATATGCACCACTGACAATGTTTTGTTAAAATTGGTACACACATTACTGATAATGTTGGAAATTGGAATGATCATTTTGGAAAGCAATATGGCAATATTTAACCAAGGGTTATAAAAATGCTCATTCACTTTGACCCAGTAATCCCACTCCAAATGCTGTATCCAAAGGAAATCATTCAAAAGAATAACAAGTGTTATATATGCATGAAGATTTTCATTGTAACATTACCTATAATAGCCCCAAACGGAAAACCTAAATGTTCAACAATAGGGGAATTGTTAAGTAAATTATGGTATATAAACTCAACAAACTATTCCGCAGCCATTTAAAATATTTATGAAAACTATGTAACATGGAAAAATGGTTATGGTAAAATGTGAAATAAAAACACAAAGTAAAATTATATGAGCATTACAACTATGTAATAAAAATGTGGGCGTGCTGACAAGGATCAGAAGGGACTAGGCAAAAGGAAATTAATTATTGTGTTAAGGTGGTAGGACAAGAGGTGATTTATTTTTACTTTTTAAACATTTCCTCTAAGACTGTTATAAGGCTGTTTTCACAGCGTAAAAGTTATGTAGCCAAATAATAAATGTTTGTCAGATGAATGCAAGAAAAGGGAGATGAGGGTGAATAATGCTGTTGGAGATGGGAGAACGCTCTGGATTCAGCCTTGTCTCTTCCAGAGTACCTTGGGCTGGATTCCCTGTGGTTTAAATAAACGGCGTCCAGAGACAGGGCTGAGCCTTGGAGAAGCGGGGCCATGTGAACACAGAATTACCCTGCCTTTTCGGTGTTCCTAAATGATTTGGGGTGCCTTTGGGGAAGGTTAGACTCTTTTCTCAGAGTCTCCCAGAAGCCCTTACTACCCTACAGTGTACCTATGGGGGCCGGGCCAGGGAGGGGTTCAGAGAATGTTCAAGAGGCTGATGTGCACATGATCTTCATGCCAGGGCCTTGCCCACAACAGACAGGCTGAGCCTGATGAGGAATGAGAAGCCTTTCTCTCCACACCCACTCATCCTTACCTCCAAGCTTTGAGAAACTACATCCCATGTGCCTGAGACCATCCCAGTTTCACCCGCTGTCCTGGCATAATAATTAATAGCTCCTTTTAGTTTCCAAAGTGTTGTATTTGAGACATGGTCACATTACCCAAACTGAATTAGAGCAGGAGAAGAGGAAAGGAAAAGTAGCTTCCGTGACTGATGAACAGAGCGGGGTACATCTTACTCCTGGGGAGCTCAGACCCACAGATGTCAAGAAATGTTTTAGGTGGGTCCTGGTTCACCTATCTCCTCTCCCTATTTCATATCATCCATGAGTTGTTTTTGTCCCAGGAGCCTCTTTGGGGACACCATGCTTTCATTCTCCCCTCCTGGAGCATCCCCTGTCTTTATCTCTCCACCAACATTAGCACCCTCCTGGGGCTTCCTGCTTCCAGTACTGTCTCTCTCTCCTCCTGCATTCTTCTAGGCTGAGCTGTCCCTTTCCCCCTCTGGACATTTTCCTCCTGCTGTGAGAATTTCAGTTTTAATCAAGTATTCTTTCTATCTCCTCTGCTGAGCCAGTTGAATTCCTTTCTCTATTCCTGAGAACATTTTTCATCCGTCCTTTCTCCAACCAATGTTATCTCAGCACTAAACGGGATCATAATTCTGCCCAGTGTCATGGGAATTCTCAGCAATCTATTGCTTCTGACAGTGACAAAGTCCTTCAGGCTCAGATACCTGAACACACACTCACAGATAGATTCGAGCACTACTTTTCACGTACCCATGCCACACTTCTGCCATACGCATACTACATATGCGCCATATGCAAAACTGCAGGCATTCATTCTGCATGTCCAGAAGATGACACATTCCCACATTACATACTACATATACCTCAAGAGCTTAGCACATGACGCCCACTCCCCTGCCAAAGACTCAAGTCATGCAAATGGCACACATGACACATATCTCATACCTGTTGAGTACATACCTCAGACCACGCATCCATTACACACTCTACTCACACATCACACACACACACACACACACACACACACACACACACACACACATACACACACACCCTCAGCGCAGGCTTTAGGGTTCCTGCAGTGTCCTGCTCAGGGAAAAATGCTCAATTCTTGTCACAGAGGCCAGCCACATCCTCCACCAAGCTGCACAAGGACTTCAGCAAAAAACATTCATTACTGTTAACAAGCATTACATGGCTAATTAATTCCCAGGCTTGGTTAGAGGATCCAACCCGGGACCTGATTCCATTCAGGAAAAAAGAAATGGAAGCAAAAGGGGCTCATGTGTTGGGTTGGTAAGATTTAGGGCCCACTTGCAAACGCAAACCACTGGGATGATTGGCCTGATTATGAGAACAGCAGACCTCCTCCAAGGAAGCTGAGTCTCTTTTCTTACTGCCTTTCTAAAGCATCAGGACCAAATCCTCAAAGTTGGAATGTCTTATGAGCATCTTTTAGTGGGTTCCATACTCCACCCAAGTAAAGGTCCCTTCACTTCTGCATGGAGAAGAGCACCTTCTCAGACCCATTCACATCTGATACTCTATATGTTCCCATTTTTGCACAAAGCAGGACCTTCCATGCCCATGCTGGTTTCTCTCTCTGAGATATAGCAGAGATTATGCAAGGCTGTTGTCTTGGGAAGAAAGGCCTGGGTGCAGGGTTAGCAAATACAGGACCCTCTTGGCAAACACCATTTTCTGTTCACTGCACTCTCCTGCACTGGGCCTGGGTTGGAGTTCTCCCTCAACCAAGTGCTCCACCATCAACAGATCAGAGGTGGCGTGCAGGATGAGAACTATGTGCTATTCCAAGAGAAATGCAATCACATTTGGCAGTTTACTGGGGGGAGGGGACAGAGACCATCGACATGCAAATCATGGAAAGGCATTAAGGAAAGAGTGGTGGAGGAGCTGAGCTTTTTGGCACATTCTGCTACCCATTAAGCATGTAACCTTGGGCAACTCCTTACTCTGGCTTTCCCTTCCCTGTTGCCTTCCCTCAATTTCCAGATGTATAAAATGAGATAATAGTATATTTCTCACGGCGCTGTTGTTGTGCAGTTTAATTAAACTGATGTGCAGAGAGTATGTGGCAAAGCACCTGGCTTATTAAGTCGTAGTATGGAGTTATTTTATAATTAGTATATTATTATTTCTCCTGCTGCTGCTGCTACTCCTGTCACTCTGATATTCCTGTTGTGGAGTTTAAACTCCTCAGCATGGCACTGAACACTCTCCACAATGTGGCCTCCCCCTATATATTCAACCTTTAGCTCCCAAGACAGCTGTTTCCCTCAACTGAAGTGTGGTGGCCTCTCACGTTCATTCTTACCTCCGAGCCTTTGCTCATGGGGTCCCTGGCAGGGGAGGCCCTTCTTCCTCTAGCTAGCTAAAACTTATTCCACCTTCAAAGCCAAAGCTCTTGCCCAATGTCCAACATGAACCACCTCCTCTCATCATTCATATTGAGGTCCCTCCCCATGCATTTCTATTTTTATGAAATATTTTTAAACATAGAAAAAGTAATGCAATAAATACATACCCCCCCAAACAGTTAGCTTGAAAAAAGACAAATCACAAATGCAGCCGAAGTCTTCCAGTTCCCCCCAAATGAGATTCACTTTTTCTTTCGAGAGGTAACCGGCCTCCCCAGTGTAATGTTTATCACTATCCAGAGTGTTGGAGGGTTTTAGCACATCTCTATCTCCCTATCAATGTAAGTTGTAGTTTTGCATGTTTTTCAGTTTGGTACACATGTATGGCATTTGTAGTGGACACTCTTGTGCTCTGTACCACACGCCCGCAGCCCTCCTGCTTTCAGCATGGCTATAGGGTCCATGTGGGGCACCCTGCCAGCCTCACCACAGCAGCCCCATGGGCTCCGCTTTTCTGCCTCAGGGCTTTCTCCCCTGGCCTGGAAGGCTGCTCAGCCTGTACAAACACAACCAGAAGGGCAAGGAGCTAGCATTCTGGGAACAATCCCAACCAGTGGGAGGCAAGAGTTGGTGGACAAACGCCACAGTTCCCTGGTCAGAGGCCATTTCCCATGCGCATGCTACCTGGTTCCTCAGAGGGTCCACAGCTGCCCCTGCAGAGACCTGCTCAGTAATCCTCCTGACTGGCTTTCCTTCCCCCGTTCCCTCCTCCTGCTCCCTCCCAGCATAGCTCCTGAAGCGACTCCCTGCACATCGGCTCTGCTCTTGGAAAACCCAAGCTAAGGCAGACAGTCAGCCCTCCATATCTGCATGTTTCACATCTGTAGATTCAACCAATCATGGATTGAAGGTATAAAAAAGATAAATAAATCCCAGAAAGTTCCAAAAAGCCAAACTTGAATTCACCACAAGCCCAGCACTACACTAGATCCATGCAAATGAAGATGTGTAGGCATACCTGGCTACAGCCTATACGCAGATATAGATTATATTCAAATATTACAGCATTTTACATTAGGGACTTGAGCATTCAGATTTGGGTATACATGGTGCATCCTGGAAACAATCCCCAGCAGATACTAAGGGATGACTATATTGCCTTGCTTTCGACATCACTTTGGAGAATTATTTGTATTGTTACATATAGCTCTATTTCATTCATTTTCCCGGCCACACAGTATTCCACAGAATGAACAGATCTGAACATATACCCCCACTCCAGCTGACAGACACTTATGTGACCTACACTGTTTCTCTGTGTCAAACAGTGCTGCAGAGAGGCTCCCTACCCACATTTCCTGGCAGTCTTTGTGGTTTCTATCAGGCTTTCTGACACCCGGTCACATTCCTCCTCACTGCCATTTAACTCTTTGCAGTCCATGTCTCCCCACCTAAAGACAAGCCCTAGAAGGCCAAGGACAGAGGGAGGGAGGGAGGGAGGAAAACTGATTCATGAAAAAAACTCAGGGGAGAGCTGGTGAACTTCAACACAAGGTGGACCCAGCTTGGTACCCGTATTATCTAGTCTCAAATGGTCATTCATTCATTCACACAGAAGTATTTCAGTGCCAGACACATTCAATAGTATAACAGGGCTCCATCAACCTTCCCTTCTCCATTCTGATACCTCCCTACTTTTCATCCTTCTCTCTTCCTCTTCTCTCTTTTCTTCCTTCTTTCCTTCTCTCTTTTCTTCCTCTCTTCCTTCCTTTCTTCCTTCCTTCCTTCCTTCCTTCCTTCCTTCCTTCCTTCCTTCCTTCCTTCCTTCCTTCCTTTCCTGCCTTCTTTCCTGCCTTCTTTCCTGCCTTCTTTCCTTCCTTTCTTTCCTGCCTCCCAGGGATCTTTCCAGGCCTCAAAGACTTCCTGCAGAAATTCAGAGGCAATGACTACCTGGGCCCCTTCCCTGGCCAGCATAGGTGGGCCTGCCAGCCTAACCAGCAATAACCTGAGCTATTTCTTAGAACAACGCACTGGTAATGGTAGTTGATGGTCCGTTAACCTGTGTGCAGATGGCTTGCAAGCAGCAGTTCCAAGTTCTTGCTACTGGTCAGGTCTGGGTGATGCTGAGCAGGTGAGTGAGAGTCCCAGTAGCATCCAGCCCTCCAATCAATACCCACGTACTCTGGGAAGGCTTTCCAGATACTCCCAGGCACCAAATCCTGTATCATTTAGCATTTCTATCTCATACTTGCTATGAGTCAATAATTACCTACTATAATCAGGGATGAATTAACTCACAGTCTGCCAAAATGAGCCTGCCAGTTTTCATATCTAAGCTTTGCTGCCTTCTTGGTGGCTGGCTTTAGGCAGGTGGCTTAACCTCTCCATGCCTGTTTCCTCAGGAATGGGAACAGTCTCCACCTCACAGAGGTGTGAGGACAAAACGAATTCTCCTATAAAAGTACCTAGAATAATACCTGACACACAGTTAGTGCTCCCTGAGGGCTAGCTATTATAGCTTGGAATTCTCCTACCCCATGATGGAGTAGAGAGAAGAGGCAGGGGGAGGCTCTCACACTCAGGAAAGAGACCTGCCATGAGAATAGTAGATAAATGCCCAATTCCTTGAATGCCCCTCCAATCATCCTGGGAGCCCTCTGAAGGCACAGACTGAATTTCCCCACGAGTTTGGATTTTCCCTGAGGTGAGAAAAAGCAAGTTAACCTCCCTCACAGATAGAAGGTCTGCAGAGGTAGGAACAAGGTCCTTACCAATCTGGCTGCTGACCCCAGCGTGGCCTAGGGCTCCCTCCCTGTGGCCAGTTCTTCTCAGGAGAGGCAGTTGGGGACATGGACAGGAGGCACCCTCAACCTGACACCCCTGTTGCCACACTAGACCTACAGATTTAAGTGATTAACAGGAAAGTGAAAAACAACTGGTTGCAACACTCAAAAAATTCTTTTTATTATCAGCTAATGGTAGCACTTACCAAAGCAGTTTTATATGTAATAAAACTTTTTTATTGCCCCAGTCTTGGCTTGGAAAGGCAGAAAAGGAGACAAGCCCAGAACCAAGGAGAGAACGAAAGGAGTAATTAAGAAGATTAATAATAGAAACTTCCTAAGAGGGTCAGGGAAGATAAATTGAGGCATGCACCTGGTTTCTCTTCAAAGCTGGGATGGCAGGGCGAGGCGGAACTTCCAAGTCCAGGTTCAGGGGAATGTTTACACTCTGGTGTGGAGCAAAGAAGGGCACAGGGGGAAGCTGGATTTTCCTGGTTTTGCTCTTTGGCCATGGGCATGTCACTTCCCTATCTCTGAGCCTCAGTTTTCTCCTCCATAAAATGGGGAGATGTTTAAGGAAATGATCCCCCCAAAGACCCCTTTCTGGCAAAGGCTTTTTATCTTTGTGTTTAAATTCATTTTCCACTCTTTCCTCTTTTTTCACATTGGGGACAAGATTATAATTTTGCTAGGCACTTTAATCAAGCCATTTCAAGCACATCCTGTCAGAACACAAGAGATGTGCCAAGAGGACATTATTATCTCCATTTTACAGATGGGAAAACTGAGGCCCAGATGAGCTAGGTCACCACCGCTTCAATTAAAACTAGCAGCTCAAGGTCACATCTATTATGGAACAGATACCAGGCTGAACCAAGGTTTTGCCTCCAAGCCTATGTTCTTCCTACCACATGATGTAGTCTCTCGGAGCAGATGATGGGAGACTGAGCCAAGATCACTAATCCAGTCACCTGGATCTCACTGGCACCTGTGCTGAGCAGCTCTGGAATCCAAAGCAGGAGGGATAAAATAGAATAGGAGCAGCAAGGAAGGTTTAAGTTTAACCCTTCAGCACCTCCGGGGCTTAGCCGCTCATTCATGTACATGTGTGTGCTATTGCAGCAGTGAAGGGCAATGGATTTCAAAGTGTGGTCCCCAGGCAGCAGCACCAGCATGGTCTCTCTCCTGTGAGCTCGCTGGAAATGCGAAGTCTTGGGCCCTACATCAGACCAGCTGAATCAGAAATAAATGATAAATGGGTCCATTTTACACAAGGTAATGAGGTAGCTACCTGTGTTATGTAATTTTAGGAATGCCAGGATCCATTTATTACTTCACAGAAAACATCCCTTTGAATAGACGTGAGGAGAGAGGCAGAAGAGGGAGAGAGGCTTTCATTCCACAGTGAGGAGGCCAGCAGGATAAATGTCCCCGGAGTGGGACTACAGTGACACACCTGCGCCAAGAGGCAAACTATGGACCAAGGGTGAAATCTGACTCACCACCTCTTCAATAAAGTTTTATTGAACCACAGCCATGCCATTCATTTGTATATTGTCTGTGACTGCTTTTGCTTTATAATGGCATGGTTAGTAGCTGTGACAGAAATCTGTGTGGCTCACAGGTTTTTTACTATCTGGCCCTTGATAGAAAAAGTTTGTCAGTCCTTATATTAACTCATTTAAGCTTCTAACCACCTTATGAGTTAAGTACTCATATGGTCACCAACAGATGAAAAAAGCTGAAACACAGAGGAATTAACTTGCCCAGGGTCACACAGCAGGGAAATAGCAGAGCTGGGATTCAAATAGGGTGAGTAGGCGCCTGAGTCCATGCTCTTAAAAATAAAATCATCCTGCCTCTCTTCTCCCTAAAGCAGGGATCCATTTGCAAGGTCCTGGACCTCAAGAACAAAAGGCTCTCAGAGGCAACAGCTTATAGCCAAACAGAAGGTGGTCCTTGCTCATGCAAGGGAGAGAACGCACAGATATCATTACCCAGGGGGCTGGCAGGGCTGACACGGGAAATGATGCTAAGGAAGTTTCGGATAAACTTCTGGGGAACAGACTTGTTTCTAGGGGAGCTCAGAGCACTGGGAATGTATTGGTTCCTAGGGCTGTCATAACAAAGTCACCAAAATAGGGTGGCTTAAAACAACAGAAGTATATTCTCTCACAATTTTGAAGGCCAGACGTTTGAAATCAAGCTGCTGGCAGGGCTATGCTCCCTATGAAACCTTCAGGGGAATGCTTCCTTGCCTTTTCCTGGCTTCTGGTTGCTGGTAGTCTTCGGCGTTCCTTGGCTTACAGTGGCAGTGTTTCAGTCTCTGCCTTCTTCATCACATGGCATTCTCCCCGTGTCTCTGTCTTAGCATGACCATCTTCTTATAAGAACACTAGGCATGTTAGATTTGGGGCTCCACCTGCTCCAGTAGGACTGCAACCTAATTTAAGTAATTACATCTGCAATGACCCTACTTCCAAGTAAGGTCTGGGGGTTAGGACTTCAATATATCTTTGATGGAAACACAATTCAACCCATAATAAGGAACGCGTCAAAACTCCGAGGGGATGTCCCAACTATTCTCTGAGCTAGGAAGCCAGCCAGAGATAGAGAGGGAACAGAGGCCTTTAGGCTACCAGGATGGGGTGAGTTTGTGGCTATTTCCATTGCAAATATCCTCTCCTAGAATGATACTTGTCACCACAGATTGAAAGCTACTTGAGGCTGGGTCTGAGTCTCATTCCCTCTGTCTCCACACAGTAGGTATTCAATAGTAGCTGGCAACACAATGATTAAACTGCCCCTAAAAGTGTTTCTTGGAAAAGTTGCTAGGCCACAGGGCTCTGTGGCTCCTATTGGGCTGAAATCAGATGCAAATAAACTGGGCATTGCCAGGCCAGCTGGGAGGCTAGGGCATCCTGGGGTAGAAGAGCCCTGAACTGGCGTCATCTGCTGTCCTGGCAGGGCTTCCGAGGGATGTCTGGGCAGAAGCCACAGTGATGCCAGATGACATGCAGCCTAGAGGCCCTCTGCTTGCATATTTGCACTGCTAATGTAATTATGCCCTTCGGATGCTGACACAGAAGGAGCCATATTTGGGAAGACCTCATCAGCCACCCAAAAAGTCCCAGATTATTGCAACAGAAAAGTTCTCACACACATGCAATCTAAGGAGCATTCCACCCAGAAGTGCTAGCTGTAAGGCTGGCCCTGCTGAGAAGCAGAACTCTTTAGGAACTGATTTAAAGGCAGTAAAATATACAAGGCAGCTACTAATGGCCCCACACAGGACTCAGTCACTCATTCACTCAACAAACACATCCCAAGCAGCTTCTAGTCAAATAAATATTGGGGGGATTTAAGAATGAAAAAGACCTCAATACCAGCCCCAGAGGGGGAAAGAGTCCCAGAAATAGGTAACTGTATGCTGAAATAGTTACATATAAACCAATATGGTACTGAACAAGGGGGAAAGTAGGTGGGGATGTAAGATGAAATAAGACTGGCCAGCAGTTGATACTTATTGAAGGTGGGGGATGATTACACGGAAATCATTATATTATTCTACTTTTGTATATGTTTGAAACATTCCATGAGAAAAAGTTTTAAGAAATAAAAATTAAAAAGAAAAGATGCAAGGGGTGTTGGTGCAGTGGGAGTAGGGTGGAGGAACAAGTATTAAGAATACTTCCCAGAGGCTGCAGTGATCTGGGTCAAATTTCAGAAAGGAGAGGAAACTTCTACCCCTGAAGAGCTTATACGAAGCAAACAGACCTCTGTTATAGCAAGTTGATGTAGAAGAAAGACGGTTTCCAGCATCACCCAGATATGAGTTCAAATCTCATCCATAAATTTGGGAATAGAATATTTACTTTACAGAATATTTGTCAGTAAGGAAGGTAATCAACAAGAAGGGGCCTTGCCCACAATAGGCACTGAATCAGTGATCATTTCATCCATCTCTCTATCCATTAATGCATCCATCCATCATCCATTTTTCCATCCATCCACCCAGCAATACATCATCCATCCATCTCCATCCATCTACCATCCATCCATCTGCTCATCCTCCCAAACAGCATCTATCTACCCACTCGTCCATCTGTCATTCATCTATCTGTCCATCTGTCCAGCATCCATCCACACATCCATCATCTATCCACTCATTCATCATCACACTGTTCCCTCTATGCTTCATTCTACACTGTGAACTCCTTTAAGTATATATCTTCATATCCCTGATGCCACACACAAGGCCAGTGTTCCAGAAAGTGCCTCATGACTTTCTTTATAAGAGTAAGTGGGTGATGGAAAGTTCTCTTATTTCTACAGTAGGGGGCCACTTGTTTTTAGAAATTAAAATGGATGATGAGGAGGGGTAGTATAGTAACTGGAAGGCTTGTGTCCACAGAATGTGAAACTGGAATCAAAGTCTTCACAGCAGTGTCCTGCAAAGGGTATAGGCTGAATTATGAAGTCCAAATAGTGCAAGATGAGAAAGTGTACTAGTCAGGATAGCCTGGGTCACGCTGCTATAACAAACAACTCTCAGATCTTAGAAGATTAACATACCAATGATTTATGTTTTGCTCATACAAATTCTGTTATAGGTACAGCAGCTTTCCAGTGCAGTCGGCCTTCATGCCATCAGCAATCTAAGCAGCTTCAATTCTGTGGCTCTATCATCTCAACAAGAAACTTCCATGTCTGCCACAACAGGGGAGAGCACCCCCCAGCCTCCAATAACTTCTCCCGCTCCTACTCATGCCTGGAGTCCTGTGGCTGCAGAACTCAGCAGGACTTTTGTATAAGTTCCTGTACCACAGGGCTCTAGGAATGACAAGAGAGAGTAGAGGGGTAGAGAGCCTGCTGCCTGCCACCTGCTTGTTACTCAAGCCACTGTTCAAGGCACCTTCCTATTCTATAACCTGAACCTCTGTCTGCAGAAGCTTCCTCTGATTCAGGGCCCCATGTCGTGGCATCTCAGCTTGACCATTTGTAGAAGAGATATTAATGCCCAACCAACATCCATGTGCTCTGTCACACTCATCAGCCCCTGGTAATCAGAAAGGGCCATGAGTCTAGTCCTGGCTAAAAGGCTGTGAGGCGAGTGACAAGTATCACCTCTGAGTGAAGCATAGAAGAGTACATGTGATTCTAGCAGCTTCTGACTTCCTTGGTCTCTAACAATAGCAGTGCTTCATGTGGGCACAGCGCTTTACAATTTGCACAGCACTTTCCCCACCGTGATCTCATTTGAGCCTTACCACAACCCTGGGCAAGAATTATATCCTCATTTTGCAGCTGTGGCCACTGAAGGTCAGAGAGGTAACCTGCTCCAGGTCACACAGCACCTAAGTGGCAGGGAGCTATCTCTCCACTCTCTTGCCTTATTTTGGTCTTTCCCTTCCCTTCAGCTTGCCTCCTTTCCTCCACCCCTAGATATACACCCACTGTCCCAAATAACCAATATTCCAGAATACCTTTGGAAGTTGCTAATCTCACAGAGGGCAGGTCCCACTCAGGTTCAGTAAGCCCTACTTCTAGAAGATGGGCATCAGCCTGCAGTGTGTGGGTCTCACAGTGGGTTTGGCGGTCAGGCTTTCTGGAGAGCTCCACTGAAGCATGTCTGGGCGGACAGCAGGCCCCTTCCGTTGGGCATTGTTAAACATCCTGCAGATTATCTGCAGCTGCCGTGAGCAGAGGGCCTCCACTCTTGGCTAAAGCTTCTGACGCAGGCTTCAGTTTGAGTGTCAGGGTCATGGGGCTTCCTTGTTTGCTTTGCTCTTAAGGGATTTGTT
Source organism: Eidolon dupreanum (assembly GCA_028627145.1). Taxonomy (NCBI): domain Eukaryota; kingdom Metazoa; phylum Chordata; class Mammalia; order Chiroptera; family Pteropodidae; genus Eidolon; species Eidolon dupreanum. Next base: position 37,136,946 of record CM053509.1, on the reverse strand, counting down.
CATTATTAGTGCACACCATGCCCACTTCTTTAGAGAAATGCTAATGGGCAGCTCGTCACCCCCACCAACCGCCCAGGCTGGCTTTGCCAACACATGCCTTAGGTATTTGCTCGCCTCCATATCTTTGCCCAGGATGTTCCCTCTACCTCTGCCTGGTCGACTGCCTGAAGCTCACCTATGTGCAATCAGCCAGTAACTTCACACCCCACTCCCCACTGTCACCTGTCAGGAATAAGAAAAACAAGGCAGGATGGGTCTTCTTCTCCAGGTTCCCTTTGCAGGTGATATGACATCATCAGTGAATGCACTAAATCAATAACTGTAGATTTCAGAGAATCACATGAAATTCCTTTGACTTTCAGTTCAGCAGATTCCAAAATGCTGGGTCCAAAGGGAGCCACACCGGGTATTATACTAACCCTGTGGACTTCAAGAAAGGGACCTGGGAGGCAAAAATTCTACCTACGGAGGAAGGATTCAGTTAGGTCCTCTCTAAATGCCTGCTGTTTAGAACAGGTATTTAAACAGTTGTGTAGTTGTTTGTAAAATAGCAAAATGAAAAGAATTTTTTATTTTTTCAACAGACAGAACTAGGTTTGAATCCCAGCTCTGCACTTTACTAGCTGTGTGACCTTGGGTCAGTTACTATACATCTCTGAACCTCTGTTTCTTCCACCATTTGCTAGCCAGGCAAGTTATTTATCTTCCCTGAGCCTTGGTTTCCTCATCTGCAAAATGAAACTGATCCTACTACCTTCCTCATGGGCTTATTTTAAGGATCAAATGAAATCTGAGCACACACACAGCACTGGGCCATAATAAACACTAGCTGCCTGTCTTTCTTACACCTAATAATGGCCTACTTCGCTCCACAAAGAAGATATCCAGTATCTAGAATAGACACCTTCAGTTTCTTTCACATACTCTTCGTTTCGGATCCCATTTTCTCTGGCCCATAACCTCTATCCAAACTACCTTTCAACCTCACAAGCGAAGCTATTTGAAAAGATGAGAAGAAGCTGACAGCAAGTGGGAAACCCATTAAATCTGGAAGAAACTGGGCAAAACAGGTCTCACAAGATGCCAGCCAGGCTGCCTGCCCTGCAGGGTATCCTCCGGGACTGAGGCTGAGATGGCTGCTGAACTTACATGCCCTCCAGTGGGGCAGCAGTGTGGCCTGGAGTGGAAGGTAGCATGCTGGGCCCAGGGCAGGCTGATTAGAGCCTGAGGGCACATTCAGTAATCTCCACAGGAGTGTTTGTTTTCCTGCCTGCCCAGGGAGCAGCCTCAGAGGAGTGGATTGCAGTGGGCCCAAGGGGGAGCTTCATGACTCTAAGCACAGCATCGCCAAGGGGGTCCTGGAAGGTGCCCTTCTCTAGGAGGTTGAAAGAAAAAGAGACAGTCAGTGTGAATTGTAACAAGGGAGAGATGGCTTCTCTCTGCATTCCAGGAGTCCACTGGGTTTAGCAGCCATGTAACCATGGGCAAGTCAATTTCTGAACCATACCTCCCCACCCTTAACACCTGCCTCCCAGTTGACTGTGACAAAGGAGATGATGCTGGCAAATATTTGTGGGCTGGATTACTGAAACCCAGTGCCTGGCCTATGATGGCTAACTGACCAACACTCCTGCCCATCCTGTCACCCTGGTGGGCATCAAACAGAGAGGGAAAGGCCTGGTCATTCTAGGACCCAGATGGGCAAGTGAGACCACAGGAGATAACTCGTCCCAAAGTAATATTGTAAGCTCTAGGCAGCATCAGAACTAAGAGACAAAATCTTAATTGCTATCACTTATGGAATCTTTCTGGGGCTTGGCGATGAGCAGTCTACATGCCTTACTCTCTTTGGATCTCAAAACAGCTTTGTGAGGAGCATGTTTTCATCATCTCCATCTTACAGTTAGGGAAACCAAGGCACTCTGATGATCCTCAGCCCAGTTCTCTCTCCTCTTAGAAGAGACCACAAGGGGTGCTTCTTGTAACAGGAAAGAGAGCTGAGATCTAGGAGTGGTGGGGAGCATTTCTGGGGGAAGCAGCCCACCCACAAGCTCATACCACAAAACCAGGGGCATAGCCAGAGTCACCCCTGCCTTTGGAAGTGGTAAACACCAACTTCTGGACTGGCTGCAAACCACACCAGGATTCACTTATTTTGAGGAAGGTGGGAATTTATTGCCCATTTATCTTTCTCATCACAGGAAACCTGCACTCTACGTTCCAACTCTGGGTTTTAAATTGTGTTGTTTCTGGGCCCTTGGGCCAGGAAACAGGTCGAGGTGGGGAGAGAGGTGACAAAGGAAAAGGTTTGGTGTGTTCATAGTTCTAATTTACCATGGCAATTAGCTTCCTGAGATGGCTAACCTTTTAACCTTCTGCCTACCTTCACTAGGGGGAACTATTGACATTTAGAATTTGCAAGCCAAGTGCTATAGTGAGAGAGGCAATGTTTTTTTAATGGGGACTCAGAGCCTGTGGATGTGTTCCCCCACCCTGTTTCATTTGCATACTTTACAGGGTGTAGGTCAAGCTGCATTTTAACAGGTTTGTTGTCTTTCTGGAAAAGTGAGTGAGGGTGATTGTGGGCATTATTATGCATAAGGTTTCCAGATGCAGCTGTTTTTGCATCCTTACATCCTCTCTCTGCTCAGGTCACTGCCAGGAAGAGTAGGTGGAGAGGATGGCTCAGGTCTGGGGTGGGCCTAGAGGCTTCACTCTCTCACGATCTAAGGAACTAAGAGATGGGCCTCCTTTCACCTGCCTGCCTTCTGGCCGAGAACCCATTCTCCTCCCAGTACAGATGGTGCCTTCCAGTGGTTACTGTATCCAGCCTCCTGCCTCTGGACAGTGTGGTTGACTTCCTTGAGCCCAGCCAGGGACCTCTCTGATTCTTTAGTCTGTCTGTCTACCTGTCCATTTATTCATTCAAGCAACTAACATTTACCAAGGGTTTATTATGTGCTAGGCACTGTTCTAGGCACTGGGGATACTGTAGAGACTAGGACGGACCAAGTCCCTGTCCTTATGGAGAATGCATCCACGTGGAGAAGACAGAGGATATGCAAAATAAAGAAGTATAATCTGTGGAATATCAGATGTGCAATGTGTTTGGGAGAACAATACAGCAGGGAAGGAGAAAGGGGAGTGCCCATGTGGGAGACTTGCATATTTAATATGGCAGTCAGTAAAAGCCTCACCAAGATGTTTGAGCAAAAACCTGAAGCAGTGAAGAGTAAGCCATGTGGAGGCAGGGAGAGCAGCCAGTGCAAAGGCACTGAGTTTCCCCCGCAAAAGACCTGCCATATGCAGGGGATAGCAAGGAGGTCAGTGCGGCTAGAGATGAGTGAGCAGGAGGGGAGAAATAGGCAAAGATTAAGGAGAGTACAGGGCCCTACATGCCTCTAACAGGGCTTTGGCTCTTACTCTAAGTGCCATGGGAACCACCGGAGGAACGGAATGCCCTGACCAATGTTTGGAAAGGCCCACTCTGGCAGCTGTGTAGAGAGTAGATTTTAGGGGGTCAGAGAGAGGATGGAGAAGAGTTAGGAAGCTATGGCAGGATTCTAGGTGAGAGGTCATTACAGGTGCCCAGAGGAAGGGAGTTCACAAATTCTCCCCAGTCAGAGGCTCATGCTGACCATCAGGAAGTGCTGGGGCTCAGCTGTGATTTCCGGGCCATTTCAGAGGCCAGCGCTGCCCTCTGGGGGCTTAAAGCCTATTTTGATGTGAGAAGATGCCTGTGTTAAAAGATAATTTGCCCTACCCGGCAGCATTTGCTGAGGGCTATCTCCAGGGGAATCAGCAAGGGCTCAGGCAGAATCCTGTGCCTCCTAACATTTAACACTCACTAAGTACTTCCACCTGCACCATCTCTTGTGCTCACAAGAACCCTACAAGCTTGATCCTATTATTTTATTATTGATTGCTCCTACTTTGTAGATGAAGAAACTGAGGCCTCGGTAGGAAGAGTAGAGAGTGAGGACTGGGAGGAGAGGCTGGGAGGTGAGTCTGGGGTGGGGAGGAGCCAGACCTTGGAGGGTCCTGAGTCTCACAGCCTTCCATCTGCCATGCCAGATGAGCCCCTTTTCCCAAAGAGGCTGAGATGGGAAGAAAGGAAAAAGGAAGTTTTCCTCCTTGCCATGGACCTCTGGACTTTTGAGAGGTGACTCTGAGATGTGACCTACCTGAGGCCTACAGGTCTGAGTTCCCCTTTCCCAGAGAGAAACCTGGCTCAACTCCATCCAGGAGAAAAAAGCACAGAAGACAAAAGTTGCTCATGCCTAGCCAGCCCTCCCTCAAAGGGTTCTTCATGCTTGGTCCAGCAGATGAGAGCTTGGGCTGCCTTCTTCAGGTTTGCCCTGTCCCAGAGCTGTTGAAAGAAGGCCCTAAGGGCAGCTATTCAGTCCTTTGGGGCTGGCACCTCTAAGGCATGGCCCTGTGGCTCTCCTGACTGACCAGGGCTTAGAATTCAGAGGGAGAAAAGAAGTGACAGGGAAGGGATCACTGGTTATTTTGGGCCAACCTGTGGCACCTCTGGCATTTGCCTGCTCAGTCACGCTCTTGGACTCCAGGGAAAGTGAGGGTGCTGTTTGCTCTAGTGGAACTTCCTCGAAAACTTGAGCCTATATTTGTAATAGATTTATAAGAACTGTGTGGATATGTTTGCTTTTTTAGCCCCTCATAAGTGATGCCATTATGGCGGCTATAATTCTTATTTACTCCATCAGCAGGCTGCTGGCAACAGCACAAAAATAGATTTGGAGAATTTATCTCAAACATGCATCAAGAGGAGACAACAAAGGCGCACAGGTGAGATTTATGTGAGTGGGGGTGGGGAGCCAAGCATCCATCATCCCCACTTTTGCATCAACACTGCTCCTCAAAGAGGGCCATTATCCTTCTTAATCAGAGCAAAGTAATTGTTTAAACTTCATCCCAGCAACAGGCTCATCTCTCATTGCTCTCCAGTTGGGGTCATGCTTGGGGCTTGGGGACACAGAGTTTGCTTAGAGGACAGCAGAAATCATGGCCAATTATGACAGTGAAATGATGCACAGCCCAGTGGTTCTCGTTACTTCCTTAAAAGGGAAGGTGTGAGCCAAAGTCAAGGTGCTCCACAGAGGGGGGATGCTTAGGTGTTTGGGAAGAGATGTGTTCTGTGCTTTGAAAGAGCCCTTGAAAGTACAAACAAGTTGCCATCTACAAACACACCACCCTTGTTCCTCGTCCACATGGCTTTGCTATCACTCATACTCAAAATGCCTCATCCCCCAATTCTGTCTATCCCAAGGCTAACCATTCTTCAAAGTCCAGCTCAAATCATGCCACCTACTTGACACTTTACCTGACTGCTAGCAGAGATAAGAGAAGGTCCCCTGAGCTGATGAGGGGCCAAGTCCTGACTTCACATTAACCTCATTGACACTCGATTTCTTCGTCTTTAAAGTGGATGGCTGCACTAGAAGGCTTCTGGGGCCTTTCCAGCTCTGACATTCACTGAATGTCCCAGTCCTCGCCGGCATTCCCACCTGTGAACTGCTAATGCACTTCAGAGGGTCCTCATCTCTGACTACGTACTGGAATCTTTAGGGAGCTTTAAAAATAAAAGCCCAGCCCCACTTTTGACCAAATAAATCAGAATCTTGGGTGAGGCTGGGGCATCAGTGTTTTTTAATGCCTACGTAATTCTAATATCCAGCCAGAGTGGGGAGAACTCACTGGGATTTGGATAATCCAACTTGTAATTGTAACAAATGCTAAATGAATGGGGAGATGGACAGGTAGACAGGTGGATGGGTGCGTGGATGGGTGGGTGGATGGGTGGAAGGATGATAGGTTTATAAGTAAATTAGGTGTGTAATAAATGGATACTTCCTTGCAATTGTTTGCCACTTGCATTGGGTTGACTTGTCTTTTCATCAAGACTCTGAGCTTCCTTAAGGCAAGGACTTTTCATATTTATGTTCCCCCACAAAGCCCTCAGTATAGAGTCAGATAGAATAAGCATTCAAAGAAGTCCTAACATCCTTACATGTTAAAAACAGTAGACTAGGAGAAGTTGGGGGTTTTAAAATTACATCCTTATTTATTGTGACTTTAATCAAGTCAACCTGCCTTAGATTTCCCACGGCATTAGTAACAATAACAATAGTAATAACAACCCCTTGACCCCTGCCAAGGTCAAGTGGCTCAGATAAATTTTAAAGTGTAGTATATATACATGGGGAATGTTATTAATATTATCATTATCCCTTTTATTTAGTTCCTCAACTCAACAGCAGTGTTCCCAACTTCCCTTGCATTGCTGGTAGTCAGTGGTCATCCTGACTTTGGTGGCATTTTATCTGCCACCTTCAGGGCCAAGGCCCCACTGATGGGAATATGGGCCAAGACATTCTGGGAGCCCTTACAACCCAACACTGACGCCTCTCCATTCCCATCTAGGGGAGTAGGACTCAGCTACCCTGGCATCCCCACTCTCCAGACCTGAGGCCTTTGCCTTTCTCTCACCAGTTTTTCCCCCTGGCCAGAGTCCATTTCCCCTAGGTCCTCAGCTCCCAGCTGTGCTCAGTTCCCAGCAGACTTCCTGGGAGTGCTGCTGGTCTGGGCCCTGTCTCCAACAAGACTGCCTTATGGGCTAATCCAGCAGCTCTGAAGTAGTTCCCGTCCACCAGACCGGTCTATCCTGCACTGCAAAGCTGATCAAGTCCCTTCCCAGTTTAAATTTCTCTGTGGGCTCCTTTGTGAGGGCCCCTTACAGCCTGATCCTAACAGGCTGCTTCAGCTCCAGCCCCAGACCCTAACCTCCAACAAGCCTATGCTCGTTCCACATGGTTTTTTCCATTCGCAGATGTGCAGGGCCCTTTTACAACTCTAGGCCTTTGCATATGCTGTTCCCACTGCCAGGAATGTCCCTCCCCACTCCAGCTTCTTCACTTGACAAACTTCCAATTGGTCTTTAAAAGTCACACTAGGGCCATCTAGATGAAGTTTTTCTCTGTTGCCCTGAGCAGAGTAAGTAAGTTAGCTTAGAAAATGGTAAGTGAGTGAATGAATGAACACATGGGCTTCAAGTATGTTCTTTTAAAAATCTCAGCTTAAGTTCAAATACTGTAATTAGGGCTTCACTCTACTTAATAAAATCTTTATTTTAAACACACAGTCATTGGGAACTACCTTAGAAAATTTGATGCGGATCTCAAACTTGAGGTGTAGCCAGGTTTATAAGGGTGGGTAAGTGGAAAATGCATGGAGGGAAGGAAGGAAGGGAGGAAGAAAGGGAGGGAGGGAGGGAGGGAGGAAGGGAAGCACGGAGGGGAAAAAAGGGTGAAATACAAAAAGAAAGAAGAGACTAGTCTAGAAAGTGTGTATTTATATCTTGAGATTATAAAAGAGGCTATTCTCTAGAAGCAGGGAATAAAAGCAGGTGATCTTACTGATGTAGAAACAGAATCTGGATAAGTGGTGGGTATAGCCATAGAATCTGGATAACTACCCCTCTTGTATTGAACTGCAGAAGAAAGAGTAAATGTCACCAACCGTCTTGATAAAATACACCCAAAATCTCAACATGAATGGCCCATTGCCCCTAGACAAGGCTCAGACTGTGCCAGTTTTCCTTTGATGGGTTGCGGACCCCTGAATCTTTAGATTATTTCATGAAACGTGATGATATTCTTGCAGCTCATTGATTCAACAAAACTATTGAGATTCATAGGCCAAGGATAAAGCTCATATAAAGATAATATTCTTTAGCTAATGCAGCTTTCAATTATGCTCACCAATTTTAAACTGTAAAAGATGTAATGTTAATCAAACATTTAATTTGCAAGTGTTTTTCTTCGTAAATGTCATGTACGAGGAGATGTTCAGACGTGATCCACAACATAATTGCACAAGGGTGCCTCATTTGGTAGCATGTATTTGCACTGGTGCATGGGAATAGGGAGAAAAGCAGCAGCCTCCTCAATTCCGATGTTCTGTGAATTTCTGGTCTCATTTCAGAGTATAGAACATTTGGAAAATAAACCAGTGCTACTTATAATGTTTGGTAACATTCCGGTCTCAACTCAATTTTCACAGTAAATATTTCACCCTTAAAGCAAGCTCTGGGATTCAAGAACCAAGTAAATGTAAGGGACCGATTTGTTGTTCAATTACTAGTTATTAAATCACCATGGTGGGAGGCCTCACATGGCCACACGGCTTAAGTTTTAAATATAGAACAGCCTCACTATGATTTGGGAAGCTCTGAGTAGGGGATCTATCTCTTTTCTAGAAAAAAAAGGCCCAAACTCCAGAGGCAAGAGAATGAAGTTTTGACCACTAGTTTTGCAGGGGTGTGTGACTGCATGACGCAGGGTCAAAGGCTTCTGGAAAGCGTGGAGGCAGATGGCTCTGATAGGGTGATCCAGGCCCTTAGTACTCAAAATGCGGTCCCAGACCAGTAGCACTGGCCTCCCACATGAGCTTGTCGGAAATGCAGAATTTCAGTTCCCAAATTCCGCCCCAGGCCCACTCACTGAATTGGAACCTGCATTTTTAATAAGATCCCCAGGGAATTCATGTACATATTATAATGTGAGAAGCACTGGTCTAGTTAATGCCCCCACTGAACCCTCCTAATCCATAGAAGTCTGACCATTTCAGTTTTGCTGTTCTGGATCTGAGGAGAAGAAAGAAGAACTTTGGACCAGGTAGGGTGGGCAATGGGAAAAGGGAGCCTCATTTTTTCCACTTGTAAAATGAGAAATCAAAATACCTGTCCCACTCAGGGTTGTTGTGAGGGTTATAAACAATGTGAGTCTAGTGTTTAACCCTGTGCCTGACATACAGTAGGTGCTCAGTAGGTATTAGTTCCTGCCCACATGAATCCCACAAACCCAGGTAGATAGCCATACAGGCGAGGACCTTAACCTGCTCTAAACACTGAGCAGTAAGCCTCCAACTCCTAATTCAGGCAAAGAAGCCTTCCTCTTCTGAGAAGAAGGAAGTAAAAGCCAGAGAATTGGGACTCCTCAATGTTATGAGGCTTTGGGTACCAATGACACAGAGTAAAGAGTAAATCCATCAGGACAAGAGACTGGGGCTCCACACCTGACTCAGCCAGGAACTTCCTGGGTAACCCTGCTGGGTAACCTCAGTTTCCATACTTGTGCCACAGAGAGGGTGGAATGCATCACCTCCAAGGTCCCTTCTAACCCTATCATCCTCTGATTCTGTTCAGAGATGCATGGAACAGCTCTTGCCACGCTGCATGCAGACTTTGCTCACTGGGAAAATTAATTCAGTCTTCAACGTTGCAGTCTATAAATTACTGGCCAATCTGTTTCAGAAATATTAAGGGAACATTTATAAATTGCATCTTCCATTCAATGCTGCAGAGTAAAGATCTTGGGGCCTTCAGATGTTTATCTTACTTAAAACCCCAGCTAGAATCTATCTCCCCCAACTTTACAGGCGAGATCATCATTTCAGGGGGGTTGGGGACCATATGTCAGGCTGACTTTCCCTTCCCTTTCCTTCACTCTCTGCTTTTAAGAATTCACTTCCCCAAATTCAAACTGGAGACTTTGAGTACAGCAAAGTGAGGGTGGGGAGGAGGGGAGGTTGATGGTGACAGGAGACTGGAGAAGGCACATTCTCCTGATCAGCTCTCACAGGGTAGAGGGTAGCCGTGCTGGCTTGGGGGCCCTGAGAAGAGGCTGGGAAGTTAAGCTGTCTTCTGCAGTAATTGATTTTGACAGCATAACAAGTTAATTCGTCTCTGTTTTGCAACTTATTTGAGAATTCATGGGTAAGCAGAGTCCCACAGGACAGCTTGTAATCACTTGTACACTCAAATTAGGTCTCCAAGTTAAATACTGTTGATATCAGGTAGAGCTGGGCTCCTACCAGTGACTACAAATGTGCTGCTTCACCTTCTCTATTACATCAAGGACATGCTCTGGCTAGAGGTGATGTAAGCAGATGAAGGCCAAGCTGTAGTCACCATAATTAGAGTGATCACACTAATTGGAAATACCTTTATGATGACAGACCAAGTCCCCCATCCCTTAAATACACCATCTTCTTCTTGGTTAGTATGATTATGTTTAGGCTCTTTGACATGTCATCATGAAAAATAGAATGAACTAGAATAAAAAGACTTGTTCCGGGCCCTTGAGTAGAATTAATACCTGAACTAAACCCCCTTCCAGCTGGGTCTTCCCAGTTCTTTATTACAATAGTTTATCAGGAATAGTTATTTTAATACCAGACCATAAAGACATTATCAGGTGGCAGCTTTATTTCCCAGGAGTTAAATATTAATTGCCATACAAAAGGAGTATAAAAATGACACGGGGAACAAATATTCCAGCTTCCTGCAAAGTAAAAAGAATTCTTTAATATGAGCATCTCCACAATAGGGTGCACACTGAGGCTTAATTAAAATGCACAATTATTCCATGACTTTTTTTCTTCTTGGTGGCTTCAGTGAGATAGGCTCACAGATGGAGGCCGGGGCCACATCCCTGCTAGATGGGCTGACAGCTTGTGATAAAGCACCACCTCTGAGCAATATAACAGGGCAACTGCAACCAACAGATAATATCAGAATATAGGCTGTGTGGAAGGCAAATGCAACTTTACCTAAGAGCCTTAAAATGTTTTAACTACCATTTCAATCAAGCCTGGAAGTTTGAAATGTGGCACTAAACACACTTTTTCAAGAAGCTGTTTTCTTTCCACTCCCAGAACCAATAAATCCAAAAGGCCTACTTAGGCTAAGACAAGCAGGAGCTGCAGCTGAGGAAGCAATTTTGGGAACCACTGAAAAGATCCCTCTACAGCCTTGAGGAGCAGCTTTGGGCTGGGCTCTGGGGCCCCACTGTGCCATGAGGCAGAGGTAGATTTGGGGCATGGCTTGAGGGCTGGGGCACCCCAATTATGTATCTCCCCCAAATCTTCCATAGCTCCAGAGGCCCCAAGGAAAGAATAAAAGTGCCTCTGGGTGCCTCAGCCATGTCCCCTCTCTGCAGAAGGGAGACCTCAAGAGGTCATTGTGTCCTGTCCCTTCCTCCTAGAGTGGCCCTATTCTAATTCAAGTTCCACCCCCACTTTCAGGAAAGAGGAGATGATGCTACCTCCTTTGATTACATGCAATGCCGTTATTCAGCTGGTACACAACAGTCTGTTGTGTACATCAGTTGTCTGTTCCAGTGACTAAAATTCTAAAATATTTTCATACTGTTGGTAAAGAGACATTTCCCTGAGCCTTTGAGTCCCTCTTTGCCCTAGGCATCATGACCTCTTCACTGGTACTTATCTTTACCTCACCAGGACTCCCAACCACACAACAATTAAAGGGTTCCTTCTGGCCTCAGCTTGGGGGTCTCAGGCTGGGTGGGTCAGTACTCCTCATCACATCACCCCTAGTTACCTTGGAAGAGACTGCTCCAGACATGGCCCCACTCAGAAACCATCCAGCTAAGCCCCCTAACTCACATGGAAGACCAATGGAAGAGTGTAACTTGGCGGCACAGCCAGGGTGAACACATGCCCTCGCCATGCTCACCATGCAGAAGTCCTCCCCCAGCTCTAAGCCAAATCTTTGCCACTCCCAGGCACCACTTTCTCTGGCTCAGTTTTGCAGCCTCATTAGATTCCCACTGCCCCTTTGCCCAGCCCCTGGCATCCTGCAGAGGAGATGTCTACATGCTCGGCAGGTCTTCTTTCTGCTAATTGGGTTTTAATGGTTCTGGTCAGAGGGGACAGGGGCTCATCGGCCTCCATTTTTGGCTCCCATCCAGGTGGGGATGTCAAGAAAAGCAGAAGTGCAGCTTAATGAGCAACACCTGCAGCCCTCATGACCCATTTGCTTCTGGCTCAGCAAAACCCCTTACCTTCTCGCTCTGCCCAGTCCCAGAGACCCCCACAGGACTAGCAAATCACTTGCTCCAGGCTCTTGAAGTCGGAGAAACATGAGTCATACAGGCTCAGGATGCAGGGAGGGGAGAGGTAGAGATCCAGCAACACTGATTTGTCAGGACCTGGAGAGAACCAGCTGGCCAGCCAACCTTTGAGAAATGCTGGAGACACATCCCAGATGGCCAAGAACTCCCCTGCCTGCATTGTGTGTAGGACAGAGCTGCTCCTTCTAGAAGCTAGGCTCCTAAGCAGGGAGCTAATGTGCTGATTTATTTATCTAATTATAGTAAAACAAACAAACTGGATTCTAAGGCAGATCTGTGCTTTTGGTGTAGTTGGAGGCAACTACTCCCTGCCTCGGTTTTCAGGAGGTTGGGCAGCAGGGAAGAACAAGCAAAGATCAAAGTGGGAAGCTGGGAAGAGACAGGTGGGGTTGTGGGCACTCATTAAGTCTCCCTAACCTGACCACAGTCTCTTCCCTGCCAGACCTGTTTTGATGCCCAATATGCCTGCTGCTCCAAACTGTCCCCTGCTCTTGAATGACCACAACCTGTCCAGTTTTTATGCCTTTGCTTGTGCAGAACCCTCCATCATGTGATCTTCTCCTTTCTATAGCACCTGTAGAAACTGATCTCCTCCTTTACCCACTTCACATGTCATTTCCTCTGTGGACTGTGTCATCCAGTCAAAAAATCCTCTGTACTCTGGGGCCCCAAAGGCACTCTCCTGCCCACCAGCTCTGGCCCCTTGGTTATCTGGGCACATCTGTCCCTACCTCTAGACTCTGAGCTCCCCAAAGAATGATGACTCCTGTCCACATTAGTGTCCCCAGTGCCTGGCACAGTAAGTGGTAAATACTTGTGGAACTGAAATGAATGTGGACCTAGGCATTATAAGAGAGAGACTGACAATGCTATGTAGAGACAGTAGCCTGGCGGAAAGAGCCCCTGGGTCCTGGCCCCTTTGGCAGGAGGCAGCTGGTTTGTACCTGGCTTGGACAAGCTCAGCTGCTGGTGCCTAGGGCCTACAGCACTGGCTCCTAGTCCCTCTGGAATAGGTGGGAGCTAGACTGAGGACTGGAGGGAGCAGGAAGCCCCCAGTTAGGGCCAAGGCAGAAGATGGGGAGCTCAGGAAGTAAAAAGGGCTGGCTACAGAAACTGGGGCCTCAGGAGGGACTAAAGGATGTGACTTACAAGTGCATCACTGAATTATGGTGACTAAAGGCTGCCTTCTCAGCCCCACCCCCTCAAACTTAGGGGCAGGGCCAAGGGGTTAAGACTTGACTGTATTCAGAGGACCAGGTCAACCAGAGCTGGCATTCCCATGTTACATTATGATATGCATAAGTCTCCATTTTGCTAGTATGCACTAGAAAGACTTTTCCCTTGCTGGCTTGAAGAAGTAAGCTGCCATGTTGTAAGAAGTCCTACAGAGCGGGCGCATGGCAAGAAACTGCAGGTGGTCTCCAAGAGCTGATAGTAATTTACAAATGATAGCCAATATTCACTGTCTCGAATTTTCACTTTTATTCAAATGCTAACAAGTCATATAATTTCAAACCAATAGCTTTGTACCTAGATAAATTGATACTTTTATTTCAAAATACTCCAGGAAATACTGGAAGCTTTAAATGTCATTTCTAAGTAGCTCTTAGAGGTTTTAAGCAGAAAAGGGACCTGATCTGACTGGTTTTAGAGTCTACACTGGCTGCTGGGTGGAGAACAGACTGTAGGAGGGCAAGAGTGGATACACAGCAGCTAGGTGGCTAGCCTTGGTGAGTGATGAGACTTTGCTGCTGGTCTCTTCCCACCAACCAGCTCTGGCTAGTCTCTGGTGGACCCCTGGGATGGCATACAAAGGCTAGGGAAATGACACAGCCTGATTCTCATCCTCAGGCAACAGAAGCTCCAGGCCACAGCTTCAGCCCCAAGGTAGGCTGTAAGCCACCAATATTGTGTAAGCACCTACTATATGCAAGGCCTGTGCCAGGGGCCACAACTTCAGCTTTTCTGTCTGGGTTAGGTGGACTCCAGGCTGGGCTTGGGGGAAATGCTGAGGTTTCCTTGGGGAGTATTTCTTGATTAATCCCCCAAACTTAGAGTATTCCTCAGCCTGCAAGCTCCCTCCACAGTTGCGAGTTCCCCATTAAATTTGCATCAGTCAGATTAAAATCTACAGAGGAAAGGGATAAAAGGAGTAAAGCAAATATTTTGTAAGAACCCACTATTTGCCAGGTGCTGTGCTGGGAGCGTTTATTTCCTAAGTGAAGCATGTGATTGGTGTGACTATCTTCATTTTTTTTTCCTGAGGAAACAAACTCAGAAAAAAAGTCAAGTAACAGGCCCAAGCCGGCACAGGAACACCCAACTCTGTAGTTGGAATTTGAACCCCATCCATCTGACTCCAAAGTCCGTGTTCCAAACCCACCACCATGCCTACCACCTAGCACTTTGATGAAGTAAGAGAATAAAGCAATGTCAGCCCCCACCAATCACCCACTTTTGCCAAGCAACACCGAATACAACAGCATTGTAGGAGAATTAATGAAATAGGACCATGTTCTGAGAGGGTATAGTTTGTGAAATGACATAATTTTTTTCAAGCACTATTATTCCATTTTCTTATAGACAGGGTATAGACTCCGTCAACAGCCTGGGAGCTCTGTAGGACAGAGCCTTGGGCTCTTGAACTAACCTGGTAGCTTCTAGAGGAGCCAGGTCTCCTCCTTCTAAGCCCCCTTCCCCCTGGACCGCACACCAGCCTTGCCTACCAGGCCCTATCCACAGGCTCCTACTCACAGGGCCCTTGCATCCATACAGACGTGGAAGGTTTTAGAAGCTGAGAGAGGTAAGAAGAGCAGCAAATGTGGCCATGGGAAAGGCAGGAGGGGGACAGATGTGCCCACCATCACAGCATGCCCCACACCCCACCACGGCACCCAACATTTTTTGGTAATTATCAGAAATACGATTCAAAAATGAAGCTTTTCAGTATACCAAGTAAGCCAGAAAATGATAGAATATAAACTGAGTCTATTTATTCTGTGGTGGTAGGGGAAAAAAAAGTCAAATTTATCACCAGGATGGAAATGAAAAACAAAGGGGAAAGTAGCCAAGGTGCTCTCCTGGTGAGACCTCCAACCCCCAGGTCAGCCTGGATGCGCCCTCCCTATATTGGTCACCCTTGGCTCTGTATATTTGAATCCAAGGGTCCCCCACACTGGGGTCCACACTGGGGTGAGGGGATTGGTTTCCTCACTTTCAAGTGGCTTTTCCCCCACAAAGCCTCAGACTGGCTCCCCTAAAAGACACTGCCCTAGGGCAGATGGGGCTGGATGGGAACCTGCCCTTGAAGTTGCTTCTCCGCAAACATTTTTGGGGCTGGGCTGGGAGGACACTGCCAAGTGTGGCTTAACGGCCTCCTGCTGCTTTTTGCATTATTGATTGTAATACCTGCTTAGAAGCTTGAAAATGAGATTTTTTCCCCCCTCTATTGATTTTCCCGTCTTTTCTACCTGGCAAACACCAAGATTCTCTCTGACTTTTCACTGATGAGGGTGCTTGAGGAGGGCATGGTGAGGCTGGGGAGGCAGCTGGGCTTCCCCTAACCTTCTTCTAAGGAACATGGGAAGCCTCCACCCAGGGGTCCTGCTGCAGAGTGGCTGGGCCCCCGGAGTCAGGAACATACCTCAGGGTTGGGTCGAGCAGTTTGTCCTTGCATTTTTCAAAGAGACACCCCAAGTTAACAAGACTTGGGGGTGGAAAAGGCCATTTTGTCCATTTCAGATTCCGGACAGTTCTGAACAGTGATCCAAAAGGACAGTAAACTTGAAGGGAAGGCACTGGATAGCACTGTAGGGTTTGGCTTCTGCCTAAGAACTTCCCAAACCCCAGAAAGTTCTTAATAGAGGGAGCCTGCAAAGTGGGGTTTCTCACAGCTCAGGAATGAGATCATGAGAGGTATACAGAGGACATTCTCCTGAGGACAGAAGCAAGTAGGGAGAAAGGATGCAGTGAGATGCCAGGACTTGGGGGCAGGAGAACATGGATCTTAGGGTCCCAGCACCAACACAGGAGCCTGCCAGACTGCCTTCCTAGTCACCTAGTCACTGACCCTCCCTCCCTTCCTCCCTCCTCCAGGAGCTGGAATTCATCAGGGTAATGTTTCTGTAGTGTAGTTGTAGTATTCCTGGAGGCCTAGAAGGAATCTACAGGAATTTAAATTTTTTTATGTGTCTATTTCAATGATAATTTAAAAAACCCTAAACATCAGTATGTTGAGCAAACCCCTGGCAACCACATCATAACTGGGCATCAAGCTGCTGTCTGTGGTCTCCAGCCCTACATCTATTGGGGGTGGAGCCCCACTCTGCTACTCTCCTGGCCTGCTCCCAAGTGGAACCCATGTCCCCTGTGTATCCCAATCCAAGACAAGCCTGCTGTACTGTTGTCACACCAAGTTCCAATTACAGAAACTGCTCCGACCTCTAGGTCCCCATAAGGCAAGCCCCTGCCATCCCCTTGCCAGGCTGCTAGTGAGGTTGGCATGTCTCTTCTGGATGCCAGCCAGGGCGCTGAGCCCTGCTCCCTAAAGGCACCACCTCAGGTCAGCCCACCCTGCCATGTTTAGAGTCATCCCACTTCCCAGGAAAAGTCAAACCTCACCAAAAATAAACCAGTGTGCTGCCATTTCCCTGCAGTAAGGCCTGAGAGCAGGTGATGCCCCATAGCCTTAGCAGTCAGGAAGCAGTAGAGGCCTCCAGAAAGGAGAGGTGTCATCTGCCTGCCACCCTGCAACTGATTCCAGTTCTCATCTGTGTATGAGAGTGTCACAGTGGTCACAGGTAAAGTTACCTGCCTGCAGCCAGCTCGAGGCCTTGGTTTCTCTCTGGGCTTCAGTTTCCTCATCTATAAAATGGAGATAATATCCATTCCTAACTCAAAGATTTGATGTGAGGATGAAATAAGTCAACACAGATAAAGTGCTTAGGACAGTGTTTGGCACATAGTAAATGCACGATGAATGGCAACTATTATACAGTGGGAAAGGTAAACCAAGTAGATCTATAAAGCTACACTCAGGTCCAACATTTGATTAAATCTCAGAAAGAGCCCTGTACATTGATGCTGTAACTACAGTTATTCTTACGACCACCACCAGCAATAACGATGCTTAGCTCTGTAAAATACACGACACATCCACATCCACTGTCAATCTGTCACCATATCAGGGCCTCAGAACAGCCCTGTAAAACAAACATTAATGTCTCCATTCAGACTGAAAAACTGAGGCCCAGAGCAATGACAGGGCTTCAGGAAGGCCTTGCAGCTACTTTAGAGTCACAGTAGGAGAGAGAATCCAGTTAGCCTGGGGCAGCTCCATTGTTCTTTCCTGTCACCTCCACAGCATCCTATCTGTAGCAGATGGATGCGTTTGCCTTTGGCCAGCAGGGCCTGTCACACTTGAGCCCTAAGGGCCCCTTTCCCACTTGCTGAGGTTCCAGCAGCCACCAACGGGGAGGACTGCTGTCAAATAGCCTTTTATGGCTCCCATAACCGGTAACAAATGTCTTTCCAGCAGCCGTGGCTGGAAGCAGATTAATGTCTCTGTGGCCCTAACACTTCTCAGGCCCCCTTTGCCTGTCAGGTCATTACCCGCTGGTTTATAGTTATAAGGCCCTTTTCCAGTTTGCTAAACGGTTTGCATGATAAAGAGACCACAGGGCCCAAACATTCTAGGCTGCTTTTCTTGTAGGAGTGGTCTGGCAGGAATTTGTCCTCTTTCCCATTGTTTTGGAGAAGTGTAGGGTATGTGTGGTTAAGGAACAAGGGCTCAGGAGTAAAAATGCCACTTACTAGCTATTTGGCCTTAGGCAAGGTGCTTTATTCTGTTAAACCTCAGTTTCTTCATCTGTAAAATGGGAGTAGGAGTTTTGAGGATCGAGCGTGCCAGTTTATGTAAAGAACTCAGTATATAGTTAGCACTTAGCCAATATGAACTCTTATTATCATTATCCTTATCATCTATGGGCTGTGAGAGGGCAGGGACTGTGTCCTGTTCACTGCCTAGCACTTAATAGGCACCTGATGAATAAGTCTTTGATGAACAAATGAAGGGTGGAATTTTAGAGCTCGATAGACCCTAGTAAATTTGTAGATTGCAGGGTTTCTCTAGCGGTACTATCAACATTTAGGTTGTGATAATTTTTTGTAATGGGAGGCTGTCCTATACATTATAGGATTTTTCTTGCATCTCTGCTTCTACTCACTAGATACCAGTAGCTCTCTCCCCTTCCCCAATTGTGACAACCAAAAACGTCTCCAGATGTGTGAAATGTCCCCTGAAGGGCAACCTACCCCTCCCTATTAAGAACCACTAATCTAGTGAAATCTATTGGCCTAATTTGAAAAATGAGGAAGTTGAGGCCCAGAGAGGGGAAGCAAAGTCTAGAAGTCACACAGCAAGTTAGTGGTAGGACTGGAATTCAAACCCAGTGTCCTGATTCTAAGCCTAGTGCTCCTTTCACCTCACTCTTGTCTTTTATGGCTCATTGTCAGCACCCTTACTGGTAGGCCATGGTCATAGGCTCTAAGCCAGAGGCAGTTAGTTGCTGCTGTGCTGTTCTTCAGTAACCCTATAATGGGAGTGTTGGTCATGAGGGGGAATGGGTAGCCAGTTGTACAAGGTCCCTTGCCCTGGTGACAATGCAGGGGCACAGCTCTTCTGTGGTCAGCCTGGTCTTACTCATGAATTCACTCATTACGCATGGGCACCTACTATGAGCTGGGGATTCAGTTGGCCAAGAGTCACCTGGGGGTGGCGGGTGCTTGATTAATTGGTGTTATGAGATCAGACAGCCTGGATCAAGTCCTGCTTCTCATGGCTCCTTACCCTGTCTCAACACCAGCTTCTGTGTCTGTACGGGAATCATAATAGCACCAACTTAAAGGTCACAAATATACAAGTGTCCCTCATTATCCAAGTCTATTTAAGTTCAGAGAGGAAGTTATCATAGTGAGTAATTAATTCAAAACTTTCTGCTTCTGAATTTGGGTAGCAAGGCTTTAGAGAGGCAGGTTCCTGCCCCTGCCAATGATAAGGGGTTTGTCATGAAGGTTACATGAGTAAACCAGCATTTACTTAACACTTTGTTGAGCCATGTCTAAGCTCTCTACATGTAATATCCAAACCACACAACAACTCCAAAAAGGAGCTACCATTTTACAAGGAGAAATCAAGGCACAGAGAGGTCAAGCTCCCACAGTTGGGACAATGGTGAAGCCAGGATGTGAGCCAGCAGCTTCCACAGCCTGGGCTCTTAGCCTCCATAGGATAGCACTGCTGCTGCTACATTACTGTTATTACAATATTATCCCAGGTGATGATAAGGTTTGGTGATCCTGTCTTTAAGACATTTAATATTTTTCACGGGAGAAATACATTGGGGCAAAAATTCTGATGTTCTAAGATAGGAATCAGCAAAGATTTTCTGTAAAAGGCCAGAAAAGTAAATCATTTTTGCTTTGCAGGCAAGACAGTTCCTGTCGCAACTACTCATCTCTGCTGATGTGATGAGAAAATAATCACAGACATCCCAAAACAAATGGGCATGGCTATGCTCCAGTAAAACTTTATTTACAAACGCAGCCTGTGGAACAGACATGGCCCACAGACCGTTATTTGCTGACCCCTGTTTTAAGAGAATTGCTATATTTAAGAAGAGTGCCTAGGTCCTTTTCTTTTCTCCAGCCCAGGGGAAATGACCCCAGCGATCTGGGGAGGACATTTAGGAAAGACTGGAGTAAAGGTCACTTGTCTGGGCTTTGGGGCAGAGGATAGCTCTTGGATGGGCAGCCCCAATGGTGCCGCCACAGATGGTGAAGGCTTGGGAAGCCCAGCTTGGGCAAAAGTCCCTGGAGCCTGACAGACTTGGCTGTCCCTTCAATCAGAGCTCATAGTGAGCAGTCGGAGAGCTGGGTTTTGGAAACTTAAAAGGTGCACCTGGCCTAAATGTTATTGGCCGCACTGTGATGCTTTTGTGACCAAACCTCAACTGCACAAACCTGCCCTGGCTATGACTTGGATGTCTGACGTGAGAACAAGGAAAGGAAGAACACTCAGCATTATGAGATTACCACTGAGCAAAAATGGTGTTTGACAATCTTTGATTTAGAGGTTTGTAACCCATATTCAACCAGAGGCTGGCTCCAGTGTGGGTATGTCTTTGTAGCTAACTAGATAATTCTGGGCTAAGGCAAATATTATCTTACAGAGGCATGATCTTTCACATCAATTTGCCTCTGCCTGACAACTCCACTTCTCAATACCTCCATCTGTAGAATGAGAATGATTTGCAAGGCTGTTGGGAGTATCAAATGAGACCAATGTCTTGCACGCCCAGCCCAGAACCTACCACATAGTAGGTGCTTAATAGTGTTCCATCTCTATCCCTAGATTTT
Source organism: Eidolon dupreanum (assembly GCA_028627145.1). Lineage (NCBI taxonomy): Eukaryota > Metazoa > Chordata > Mammalia > Chiroptera > Pteropodidae > Eidolon > Eidolon dupreanum. The sequence continues at coordinate 37,116,577 of CM053509.1, read as the reverse complement.
TGTGCAGTCAAGCAGCCACATAAACCAAAGGTTTTAAGAAGATTTTGAGAAAAACATAGAATCAAGAGGAAACTATGCATTAGTTTGATCTCCCCATGTCCTGAGAACCAGGAAAAGAAGCTCTCATTCATTTTAACTGTGGCATCTCAGTGTTTCCTATTGCTTGTTCTATTCTGTGCCAAGCACTGTATGGGCAGAGTAGGGGAGATAAAAACCCCACCGAAGGTCCACCTTATTGAGGTGCCCCTTCCTCACTCTCCCTTCCTATGCACAGGCATAAGATAGCACCACAACACCATCACGATGATTCACTCGCCTGTCTCCCTCTACTAGGCTCTATATTCCTTAAGGAAAGGGGCTGCGTTATTGCCTTGTCTCCCAACCTGTACTTGATCTCTGAGAATTTCCACAGTGAGATTCAGTGCTGGCCTCTGAAGTCATCAGCCAATCAGCTTTTAAGCTACATGGAAAGTCGCTGTTATTTTTTGGTTGTCCTCTGGACCCCCTGGCTGTGACCGATGTTGAGAGATGTTGAGAGCTGAGACCAAACGCAAAGAAGTCTGTCCAGATCATCTTTATTTGCTAAGCAAATTGTATTGACTTATGAAAGAGAGTTGCACATTTCAACAGCTGACCTGCGTATGTGGTTTGTGCTTTCTCCCAGAGAAGCCCTGAGCAATATGGAAGACCTGTCATATCCTGCGATCTGGACCGTCTAGGGCTCCTGGTTCCCAGTCAGGGCTGTGAGCCGGAGCTGAGAGGCATGCAATGCATAAATGAGGGGACACCTCTGTGATTTCCTTTGGCAGCAGCAACAGCAAGAAAAAAAATATCCATGCCACTCATCCTGCTGCCAATTATTAAAAGAAAGCTGGTTCCAAGTCTGAGTTCCTCTCTGCCTCGGCTCACTCAGTAATTAATAAGACACACGCACCCACTCAGGACCTGCACCTGAGGGAATAAATGAGCACTGTCCAGGCCCAGTGCCATTAGCAGAGCCCATCCCTGCAGGCACTCTGCCCTTTGGGATCCCTTTTCTGCTCATGCCAACTGGAAAGAACCTATGCCTTCTCTGAACTTGCAGCACAATGTCCTGGTCCCGCCCAAAGCACCCTTCTGGTCTTTGCTTTTTCTTATCATTGAGGTCTTGGCTTAAATGTCCCCTCCTCAGGAAGGCTTCTGCTGATGACTCTGCTTCATTCAGTACTGTTTTATTCTCTTCATACCATCTGAAATCACTATGTTTATTTCTGTGCTTGTTAACTATCTCTCTCACTAGAAGGAAAGCTCCATGGAGGCACACACCCTGTCTTGTTTACTGCTGTCTTCACAGCACCTGGAACAGGTGCATTATAGGCATCCCACACAAATGGATTAAAACAGTGAAATGTACTCACAGGTGAGTGAATGAATGATGGGTAAAGGCAGTCAGTGCTGTAAGTCCACTTTCCCTGAGCCTTCTCCCTGTTGCCTTTTGGAAAACCATAAGAAAGGGTTCACCTCTGAGGTTCTCCCTGGGCAGCCTTTTCGAGCCATGCAGAGTTAGATAACTAATGTCCTCAGACCCCCAAGCAAGCTGCAGAGCCAGGTCTGGGAAAGTCACCTGCCTGGCCTCTGCAGTAGAATTAGAACCTCATCTTCCTGACTTGCTGTCGCCCCGCTGTCTCCAGCTCTTCTGTCTCTCCCTTGCCCTATTGGCCTTTTGATTTAAGGTGGCAACTTTTCCAGGGGAACAGCAGAACCTTAATAAGAAATCGGCCAGGGCTGATAGATGACACAAAGTTGGCACCAGCCTCAAGGTTGGAAGGAGTTATTTTAAACTATTCAGATTTACTAGGAGGGGAGCAAGTCAGGAGGATTTAGGGGCTTGCCTCCTGGCAAGACATGTGGCCACGGCCCCAAGCAATCTAAGACAGACACCTCCTGTGTAGTTCACCCCTGCCTCTGCTTCTGCCCAGTCACCCTGAGATGGATGGCAAGGCCTCTGGGGTGAGGAATTTATTGGGAGCTAATAAAATAAATTTGAAGTTTGGGATTTGAGCAGAACCTTGTCCTGTTTTTCCTGCTAGGGCCCTCATCTAAGGATAGGTGGTGGAGCAGGCTGTCTGAAAAGCTGTGCCTTTCTGCAGTGGACAGGCTATCTCTAATCTCCTGCAGTCTTCAGGAACCCAGCTCTCCTAAGTCCTCATGATGAATTAGACCTACCTCTCTACTCCATCTGTCTATCTCCTGCTGAGCACTGAAATCAAAAGCACATTTTACCATCATAGCAGCTGTGCTACAGTTCAGAGGTCTGAGCCATCCTGTTGCTTCTTTGTTCCCATATGGACTGTCTCTTTTGCAGTCTCTAACCAACCAATCCCTGTTAATCCTTCAAGGCCCATCTCAGTCCGCACCTCCTCCAGGGAGACTTCCCAAATTTCCTAGGGAGACATAGGCTCTGAACTCTGGGTCCCTCTTTGTGGCATACATGTTATCTGTGTTTTATGGCAGAGATAGGTGGGCAGCCTGGCCCTTGCTGAGCTCCAAATTTTTGCCTGTAATATCCTCCCCACCTTCCTGCCTACACCTTACACCTGGCATTGTCAGACCCATAGTAGGTGCTCAATAAACATTTGTTAAACCAAATTAAATGGCGTTAACACTGAAGTTTAGCACAAACTAACACTTTTTTTTCATCACATGAGCTTGGGTGCCGGACAGGAGAAAGAGGTGACAAAGGCCTTTTTTTTTTGCATATGGAATATTTCAAGCATATTGTAAATCTTAGACAAAATTAAAATAGTATATTCATCAAACAAATCTTAATAGTATTCATTTTTGCTACAGATGTTTTTATTTTAGAGTAAAACATTGCATCACTGAAATTCCTTGTATATCCCTCTCTATGCCTTTCTCTTCTCTCCCAGGGGTAACCTAAGCCTGACTTTAGTGCTTATCATTTCTATATCTGTTTTTATACTTTTACTACATCCGAATGTACCTATAAGTAACATATTATTTTGCATGCTTTTAAACTTTATATAGATGATATTGTATGGTATATAGGAAGCCCTCTGCAACTTGCTTTTTTTACTTAATATTATATCTTTGAGATTCATCCAAGTAGACAGGTATGGTACTAGTTCATTCCTTTAAACTGCTGTGGAGATTCCACTGTATGAAATATTACAATTTATCCATTGACTTCTTGAGGGACCTCAAGGTAACTCAGAGATTTTCAACATTACAAACAATGGTACAGGATCGTAAATGTTGAAGAGGATCTAGAGAGTAGAGTTTTTCAAACCTTAAGTTGTAACCCAGAAGACCATCATGAAATCAGTATAAAGGGTCATAAAGAAATTCAACAGAAGAGATTTTAAAATATCAGTGTGTGTTGTCTATATGTATGTGGTGGGACGCAATATAAAATGTATTTTTTAACCTTGGTTGTGATATAAAAATGTTTGAGAAACATGGTATTATGGGGTTGGTATAACCTTCAGCTTTAACTGAAATTATCAAATTGCTCCCCAAAACAGTACTGCCACTTCACACTGTCTCCAGATGAAAGTGTCCACTTGGTGTTATCAGAAATTAGTTTTTCCCACTTTGATAGGTGTGATATGGCAGCATCTCTTAGTTTTAATTTGCATTTCCTTGATTACCAGTGAGGTGAGTATTTTTCCATAAGTTTATTACCCCCAAATATCCTTTTTCTGTGAAATACATGTTTATATTCCCTGCCAGAGTTGAAATTCAGTTGCCCTCATTGATTTATAGGATTTTAAAAATATATGTTCTGGTATTAATCCTTTGTGGATTATATACATTGCAAATATCTTTTCACTTTGTTTTCCTAGTTCTGACATCCTGATCCAAAATGAGGCAAAAGGGAACCCATGTCAGAGAGGCTAATTCTGAGTCTGGATGTAGGTCTACCTGCATCTCCAGAACCCTGAATAAATGTTTGGTGACCATAGTGTAACTCATTATATAACTATCAGATTCATTCAGCACAGAGCTGGGCTTATAGCAAGGGTTCTATGAGTCATGGTTTTGCTCCACTCTAAGTCTCCATGTCCAGTCAGAGAAATCAGAAGGAGGATATTCTCACTGCAAAAACAGCATTGACTTAATGGAAGGATTTCTTGCAGGGTGCGTATAAAATATGAGTTGATTTAACTCAGAATTCAACTTATGTCCAATGTTCCAGGAAACAAGCTTAGGTCTCTAATAGGTGGCTCAAGCCTCTTAACATCCCTGTGAGCTCACAGTGCCATAGTGATTCTTCATATTTTACAGATAAACCAAGAAAAAGTGTCTTGTTCAGGTCACACTGAAGGCAGGGTCAGGGTGGAGCTGGATCCCACATCCCTGATCTTCTCCTGATAAAAAAGTTGGGACCCTGAGCTGGTTTTAAAGCCAGCATATCCCTAAACTCTCGAAGGTAGGGGAATAAACTGAATCATCTTAGGAAGGAGCTTATTACCTAGCTCGAAGCCAGGTATAAGTCTAAATATCTACATATATAACCCTGGAATACATGGAAAAAGATAAAGAACAAAAATTATACCTGGCAAGACCACTGAAGAGAAATAGGAATGAGAGTTTGCATGACTCAAAGGTCTGCTTGCCTGAGCTTGGAGCTCCTTGGAGGCAAGATAGGGTCTTACCCATCTCCAAATGCCCAGGACCTGATATACTGGTACATGGAAGAGGCTCAAGAAATGTCTGAATGAATGGATTGATTAATAGATGGATAAACAAATGGATGGACAGATGAATGTAGGGATGGGTGGAGTGATGGATAGATGAATGGACAGATGAATAGATTGATACATAGTTAGACAAACAGATACATGGATGGATGGGTGGAAAGATGGATGTTCTGCACCTGGATGAAATGTTAGGGAAAGATTGGTCTCAACAGAATCTCTCAAGCAGGCAGCCAAACCTGGGAATCCTGTCTTGTTGCTAGAGCTGTTCATAAAAAATACCAAGTGGCATAACTGCAAGAAATAATTGCTTCTAATTGGGCTGAATTATTCTGGCCATATAGTAGACATATTTTTATAACTTTATTAATTATTCAATTTGAGGCCTATTACCCAGCCTGCCAGAATGGGCTTTCCTTATTAGAAGGTGACAGATTCCCCAGTTCTAGGCTGCCTCTGCTGCGGTAGCACTGTTGGACAGCTGCTGCTTGCCTTGGGACTGCAGTAGTGTCTAAAGACTGGAGGTGGAGAGCAGAGCTGCCCCTGAGAGGCAGGCTGGGAGTCAGAGGTCCTGAGGCTAGTATATCCAGTTCCAGATGCTCTACCTGGACATCCTACTAGCCAGGAAGGCAGAAGGGTGTCAAGACGTGTCCAACACAGCCTTTATGGGTCACCGCCTGCCTAGATCCATTTACCAACCCTTAATCACAATGATCTTTCCCATTTAATCTGCTTCTCGCACAATGCCAAGATAGCCTGCCATATGTTATTTGGTCACCTCCAGTCAGGGAGAGTGGAAGAAGAGGATGGTCCAAGTGCCCCAGAGGACCAGCCAGGACTGAAGAGGTAAGTCAGAGCCCCTAGCATCCCCTCTGTTCCCATACTAAGGCCCATACCTAATCACAGGTTACTTGGGAAAAGAAATAACTAGGGGGTTGCCCAAACAAGAAACAGTGCAGATTTATATCATGCAAAATGAGCCTTTAGGGGCTCCCCAAGGCCCATGGAATAAAGGCCAAGCTCTTCAGGTTTCGGGTGTAAGCACCATACCACCTGGCCTGGGCTACCGGTGCAGCCTGGCTCCCACTCCTCCTCACCAGGCACCCTCTGCTCCAGCCGCATGGACCTGCTCACCATTCAGTACTTTTGCTTATGTGGGCCTGCTTGGAATGCGCTCTCTTTCCACACCTGATTATTAAAGCTTCAAGTCCCATCCTCCATTGAGCACTAGTTCCATGGCCTTCTTAGCATCTTTTCCATTTTTCAGGCTAGATGTGATCTCCTCTGAAAGACAAACCTGACTCCTGGCCTCACATCAAAATCCTTGGGAGCATGTGCCTGGGCAATAATGATAGGTGAGGAGCTTTGGAAGATCAAGGGACATGGCTGTGAATTCTCCCAAGCATCTAGCCCAGAGCCCCCATACACTTCCCTAGTCCAAACACTATCACTATAGCATCATGCAGAGTAACAAAAACATGATTAAAGGGGAAAACAGATCCATTGGATCCCACTAGGCACTGTGCTGAGTGCCTACCATGTGCCCATAGTGCTGGGCCCTGGGTGACAGAAACAAGTAAGATCTAGGTCCTGCCATGGAGATGATCTCAGGGGTTGGGGGCTGAGAGGGTAACACACAATCAAATAATAATCAGGGTGCAGACCATGCTGGCCATGTGTATACAGTCAAGGTCTGTGGGAATCAGGAAGCATCACAGCAGAGGTGGCATCTAAGCTGGGCTTTGAAAGCAAAAGAGCAATGGTCCAGCAGATAAAGAGGGATTGGGAGAAGGGAAGAGAAGTGAGGGTGCGGCGATGGGAGATGAGGTTGAAAACTAGGTAGGCATCAGACCCAAAGGGACCTTGAAGGCCTGGCCAAGGAACTGGGGTACTTCCTGGCAGACAAAGGGGAGCAGGGAAGTGACATGACCCAGTTTCCATTTTAGCCACCCTCCAAGTGTGGGAGGGGCTGGAGAGAGAAGGCAGAGAGTCCTGTAAAGAAGTATTATACAGCGTTGCAAGTGTGGTCTCCAGAGACAGACTGCCTAGGTTCAAATCCTGACACTGCCACTTACTAGCTGTGTGCCCTTGGGCCAGGTACTTAAACTCTATGAGCCTCAGTTTCCTCATCTGAAAGATGGGAATAATAATAATGAATAATGAATGGGATGGCATATATAGTAAGTGCTGGATGAGTTAGGAAAGAAATCTAAGCAGCATTAGACTAAGCAAAGGCCAGACTTCACTCCTTTCAGCCTCAGACATCATCTCCCCTACAGCCTGGCATTCTGGTAGAAACATGCCCCAGTGAAATGAGCACAGATAACGAAACAGCTGAATGACCTTGGAGAATGACTAAACATCCTTGGACTTCAGCCTCCTCAACTACAAAATGGTGGTAATCCCCACCTCACAGGCAACAGGAGGATGAAATAAGATCATTGAGTCCATCTCTAGTACGGTGCCTGGCACACAACAGGTCTGGGCTGACTGGGCTGAACTGAAAGTCTGTGGAGACTGGGGTTGGGGGGCAGGTTTTGGAGAGCAGGACCTGCCATCAGCAGGCCCCTCCTGGCTGCACCTCCCTTCCTCTCCTTACCCTGCAGGGTTCCAGGCTGTCCTCCGGGCTGGTGGGGCGCAGGTGGGAGCAGTTCGTGATTCCCTTCTCCAAGGAGCTGTGTTTCCCATGGAGATCCAGCCCACGCACCCACCCTGGAAGTATAGGCCATGTGTATACGTGTGTGTATTTGTTGGGGGTGGGGGGCGCAGTGTCCTTTTCATGCCCGAATGGGACCGGGGAGGGCTGTCAGCACCAGCTGCCAGCCCTACACGATGACGCCAACTTGGCTCCTGCCACTCTATTCTGCTTTTGTCACATTCTAGTCGGGTTCTCCCACCCTCCTCCCTCTCCCCAGTTCTTGAGATTCCCTGTGTGTCATTTATTTATTAATTTTGTTCTCAGGGAGCAGATGGCCGGAGCTGAATTGGGCAGAATGTACCTCCTTCCCCTCCTCTACAACAGCCTCCTCGAATACACAGCTCACAGACTCCAGACTATCCAATTTCTGGCTTTCTCAGATCAAAAAATTGACTTTCTGGATAGGCCACACATCCCAGGGCCTTGCTTGACCCCTAACCCTGCTCAGATGAAACTTGTCCCAAGATCTCTTCTGGTCTGAGAGGCAGGTGGAGGAGGGGTGAAGTCCAGGGAGGCTGCCTTCCCTCAAGGAGCCAGAGGAGCAGTGGCCCCATGCTCCCTTCCCCCATGGCCTGCCTCCCTTAGACCTGGAAAAGGGGCTCTCGGACGGGCTCCCTTCCTTTCATGGTGGATATCATCACATGACCATGGCCCAACCCAGGGATAGAGATAGAGTGGGAGGACCAGCTGCCTTCAGTCCTGGGTTCTGGGGTACCCACAGGCTGCCTCCAGCCCAGCTTCATCCTCATCTCCATAATGATCTAGGCCCACATCAGGGCAGGACACCCAATATTTATTTACTCTTTTCTCATTTCCCATTTCTCCAGGGAGATGCCTTTGGAAGAAAGAAACTCTGGAAGGGAGGACCTCTTCATGGCTTCCAGGGCATAGTTAAGGCTGGGGTGCCCCAAAAAGAGGGAGGCAGGGGCTGGGGGGAGGTAATGGCCAAGAGTGGGAAGAGAGAGAAGCCAGGAGCTCTGCCTTTTTGCTGTTCTTCCCCTGCAGCCCCAGGACTCAGGCTGGGGCTGGGTTAGGCCTCTTCCAGCCTCCATCATAGGCTCCTCACAAGTAACTTGGTTTTCACATTTCTTACATCCCTCCCCCATGTCCTGTGGAAAGAATCAGATAGACCCAGCTCTGATGTTCACCAGCTATGGGACCTCAGGCCATCACTGAACCTCTCTGTGCTTCAGTTTCTTCATCTAAAATAAGATCATAGCACACATCTGGTTCCTTCCTTCCTCCACCCCACCAATGATGGCTTTCCTGAGCCATCCAGGTACCCCTTCCCATAAAAGCCAGAGCCTTCTCTCTTCCCAGACTCTTCCTTCTCCCTCTCTTTATACTGGTGGTTCTGGCTTCTGCTTAAAGTTCCCTGAGGATGGGGGCTATGCCCTCCTCATTCCTACTTCTTCTCTTCAGCTCTGGAGCCATTGCAGTTTTGGCCTCTGAGAAGTGCTCAATAAATGTGCATTAACTGGAACTCGAGGGCAGAAAGCATTGAGCGAACAGGGCTGGTGACCCTGGCTACTGAATTCTTTTTTTGTTCATAATTAGAATTCCAGGGTAAAGAGCAGCTTCTCTGAAGCACAGACCTTGAACAAGCATTTGCTGCCACATCCACAGCTCCCTTCTGTCCCCGTCACGGTGACTGCGCCCCAGTGTGTGGAGCTGACGTGGAGCTCACCATCCCAGGGAGGCCCACAGGCACAGCAGATGCCGGCAGAAGGCGGCCTAGGCGCTTGTGTGAGGGCCATGGGCTGGCCAGAGTAGTAAGCAAGGAACCGTGGACTCGCAAGTATAATTGCACTGTGGTGATTCATCTGAAGTTGCTTTAACCTTGACAGCTGGCTCAGTGTAGTGAAAAAGAACCTTAGAGAGCTGCAGTCTCCTAGTTGGCACAATGCTCCTCTGCACACCCCCTCCCAAAGGAGGCAACTAAAGGCTCTACAGAAGCCCCCACGGAGGGCGGGGAGGCAAGGATGTGAGTCATAAGGCTACCCCCACCTAATCGCTGTCCCCCTCCCAACTCCTATTCCAAGTCCTGAGATGGAGAATCACAGGAGGGCCATGCATGGGGAGAGGAGACTGCTCCCCACTCCTGGAAGGTCACCGGGGCCCTTGCTGAGGAGACACGATGCTGGATTTTGACTTCCCAGAAACAGAGCTTCATGGGATTTTAGATCTGAAATAGCCACACTAACTCCCCCATTTTACAGATGAGAAAACAGAGGCTCACAAAGAGGGCAGGACTTAGCTAGGGTCACCCAGGTAGAGGCATGACCCAAAGCTGGTTTTCCTAAATGTTACGGCACAGCACTTCCACCCTTTAAGAGGCAGCATGGAGCTGTGGGGAGAACATAAGTTCTGAGTTCTAATCCTGGCTCCACCATTTGTTAGCTGGGTGAATATCAGAAGTTACTTCACGACCCGGAGCTTTGATTTCTTTGCATGTGAAATGGAGGTAACGCCTATGACCTCTCCAAGCTGCCAGGAGGTTAGATAGGATACTGTAAGTGAAGCATCTGCACACACTTGGAGCAGGAATCCCCATGCACCTTCTGCTTCAGACTCTGAGGCCCCCTCACGCCTCTTTCTGCCCATCTCCTTTCTCCTCTCCCAATATGCTGGGGCAAAGTTTTTGCAGTAGCTCTTCCCAGCAGATCTCTGTGGCTGGGCCCACTCACTCACCTGTCTGGCTCTGCCCATCTCCTTTCCAGTCCCTTCAGCTTCTCCAGGACAGAGGCGGGAATCCTGGCCCACATCCTATAACTTTGCTTTGCCCCCACATTCTGTGCTGCCAGACTGTGACATCTCCATGTTCAGCAGCGAGAAGTGTGTCCAGGGGTACCCCAGATGGGGAACCTTTTCTGATGTACTTTTCAAGCCAGGAAGATAGCAGGGTTGACCCCTCTGGAAATCCCCAATCCCAGTGCCCTGGCCTGACCTGTAGTCATGGCTCTGTCCTCTGGGCCTGGGCAGAGAAGGAACCAAGAGTGTCTGGAACATTTAAGTCATCTGCATAAAAGTTTGTAGAACAGTTTGGCCTGTTTGCTTTACTATAATGAGACCCATCTGCCTCTAAGACAACTCCAGCCCTGAACTTCCAGAGCAGCTGGTAGGAGAAAAAGGTATGAGAGCCAGGAGACCCAGGATCAAGTTACAACCCACCACTACATCCCTGGTTAACTTCGGGCAAGCGCTTTCCCTTCTCTGGACCTCAGATTGCCCATCTGTAACATGAAAGGAGTAAACCAGACAATATCTAAGTTCCCTCCCAGTTCCTGAATCAATGGTTTCAAGTTAAATCATGAGACTTCAGTAACCAGAAGTTTGGGTTTGGAATCCTAGACCATACTTCCTAACACTCCATTCCAAGACTATGTGGATACAGGCTTTCATATATGTGAAGAGAGGTGCAGGAAAACAGGATGCCCAAGCCACAGTGATATGGGGGTTGTATGACTCATAGCTCTTATAAGGCAGCACTGAACATTGTGGGAAAATTCAAAGCCCCTGGAATACCCAAGATGAAGTAATGTGGGCTCGGCCAGTGCCCTATGCCAATCCTTTGCCAAGGAGCCAAGGCACAGATAGTGGGAGTACTGCAGACAGCCCAGCATGCTGCAGGAAAGACAGTGTCCCCAAAAATGCAGTGGGGAAAAGCCTTGAGCCCTGATCCCTCTCAAAACCATCCTTGCCAACAGTTGCCAGCCCTGGATGATCTAATTCTGATTATGGTCTTCCTGCCTTTCCCACTGCTTCTCAATCCTCACTCCTACAATAACCCAGACTCCAGGGACGCCTAATGGCATAGCCCCAAAAGGTCCACCAAAGGCTCAAATTATCACATTAAAAAAAATAAATGTCAGTTCTACATTCAGTTCTATAATAAATCTGTATCTGTTTTAATATAAGAAACAATGTTTAAATTACTTATCAGGTAACTAATGTGCCATTACATGGTGAAAAATTTAAACTCTATAGCTTCAAGAATCATTAGCAAAAGTTTCTTCAACAAATGGAGCTGAAAAAACTTGATATCCACACATAAAAAAACTGAAGTTGGACCCCTTACCTTATAATCTATGTAAAAATTAACTCAAAATGGATCAAAGACCTAAGTGCATGAGCTTAGACTATAAAACTCTTAGACAAAAACATACGGGAAAAGCTTCATGCTATTGGATTTGGCAATAATTTCTTAAATATGACACAAATAACACAGGCAATAAAAGAAAAAATAGATAAGTGGACTTCATCAAAATTAAAAACTTTTGTGTATCAAAGGTCACGATTAACAGAAAGAAAAGAACCCACAGAATGGAAGGGAATATTTTCAAATTATGTATCTGATAAGGTTTAATATCCAGAATATATAAAGAATAACTACAACTCAGCAGCAACAACAAAACAACCCAGTTTAAAAAAACAGGCAGATGACTTAAATAGACATTTTTCCAAAGAAGATATAGAAATGGCCAATAAAGCACTTAAAGAGGTAATCAATATCACTAATCATTAAGAAAATGTAAATCAAAACCACAGTAAGATACCACTTCTCACTCATTAGTTTGACAATTTAAAAAAAAAATGAACGAGTATGGACAAAGATGTGGAAAAATTAGAATCCTGTGCATTATTGGTGGGAATGTAAAATGGTGCATCCACTGTGGAAAACAATATGGCAATTCCTGAAAAAATTAAACATAGAATAACCATATGACCTAGCAATCCACTCTGGGTAGATATCCAAAAGAAGTGAAAGCAGAGACAAGGATACCCATGTTTATAGCAGAATTATTCAATAGTCAATAGACAATAGTCAATAGATAATAGTCAAAACATACAAGCAACCCAAGTTTATCAATTGACAGATGAATGGATAAACAAAATGTGGTATATACACACAATGGAATATTTTTCAGCCTTAAAAAGCAAGGAAGTTCTGACACATGGACGGTATGGATGAACCTTGAAGACATTATGCTAAGTGAAATAATCCAGTCACAAAACAACAAATATTGTATGATTCCTGTTATATGTGGTACCTAGGGTAGTCAAATTCTTAGAGACAAAAATACAATGGTGGTTGCTTATGGATGGGGGGGAGGGGGAGTGGGGAGTTAGTGTTTAATGGGTATGGAATTTCATTTGAGAAAGATGAATGAGTTCTGGAGATGGATGGTAATAATGGTTGCACAACAATATGAATATACTTAATGCCATAGAACTATACACTTAAAATGGTTAAAATGATAATTTTTATGTTATGTATATTTTACCACACACAGAAAAAAATTTGGCAAACATATACCTTAGTTTGGAAATGATTGATCCCAGGCTAGTTCAGGAATATGGGCATATTTCTGAGCTGTTAAATGTTGTATTTTAATCTGCAAGGATAGCTGACAGCCAAATCAGCCAGGGGTCCCACACATCATTCAAGATAAGAACACGTTTTACTTGGCAGAAGCTACTCTTGGTGGTGTCCCAGCTTGGTTTCTGCTGCCTTCATTACTCAGGGCTGCTCTGCAGTTTTGCCTCCTGCCCAACATTGGGGGTTGGGAGAGGGAGCAGTTTCAACGGATCATAAGACACTGTGCAGTAAGCTTTTACTGTCCTGCACATGGATAAAACCAGATCAATGGAATCTAAGAATGTGAGAGATAGTGGGGAAATGGCAGGAGGTGTCTCTGTTATGTCAACCCACCCCTTCTGTGGAGGCCTGAGACCAAAACTAAAACACCATTCTAGAGCCCAGAACCCAAACTTCAAATCACCATAAGATAGGAGGCAGAGAAGCAGGACCCAAGAAATACAATAATTAAATAATACAATGAAAGTTTAAATTTCCAAGTTGATTCTTCAGTAATATTTATAAAAGTTAACAGGGCATATTTAATTTAGGAATTGGCTCACATCCTTCTACTTACAGCTGAAATTTCATAAATGAAATATACTGGATCATTGCCCAGTGCGGAAATAAAAGTTATGAATAATGCTTCTATCTCAATCATTGTCAGTGCTTTAATATTCTTAATTACTTTAAAAAAAAACTAGATATTCAATATAGGGAAACTTCTTTTCTTCTAATCTCCACTTGTGAGATTAGTGCAATTTAATAAAAGTCACTCTGTCGTCTTTATTCAGGGTAGACTGACATTTCATCCTTTTATTCTTTATTATTATATAGGATGGAGGTTTATGATCAAGAATGTAGCCCCTCCATTTCCTCCTATTGGTCCGTTTTAACATCTCAGAGTTATCTGTAATAGCTGACGTGTCTACCCATGAAACAAATCGGTATCACCTCACTTCCTTTATAGAGCAGAAAGAAATTAGTCAAGGCTTTAAAGAAATTAGGCTATAGGGTTATAAGTCTGTAAAAGAATGAAAAGTCCCCCCGCCCCCCCCCCCCACACTTCACTACTAGATTCATCACGTTCACAACTATGAAAGTCATAAATCCCTTGGCAGCCACAAAGGGCAGGGGCAGGGGCAGGCAGTAGGATGATGGATCTTTATAAGCCTCCTTGCCACTTCCAGGAATTTATCCTAAGAAGAAATTGGGACAAATGGGCAAAGACATATGCACAAGAAGAATCACTGCAATGTTTTTACACAGGGCCACAGTGCCTTATCCATGTGTCCACAATCCAAAAATCTCGAAAATGTCCGAAAGAAACTTTTTTAAAATTCAGCACCAAAATTTAGAGACAAGATCTACATGGAACTAATTTGTGATTAACTATTTTCTATATGTCACTAGATGTAATCAGACATTGTCACTTCAGAAATATTATTAGATTTCATCCCAGGGTTCTGTCCAGAACCCACTGGGGATATATGTCACATATAATATATTCTAAACTCTGAAAAAGATCTAAATTTTGAAACCAGCAGGCCCCAAGGATCTTGGATAAAAGATGGTGGCCCTCAAATACTGAAAAATCAGAAACAACCTAAACGCCCATCAGCAAGACTGGTTAAATACTTTTGATAATCTACAGAATAAAATTCTATAAGGACATTAAAAATTTAAAGGGAGAGTCCTGTTTATCGAAGGAAATGAATGCATGATATAAAGTTGAATTTAAAAGCAAGTTACAGTCTACGGCTATGCCACCCTGAACAAGCCCTATCTCACCTGATCTCAGAAGCTAAGCTAAGCAGGGTCGGACCTGGTTAGTAATTGGGTAGGAGACCACCTAGGAAAACCAGGTGCTTGTAGGCGTAAAAAAAAAGAGAGAGAGAGAGATTGTAAACTGACAAGGTCCTTGCAATCTATGAGGTCAACCAAGGGTTGCCTCATCTAAAATAAGTAAGTAAGTAAGTAAGTAAGTAAGTAAGTAAGTAAGTAAGTAAATAAGCAAGCAAGCAAGTTACAGAATAGCATATACATTTGATTAAAATAGTACCAGTTGTATCCAGACCTAGCTCTGGATAGCTATGTCCAAAGGTGTAGAGAAGTAACACAGAAGGCAATACCCAAACATCAGAAGTGGTTATCCCTGGGTGTGTGGGTTTGTTTGTTTTTTGGTCTATACTTTTGGTGCAGTTTGAATTTCCTTTTTAACACAAACTGGTATAATTTTAGAATCAGAAAATAGCAACAACAACAAGAATGATGCTTTCAAATAAACAAAAATTGAAGCTTCCCAGAAAGGGTGTCACATGTATAGACATGTCTATGGCTAGGTTCCATTCAGAAATCTCCAATCCCATTCAGAAATCTCCAGACACATACACTGCAGTGATCGGGACACCCATCCCCATGAGCATAGGCCCCACAAAGACTCTAAGGCAGCAGTCCCCAACCTTTTTGGCACCAGGGACCGGTGCTCCTATGAGAATCTAATGCCTGACGATCTGAGGTGGAGCTGAGTCAGTGATGCTAGAGCTGGGGAGTGGCTGAAAATACAGATGATGCTTTTCCCTGCTACTTGCCTTCTGCTGTGTGGCCGAGTTCCTAACAAGCCACGGACTGGTACCGGTCTGCAGTCCGGGGGTTGGGGACCTCTGCCCTAAGGCCCTGCAGAGCACACCCAGGCAGACAGGTGTCCAATAGCACAACAGCTAAAAGTCTCAAACTGCTTGGAGTAAACCTAGTCACAATTTGCATACCTTAGCTGATTGCTCTATCTCCACAACAATATTTTGGGGCCACATCTTTCAATCAGATCTTTCCTTCTCCTGTGAGCAACTATGTTTTCTCATTATTTTCAGCTTAAGGTTGTATTAACAGAGGTTGAGCATCCAGAAGGAAGAAGAGCATAAATATTAAGTGTTTAGGTTTAGGACCTAGGTTTTTGCTGAATTAATTGTCCCAGTTTCAGCATTTACTAGCTGTGTGTCTGTTGAAAGCTGTTTAACCTCTCTGTGTTTCAACTCTCTCATTTGTAAAGGGGCTAATAATAATCTCTACACCATAAAGAAGATTATATGAGAAGATAAAGTGTCTAGTACATAGTAAAATTCAACAAGTAGTACCTATCTTTATTATTATTTTCCATACGAGCCTGCAGTTGTATGGTCAGATTTCGGAATGCTAGTTTAAAAGGAATAAAGGTCATAGCCAATGGAGTGAAACCAAATGGGGAAGGAAATTCAGACCATGTCATGTGAGAAACAAAGGAGCTAGAGAATAAAAACTTGAGGGAGAGAAGTGATCACTGTCTTCCAATACATGAAGGGCTGATCCATGGAAGGGGACTCTAGCTTCTTTTATGTGGCCTCAATGGCTATTATCAGTTGCTCTGAGATGACCATTTTTCCCCAGTCTGTGGCCTTGTCCACTGACCTCCTTGGTAGAAATTCCAGAAGTGGCAAAGAGGGCCATGGCAGTCATTCACCCCACCCTGGCCTTTATCATGAGTGAGAACCAACTGGTAGAAGCTAGAGACAGATTTCCACTTAAGAGAAGGGAAAGCCTTCCAATAGTCAGAATGTGTATCCACAGGAGACAGTGAGCTCTTTGTTAATTTGTGGGGGATGGGGGGGCATATAAGCAGAAGTTGGAAAGCTCATGGAAGGGCATCTAAACATTCAATGCTCTGAATGCTTTTGAGAGTGAGAGTCTATAAATTCCCTTCAATGGAGCCCTTCCTCAAAACAGGTTTGCAACCTATCTTTTAGGATTTCCTGTGGGTTTAGTAGTGTATGCCTTTGAGTAGACCCAGGGGTGATGACTTTTCAACCCATGAGGTTGGATTTACTAAGGAAACAGCTGTGGGTTGTTCAAACCATATCTGATAACTGAATTGGGGGTGAGGAAATTAGACAGCCCAGTTTTGTACTGTAAGGTAACAAGGCTGTTTGCCTACATGCTTGAAAAACTCACTCTAGAGGCAAGATTTACTCTCAATCATCTAGTCTTATTCGCTGAGTGCTGCCTTCATTCCATTTCTTTCCCCAGACAGGAAACCCTGAGAGATACAGACCATGCCTAAAAGACCCTCCAGGGCCTACCCCTCCCTGCCCAACACAGTCCAGCATATGGTGAGCACCAAATACACTGGCACTGATTGGTAATTTATATGCACTCAGGGCCCCTGGGACTCAGGCTGTATTTCAACTTCCAAGAGGCTGCCCTTGACATTATAATCCAGCAGCAGCAAGCAGATCTGTCCCTGCAGAGCTCACCTAATCCAAGTTAGATAGTTCTTCATCAAAGATTCATTGTAAGCAAAATTACACAAAGCAAAATACGAACAAGGAGGAAAAGCTCTCAAACATTTCAGCCAACACGTTTCTTGCAGCTCATAGAAAGGCTGATTGAGCACATTCCTTTAACTTGCATGTCTCTTGGTTTACATTTTGTTGTTTGGAGGAGTCCTTGGCCCTGTGTCTCAGCATGGCCCACCTCAAAGTAATAAAACAGGTGGTAGGAGGAGGCCACTGTGGTCACCAACACATTGAAGAGAGTCTCTTGAATATCCAAACAGATCCTGGACCCCCCAATCCAAGATAACCACCCAGGCTCAAAACAAAACCATATCCAATAGCCTTGTTTTGATTGGTATATTCTAATGCAATGGGTAAACAGGAAGTTTCCAGGTAAGGACTTTAGAAAAAAGAACCAAAACTAGATGCCCCACCAGAGCAGAGAGAGTGAAAAAGGGCAAGACTACATATGGCCGTCATGGACCCAACATTCCTCCCCAAGTTTTCATAGCCACTGTAGTCACTATGGCACTGTGGCTCCCACAGATGGGTCAGTAATGGGGCTTAGACCCCTATTGGATCAGCTTAGTTATTTACTCAAGTCACAATTAAAAAGACACTGTACCCCAGCTCAAAGTAGGAAGAAAATGGGCTTCAACACTAATAAAGGCTTCTTTGAAAATCATGTAAGATCATGTTGTTAATCAAACATTTATTGCAAGATGTGCCAATGGAAAGGGGGTCATCTGCAAGAATTGAGGGGAAATGAGCCAGCAGTGATGGGTTTGCCTTCATCTGGGCTGTTGGCAGATACTCCAAGCAGCTGCCAGGTGTACCCCACCCTCATGGTAGCCAGTGCCATAGTAGAGAGGATGTCCTGTGCCACTGTGGATCACTTAGTCAGTCCCAAGAGCATCTACCTCACTCTGTGCCTACAAAGAAGCCTTTCCCAGAGAGATATAGGAATACAGTGATTTGCCCCTACCTGTGGGCAAGTCATTTTCCTGTGGAGACACAGAGGCATCCCAGTGTCTACCAGTCCCACAGTCTGTAAGCACCCACAAAACTGAGCCTTTGGATCAACAAAGCTGAGGACCAGGCCTTTATAACAGTGACTTCCTGGATCTGTACCCTTGTGTGGCATTTTAATTTCACTTCAGCCCTCAAAGACCATATCTAGAGATATTTCATCAAAAGTCAGAGTTATCCTGATGACCCTACAATTCCCCAAAAACCACACACAACACACAATATCCTATCAGACCCCCATAAACCATTACCCCCATGCCACTTGAGCCCTCCACCCCAAGTACCATCATGTACCAAACTGCAGGTATGCCTCCTCCCTGATACCCACGCTTGCCTAGGCAGCCCCAGCCCAACACAAAGAATTCGGCATGTACCCAGCACAGGCTTGCCAGAGCCAGGGGTCCACCCAAGCCCCAAAGACCCTAGACTCACCGCTGGAGCAGTCAGGTCCTCCCCAGCCAGGCTCACAGTGACAGGTGTCCGGGGAAACACAACGGCCATGCACACACTCCTCCGTACACAGGGCTGCGGGGGCCAGGAGAGAGAGAAAGAACAGGAACAGACAGTGAAAACCAACCATCTGGTCAAGGAGCATAAACCACTTCATAACGACTCCCTGAGGCCCAGGGATGCTCAGAATACATCACTAGCTTTGGAGAAAATCAAGCTACTCCAGACCTCAGTTATTTAATTAACTCTGAAATGTGTCCAACAGGAGTAAGCTTGATCCTAGCCTCATTTCCTAAAATGAAACCCAAGCCTGAAAAATGGCAGCGTTGTTGGCTTTTATAGAATATTTCCCAAGGCTTAACACTTGGAGATCCTCCACAAAGCCCAACTCCTAAAGCCACACTCCTGTTCTTTTCCCATTCACTCAGGAAATTACCTGTCATGTCCATCATTTGCTTTCCCCAATTTCTTTCTGCAAAGGCCCTGAAATTTATCCAGTTGCCTGAAAAGAACAGGTTCCTCTCTCCTTTCCCCCACCTTTCTGCCCTCCTCGCCAAATGTCCCTATTTTGGGGCTCTCAAATGTCAGCAAATCTGCAAAGTACACAAATGCTGAGGAAAAGGCAACAGCTAATTATAAGAAAGTAATTAAGAGAGACATCCACGATGATGATAATTGTAATTAGAAATGCTTGGCAATTTCTTATCACGCAGTCAAATGCTACAGCCTCCTGAATTGGGAGGCAACAGCAGCAAAGTTCCCATCAACTGCTCCAGCATGGAGAAGGCTTATTGGCAGTAGTTTAAGAAAGGAAAATTATGACCCTCTTCCTCTGACATCCACATTTTCTCAAGGTCATCTTTGTTCCTCAGAGATCTGCCCCACCATCTAATCCATCAGTGAAGGATTACAGAAGAATGCCATTGCCACTCTTGCCAATTTTGTAAGCTTGGGAAATCAGCAGCTACCATCGACCCTGTTTCTTAGTGGGGAGCTGGATGAAGTGCTTTATTCTGACAAGCAGCTAGAGCCCTTCTATCTGTCTGGCACTGGCCTGGGGCAGCAGGTAGCTAGCTCCTAATGGTGAGAGCTGCCAATAACCTACGAACACCCACCCTGCTTCCACATCCACTGTCTAGCCTGAATGCCCACTGTGAGAGCACTATCAGGTTAGACCACAAAGTCCATTTTATGGTAGGTGGAGGGTCTTCTGGCCCCTCTCAAATATAGGAGCTGACCCTGAAGCTGTTGCTTTAGCTTTGGCCAGACCGCAGACAAGGTAGATACAGAAGAGCTATTTCAGATGCCCCACTGGTGCATGGTGTGAGGTCAGCTCATTCTCTGCAAGCCTAGGATGTGGTGTGTCTGGGGAGAGCATTGGCACCTGAGTCCTACTCATTTGTGTAAGTGCCTTTCAGGGAGAGTTCTAGTTTATGCCAAAGACTTCTACAACCCTTCACTTGGAGCTCTAGGGAGCAGCCAGGACCTATAAGCTAACCAACTGGACCCTAACTCCAGTAATCAGCTCTACTCAGAACCACCATGAGCTGCTTACCAGGCTACTAACAAGACCCCAGCCAGTCACCCCTGCTGCCCTGGCTCCCCTGCTCCTATTGGACATTCCAAACAAGCTCAAATGGGTCAATGTTCCCAATATACACTGGACAACAGGTGTCATCCCCAGCCCCAAGCTGGACCCTGCCAGATCCCAGCCCTGGCCTCAGTTGCTCCCTCTTTCCTCCATCTCAACCCCATAGGCTGAAGTCCCAGCATGCTCTTCAGCTGGGCCCATCCATTTTTCAGCAGACTTTTCCCATCAGTCTGTCATGTTAGCTCACACCTTCACCTGTTTTCTGACCTCAGAGAGCAGTACCTTGATCTCTGGGGATTCTGCCAGGGGTGAAGAGGGCAGTGACCCGTGAACTCGCTTAGTGTCGAGGCTGGAAGAGACCTCAGAGAAAATCGCGTCTAACTCCTTCATTTTATTACATGAACAAACTGAGGCCCATATGCCCTGGACATTGTGTGGTGTTTTGGCCAGGGAGTCGTTTAGGGATGAGGCTCCTGAAGACAGAGGCCTCTGGAAGTAGAGGGAGATGAGAGGTGCCCAAAACCATGAGACCTTCACGTCACCCAGGTGAGACGTCCTCCCCTGCCCAGATGGCTTAGGGGTTGAAGGAGCGAGTCCAGAGGGAATAGAATAGGACGGCCCGAGGAGCTGCTTTAACACACTGACTGCCCTACAGGGTGGAGCTGGGCAGGGGGCTTGGAGCAGCTCAAGAGAGGAGTGGGGGAGGACAAAGCCTACCAGTGCCCTGCCAACCCTCACCTCTCTCTGTCCCTTCTGACCCTAGACACCTGACCACTGGCCTACCTCCTGCACCCTCTCCTTAGCTGGGGAATGGAGGGGTCTTTAGGTGCTCTAAGAAAGCCCCACCCTGTCTTTTCCCTTGGTCCCTCCCCAAAGTCCCAGGGACCCCAGCTCAGCCCTGTGTCCTGCATACTGGCTCCCCATGACCTGACACGCAGAGGACAGCTGACCCACAAACCCTGGACCTAACTCCAGGGATGTGGTTGCTGTCCCTGTGGTCCCTCCAGACCTCATTATCCTCCTCCCCTCCTCACTGCCCTGGTATTATGCCTGGGCTGTTTGCTTGTCAAAACCTCAATCCATTCATATTTCATAGGTATTGTTTAGATAGTGTGGTTTGAGGCATGAAATATTGATAGCAAATACCCGAGGCTCACATAGCCATATTTGGCAATTGGGCCACTGTGTGTTTGTGTACCTGGCGGGGAGGGGACAGGGGTGCTGCAGGGAGAGTCTCCTGAGGAAGGCTGGAGGTGAAACCCATGGCCCTCCCTGGGGCTGGGGTGGCTGACTCCTTCTTCAGGAGCCAAGTGTAGCCCTGCAGCAGACAGCCCCTCTACAGGGGACTGGGATTTACACAGCAACCGCTCCTAAAACATGCAGGTCCCTTAAGTTCTTTCTGATCCCAAGCCCCCGTGAAAGCCAAACCCCTAGGAAGGGCTGAGTTAGGGTTCTGCCACCCTGGACTCCCTCTTCTCTGGCTCTTGTACCTCTCAACAGTGGCATTTTGTTGTTGAGTCCCTCTTTCTGCTGCTGCAAATCTATCTGCTGTGGTGGACAGGGAATCAGGCGGGCTGACAGGCTATGTGACTGAGGGCCAGGCCCTCTTCCCGCCCCACTGAGAAATTTGAACCACTGCCCTCTCAGTGCCTGAGCCCTCTTATCTTTCACACGCAGGCCATCTCCCACACTCTCACCTTTCACTGAGGTCCTGGACATATGGTGTAGGCTAAAGAGACCTAATGACAGAACCCTGCTTGGGGACAGTAATGCTGGAAGGCAGCCCCACCTTCGCCCCTGATAAAGAGGCCAGGGTGGTAGATAATGTGATGGCCTACGTTTAAATTCCATATCTGCCAATTACAATTATGATTACAAGACAATAAATAAATATTTAACCTCCCCTGTCTCAGTTTCTTCATGGCGATGATAGTACAGTTATACACCACATAATGATGTTTCAGTCAACAACAGACTACACATATGATGGTGGCCCCATAAGATTATACAGAGAAGCATTTAGCAGAAGCTTTTGCCAACTTCAGCAAGCTCCTTAAAAACTTTGAAAACATGGTCCGCAACACTGAAAGATTTTCATTAATAGAGAGAAATATTCATGGTACATTATCTGCTTACAAGCAAATCTATGGAAAAAAAAAAAAAAAAAAACCATGCAAACCACCATGGACATATTTCTGAAAACAGTGACACCTCTTCAGAAAAGCCTGCGGCAAGTCCTTCAAGAGGTATTCCAGAAGAAGGCATTGTTATCATAGGAGATGACAGCTCTGTGCGAGTTACTGCACCTGAAGACCACCCAGTGGGACAAGGTGTGGAGGTAGAAGACGGTGATACTGACAAACCTGATCCTGTGTAGGCCCAGGCTAATGTCTGTGTTTGTGTCTTAGTTTTTAACAAAAAAGTTTAAAAAGTTAAAAAAAAAAAGTCAAAAAATTTAAAAGTAGAAAAAAGCTTGTAGAATAAGGATGTAAAGAAAGGAAATATTTGTACAGCTGTACAAAGTGTTTGTGTTTAAAGCTAAATGTTATTACAAAAGACTTGAAATGTTAAAAAAAACTAAATTCATAAAGTAAAAATGTTACAGAAAACTAAGGTTAATTTATTATTGAAGAAAAAACTTTTTAATAAATTTAGTGTAGCCTAAGCGTGCAGTGTGTATGAAGTCTGCAGTAGTGTGCAGTCATGTCCTGCTCTCTCACGTTCACTCACCACTCACCCGCTGACTCACCCAGAGCAACTTCCTGCGAGCTCTATTCATGGTAAGTGCCCCACACAGGTGTACCATTTTTTATCTTTTATACTATATTTTTACTGTACTTTTTCTATGTTTAGATACACAAATACCATCATATTATAATTGCCTATAGTATTCAGTACAGCAACATGCTATACAGGCTTGTAGCCTACGAGCAATAGACCATATCATAGAGCCTAGGTGTGCAGTAGGCTACACCATGTATGTTTGTGAGTACACTCTAAGATGGCTGCACAACAACAAAATCACCTAACAACGCATTTCTTAAAACATGTCCCCATTGTTAAGCAACATGTGACTGTACCTATTGCATGAGTTGTTGCAAAGATTTAATGAAATACATTTAAAGTGCTTAGACCAGTGCCTGGCACACAGTGAGAGTTCATCAAGCATGAAATGCTATTACTATCTCTCTCTCTCCTGACTATAAAACAGGGCATTGGAACACATCACCCTTTGGAGTCCTTCCACTGCTGACACTCTTGATGCTTCTAGGGCTTCCCTGTCTCCACCATATCAATCACCTTAAAGCATCTGGAAGCTTGAAATGCTTCCACTGGATTCCAAGTCCTGGGTCACCAAGGCCAAGCAGAGACTCCATCACCCAGCTCCACCAAGAAGCTAGGAGGGCTCAGCCACCCTAGTTTGCACATTTCTGGAAGGTAAAATATTTCCCCACCCAGAACCCCGCTACCCACACAAAGTTCCCCCTGACTGGCCCAGCCCAGAGAAGCCTCTTTTTCCTCTGAATTCCATGGTACGCTGGAGGGAGTAGCCCATTGTGGGTACACTTGGTCTCCTGCCACTTTCCTCTTTAGAGTGGGTTCACATGATCTCTTCTCCATGAGCTCCTTGAGGGTAAATCCAGAATCTTCAACATCCCCATATCACCTCATGAGCCATGCCTTATAAACACTCCATGAGCAGCTGTTGGTGACTTTTCTGAGTACCTGTGCTTTGCAAGAAATATTGAAAAGCTAGGCGAGAAGGATCAGGATACAAAGGATGTAGACATGTGACCTGTGAGGGTTATGTGAAGGTTAGACTTGCAGGGGAAGGCTGTATAGCCTGAAAAAGGAAGTATTAGGTGGGGGTGAGGTCACAGTCAGCTGAAAGGCTGCTAAAGAGAGGTGGAAGCCACTCTGTCCAACACAGCATAGGGACCTAGGAGCATACTCGACAAGGGGGCAGATTTCATTCTAACCAAGGCAAGACTTTCTAACACCTGAATGAGTTCAGCTGTTCAAAGGGCTGTTTCTGTATGTGGGGAGCAACTCATTGCTGGAAACATTCAAGCAGAGCACAAAGGACCTACAAATGCTGGAGGGCAGGGGTCGGCAGGCAAACTATGACTCTTAGGCTAAATCCTGCTGGCTGCCTACTTCTATAAATAAAGTTTTGTTGGAGCACAGCCAGGCCCATCCATTTACATAGTGCCCATGGCTGCTTTTGCACTACAAGGACAAAGCCAATTTGTTGCTACAGAGACTGCTGGTCAGCAAAGCCTAAAATATTTACTATCTGATGTTTTAAGGAGGGTGTGGGCCCTCTTGCTCTAGAGCTTTCCTGGTTTGGTGAAAAATTAGACTATGGGACTTCTAGGATCTCTTCTTCTATCATTTACTCACTCCCCAGTAGACCAGATGGTTAAACAACACCCAGAAGGTGCTTAGAAAATCCCCAGTGATGCCGGCCTCCTTTCTAAAGTAGTCCTCTGGATCCACCTGAAGGGACAGGGGCTGTCAAGCTGGGGCATAACCTTCAGCAGCAACAAATGCTCACGTGGCACTTTATTTCAGTCCTTTCCCCCTGCCCCTGGTGGTGGTGCTGGTGGTGGTGGGTGCTAGGGACAAGGAATATGGATGATTTAATGACCACTTTTGTCACAACTGAGAGTCTTTCCCAGTAGACAACAGTAACTGTGGGGCTTGAAAAAGAGACCAAATGATGTTCTTTCTCTTTGCTCAGCACTAAGTATCCATTGCCCCATTATGTCCTTGAGGCTGGTATTATTACTACTCCACTTACAGTGAGGAATCTCATTTTTATGATTGCCCTCCCCCACCAGGAGCCATTTAAAATATTTTTTTTTGTTATTCACTTCCTCTCCCATGAATTTCTGCTACCTACCACAGATACACTGTATATCTGTGTATGTACCATATGTATATCTGTGCTTTATGTATAAACAGACTAAGAAACAATTTTTACCTCTTTAGAATGTATGTGCTGGATTTTCTCCATTTGCACCCTCAGATCACTCCCCACCCTTCTCCACCCTTGTCTGTGCCCTGAGAAGTGGACTTCCATGGACTGCACTATCAGACTTCCTTGCCCTCTTGCTCTAGATGTGATCGGCCAATGGCAAATAATACCAGAGGCTGGGGCATGGGTTGGTAGCAATGGTCCTCTCTCTTACGGCTCAAGGTGGTGGAGGGGGAGGGGAAGGCCTTTTGGCTGAGGAGTAGGGTGGTTCTCCTTGGGTGCTAGTCCTAAATACTGCAGCATCTCTTTTTAGTTTCCCTTACCCCTCCCGTGCCCTTATAAATAACTGTTTTATTAATCTCTCCTCAGTTACCATGCCATCTGTTTCTTGCCAGGATCCTAACTGATGCAGTGGCCAAGCCGACAATTAAAACCCACATCTCTGTGATGCTAAAAGGCCTGCTCTTAACCACATGCTCCACCACTACCTGGACCACAGGCTAAGATAAGTTCCAGTGCCAGATCTGTCACTAACTTGTCACCTCCTCCAGGTCTCAGTTTATCTGCCTGTGAAATGAAGGGGTCAGATGACATGATCCAAATGTTCCCTCCAATTCTGGGAGTCTAGGGCTCCACTGCAGCAATGATTGACTTTTTTGGCTCACCAATTTGAGCCAACTTTGAGAAGAATCCTTTCTGCAAATGCAGGCACAGAGCTTGGCATGGGAACAAATGTGTTCTGAGGGACAAATGCAAGGCGAGGGATAAGCATGCATCAGCAGCCCAGGACCCAATATGGAGGTCTTAGCATTGAGCAAAGGAGTCAGGTCAGACCTGGGGTCTCCTCTGTACACCGTTAAGACAACACTGGCCCTTCCCTGACCAAGGTACCCAGTCTGCTGTCCTTCGTTCATGATAAGCCCTGTAAATTAATCATCGATCCTATTAGCATTCCACCCAAGACGACCCACAACTCCCTGAGGTGTTCATGGTAATATATTTTGCCTGGCAGTTTGCAAATGGTCTTACTAGTTAATGGAACTATAAAAATTACATGAAAAGGTCAAGATAAATAAAGACAACTTCCATGTTCTCTGGCCAACTAGCCTGATACCCAGCTAGGACAAAAGCAAGCTTGGAAGCCAAGGAAAGAAGGTGTAGCCTCCCTGAATTCTACAGCATATGGCTTCTGGAGCTTCCCCTGAACCCAGTTTCCCCAGAACGCCAAGGAACATTGATCAGTTCTCCATTAGCATTCTTGGCAGGAGGCTCAGATCAGGCTGTCATTTGATTCTGCTTGGAAATAAAATGACCTATATTCAAGTGGACCCAAATGCCAATTCAAAGTGACACACTTAGCATAAGCAATTCTGCCAAACCCAAGGTCACACAGAATGTGGTGGGTATGTGGGTGTATGTGTCTGTGTCAGAGAGTTACCAAGGGGAATTCTAAAACAATTCATCAGATGTGTATCATTCATTCCTTTATAATTGTCAGCCTTGAATCCCCTCCACAGCCAGAAAGAGACACAACGGCTGGCCCCCACTCCCAGCACATCTAGAGTTGGCTTTCAATTGCTTCGGTCACATCTGGCTCCAAGACATGAATAGTCAATTAAAAAAAAAAAAGCATTTCACCTGCAGGGCTGATAAGATGGAAAGACATTAAGAGCCAAACACTTTCCTAGTCTGTGGCCTGCAGGCCTGCAGGTCTCCCTTTTACCCAATGGGGGTCCTGGGGAAGCTCACAAAGGGCTCTGGGACTGATAATCAGGGGTCCACCTCCCGCCCACTCTACCTGCTAAGCTGGCCCATTGTCACTCATTGTAATTCAGGGGTACCTTGCTGAGTTTTATGCCTTGGCCAGCTAGCATTATCTAAAAGCCTGGGTCCCTATTCTGTCACTTATTAGCTTCACTGTCCTTGAGCAACCTGTCTTGTCCTCAGTTTCTTCATCTATAAAATGGCTCTGGACTTTGAGAGTTATTGCAAAGAAACAATAAGTTCACTCAAGCAAAGCACCTAGAACCAGAGGTTAGTTATAATTGTTACTAGTTGTTTTTTACGCTATTGTTACTAATATTCCTCTTCCCAGGGCCAGGGTTCCCTTGAAGGCATTCTACCCAGGATCACCCACAAGGCTCACTTCAGCTTGAGGGATAAGAGAATAGCATGAGTTAGATCTGAAAGGGAGTCCTTATTCACTGGGAATACTGAAGATAAGTATAAGGTGGGGCAGGGAAGAAGAGACAATCCAGATTCAGCTCATTGGTGAATTATAAGTTATCCAGGGGAATGCATATCCCTTTTCTCCTCGGTTTCTACGAGGAGCATGGAAAGAAAGGAGGCCACAGCCTGGCTGCCAGGCCCTTTCTCTCGTGGAGAACCATTGGTTGTACTTCTGGGGGTGGAGGGGCGGGGAGAATGTGAACTTGGGCTGGGGTGGGGTTCTGCAGCCTAGGTCCTTTCTACTCCTGTGCACCCTCTGCTTACTAATGCAAATACCCACCCACACATGCATTCACTCTCAAGTGTTTACCCAGCACATCCTGTGTGCTGGGCTCCCTGGACAGGGGTTATGGAGAGGAGTCCAAAATGCAGAAAAGGCCAGGCCTTGCCTTGCCCTGCCTTGCCCTGCCCTGCCCTGCCCTGCCCTGCCCTGCCCTGCCCCTGGAATTCCCAGAGAGTGAATACTCCACCTATCTGCTTTTAACTCTTTTCCCCCCAAAGAGCCACTCTGGCCCCTAGGAGCCTGGGGTAACCCCTCATAGTTGTGCACAGAGGGATGAGGGCTGCGCTCTGATGCCCATGGGCCAGGATTGTGGGAGATCAGAGAATGGACTTGGGAGCCGGGATGTTTGGATTTGAGTGTTGGTTCTGCCACTTTCTAGTTGTGGAAACTCAGGCAAGTTCCTTTACTTCTTGGGCCTTAGTTTCATCATCTTTAAAATGGGGGCAATGGTTCTCTAGCTCGTAAGTTGGTTGCTAAGTTAAATCATTGATACATGTGAACTCCTTAGAACAGTGTCTGGCACATGGGAACCTAGTTATTATTTTTTTTTCAAGGCCATCTATTCTATCCTCTTGCCTCTGAGCAGCCGCTCCAAAAATATTTATTAAGCACCTACGATGTGCCAGGCACTGTGCTGGGTGCTAGGAATACCATAAGCAAGCCACAGCTCCTGCTTTCACAATGTGATAGTGAGAAAGGGAGTCAGCACCTGAGTGGCTCTGTGGGCAGGTGGGTAGGCCAGTAGGAAGGTAAATGGGTGAGTGAACAAGAGGGTAAGGGCACTAAAATGTTCCTGGTGCTGAAATCACAGCTGGTTCAGAATATAGGATGGATCCCAGGAGAAGGTAGGCAATTCTTGTGTATCTTGGTGGACAGGGGAAGAGCCTCACAGAGCAGGTGATGCTAAACTAGACATCTTTTCATAATACGTTTACTGAGTACCTACCATGTGTTAGATACTGTATCAGCCTTCCCCATCCCCAAAGACCATCGAAATTTTGCCTCTTAGGGTTTTCTACAGGAAGAAAACTTTCTTTAACTCCCTTCTTTCAGCCCTCTCACTTCTCCAGTGTGGTTGCTCCCTCCTGCCTTCTCCTCTTTGGCACATGGAACTCCTTCTGGTTCTGAATGTGCCCCAACCCTCCTTACCCTGGGCCTTCATTCCATCCACAACCCAGCTATCAGCTCTCTCACCACTTCTGCTTATCCTTCACATTAACTTAGGTGCCACATCTTCCAGGAAGCCTTCCCTGACTGCATTGCTCCCAGGCTGGGTTGGGTCCTCTCCCTGGTCCCACAGGCCACATACTGACTTCTCTGTGCCACTTATCTGTCTCTTGTCAGCTCCATGAAAGCAAAAGATGAGCCTCTGTAGTTCATCCTTATGTTCTAGCACAACACTTGGCACATGGCAGCTGTTCAATAAATATACACCGAATAAATAAGTATCTGAATCTGCAAAGGAGCTCTCTCTCCTTTTCCTTCACCCAGAGCCCTAGCTCTCTCTTACATGGGCCATGCCAGTCTGGTTGGGGTTGAACACATAAATTCAGCTAAGATACCAGGGCAATGCAAAGACCCGAGTTCAAGTCCCCAATTCCGCCACGGTGGGACAGTAAAATGCTCTTTAGCAAAATCCTGCAACTCTCCAGTTAATAGGCAAGGACCGTTCCAGCAAAACCCAAGAAGGATTCCAGTCTGGGGTTTGGGCCTCCGCAGTTCAGCTTGAAGCCTCAGGGGCAATTTATCATCAAATGCTAGTGTCAGATCATAGACTCCCCTGGGGTCCTCTCTTGTATTTCTACCAATCACCCCAAGATATTAGCCTGCCCCTCATAGCTCACCTCAACATGGCTTAACTATTAACAATTGTTTATCAATTAAAATTGTAACTTGTCAGACATCCCTATTGGTTTCCCCCATTAAACAATCACATCCAACCACTGGGCCTGATAAGAGACCGATACTGCAGTCAATTCTCCTGATGGATGCTGTGAGCCCCAGATCTACCTGTGGATGCTCCTGGTAGCCTTGACCTTCCTTGCTTTGTAAAGGATTTTCCCAGCTGAGCTGTTCAAATCACCAATCCTGCATTCCTTCAAGGAGCAACAGCTTTTCAGCTTGTTAGTGATGTTGGCGCATACAGCCTGAGTCAGCAACCCCCAGCACAGACCCAAGAAAATCTTTTTTTTTCCTGTTTGACAGATGCAAGACTTTCTCCAGAAAGACACATTCCAGCTGATTGATTTTTTTCTTTGGGAAATTGATCCTCACCACCTTCAAGGAAAGCAAACATCGAGGCCTGTCGAGCATTTTTTTAATGCTTTGATTTAAAATCCGGTCCCCTGATTCTGCCTTGCGATTTGCATTCCCTAAGGAAAGAGCTGGCCTTTTCTCATAGCCACGTGTGACAGAGTCTCCAAGGAAGGGGTGTAGGAAGGATGGGCCAAAGAACAAATGATGCCCACCGCTGGCCCTCCATCAGGGAGGCCCCAGGCAGAGGAATGTGGTTAATCATGTGGGCTTCAGGTTGGACAGACCAGGGTTTAAGTCCTGGTCCTTCCACTGTGTAGTCTTGGCTCAATTAAATGACCCAACATCATGAAGCCTCAGGTTCTCCATCTGTAAAACTGGACCAATAGCATTACCTAAATAAATAATAAAGGGTTGTTGTGTGAAGCTAAGTAAGATAATGCCTGAAATGGTTGGCAGAGTGGACTCCTAGCAAGGACCCCATAAATCCCAACTCTTACTATCATGGTTGATTTTGGAAGAGGCAGCCCACATATGACTCTCGAACATGTGGAACTCTGGGACTTCAGTAGGCACTCAAGCAGAAGGGGCCAAGTAATTAGAGTCCCTACTTCCACCACTTCATCCAGTGCTTAGAGCCCCTCTCCTACATCCTGTGCCAAATTTCTACTGAGATGCTTCTCCTAGCAGGGAATGAAGTCACTTTGTTCCAGCCTCATTTAATTGCACCACATTCTTAAGTGAGAAAGACTCTCCTTAACCTCTGGGTCTTTGCATGTGCTGTCTTTCCTCCCAAAGACCCTCTTTGACCTCCTCTTTGCCTAGCTAATTTATCTCTCAGGTCTCACTTTAAATGCCTACTTTTGGAAGCCATCCCTAGCTACCCTCAATAGGTTAGGTGCTCCTGATCCATGCTCCTATAGAACCCACCCTTCCCCATCCAAGCACAGTTCACATGTCCCTATCTTGCTTGTCTGACTGTCTTTAATACTAGACCAGCGGCCTCTGTAAAAAGGATGCTGTCTCTCACCATCGAATCCTCAGGGCTCAGCACAGCGCTGGCACAGAGTAGAGGCTTAATAAACATCTGGTGAATGTATGAATGAATCCCCTTTCATTTATGAACAGATCTGATTATTAGGAAGCTTTTTGCTTCACTGAGCTGAAATCCGCCTCCTTGGAATTTGCCTGCATTGGTGCTGAGTCTGTCCTTTCTTGCCCCCCAGCCCACATCTCGTCCCAATTCCATATGACAAGCTTTTCTCTACTGGGACTGAAGCAGATAAGAGACATAGGAATAGGAACACACACTTCTAAGCAAGTTGTGGCTGGGACTGATGGTGGCTATCAGAGGAGAAGTTAGTCTTTTGTCTTGGGTACTGTTGCCAGGCTGCTGCCACCAACCAGCACGATGAAGCCCATCCCAGTTTTATGAGCGTCACTGCCGCACGTCCCAGTGGGAGCAGCCCACGTCCCCGCTGGTTTTAAATCTCATTGCTATTGAGAAGCTAAATCAGGAGCTACTTAGCACCACTGATTTAGTGCTTTAATAAAAATAATGCAGTGGAAGGGAAAGGCAGCTGTGAAGGTCACTTCTACTGCCCCTCCCATCCTGCTCCTGCCTTCCTGTTAGGATCTTTTTCCAGCCTAGGGACCCCTAAATTCCCTTGACTCCCACAAATGGGACTTTGTGCTTTTATGAATTAGTCCTCATCACAATCACATCCCTCGACAGCCTAGGCTATGTTTGTTGCTTGCTTAGTTGCGTGTAGGAATTTCCTGCACTCTTAGGAACTTAATACTTCTTCTCTTCTTCGAAAAGACCCTTTAATTCCCTGGCCTCAGAGTCTAGAGACCTCTGACTCTGCCCTAGCTCTATGGTCCATTTGCCATGTGGACCACTCACACCTTCCGCCTGAACAACACAGGTGGTGGCAGGACAGACAAACCTTGAGAGCCTCGACAGTTTGATGTTCTATGAGCAGGGAATTTGCAGTTCCTCTCTGACTAGAGTTTAGAGAAGATTTCCATCCTCCTGACCCAAACCATCCCTGACCTAGGGTCAAGCCCAAAGTGTTTCCTTGCATTTCGAATAACTCTGTTTGAACATGTAATGCCTTAGTAATTAGGAGGAAAGACTATTTTTAAATAATCTTTTTACTTTTAAAATCAGCAGCACCTGTCCCACAGCTGCTAAGTGGCAAATCAGGATTCAAGCCTAGTGCTCTGGAGGCCTAGAGCTGGTGCTCCTCCCCACTCATACAGCCTCTCTAGCAGACCTAAGCCTGCAGAGCAGCCTGATAAAGGAGTGATGTTGGCACAAGCGCTAGGTGAGCAAGGAAGGCTTCTTAGTGGAGGAGGAAACCCCAGGGGGTGGCATCAAACACCTCACTTGGGCAGACAGAGTTCCTAGAAACGCAGTCCTAACCAGCTCTTTTCTGACTCCAGTGGTCAGCGCAGGGTCACCTGCCTCTTACTGTTCCAGAGCAAAGAACATGCCATCATCTGGCCCTGGTGTCCTGTCCCACAATCATTTCCTGAGGCTTACTCTGCAGGATGGCCCTGCCTCTTGTTTCCTCCCTGCTCCCTTTCCCTGCTGTAGTGCAGCCCTACAGCTATGCAGAGAAACAACTGAGACGAGAATGGGAAGACACTCTGTTCTCTCCTTAATATTTCACCCATAGGCCTGTGTGTTTAGGAAATAGCAAACTTCAATATACTTGCTTGAAAAAATGACAAACGTGGAGGGTCATTTACTGCAGTACTGTCTATGATAACATAAGCTTGGAAAAAACCTAAATGTCCATCCACAAGGGAAAAGGTAAATAATTATGGCACAGCCACACCATGGAATATTATGCAGCCATGAAAAGAAATCAGAAGGCTCTCTATGTACACAAAGCTAGGACCGAAGTGAAAAAAGTAACAGGCAGAACAAGGTTTAGAATATGCTGCCATTGGTGTAAAATTTTAAAGTGTAGGGAAGACAAGGAAACAACCTAAGTGTTCATCAGCAGATGAATGAATAAAGAAAATGTGGTATATAGAGATGTCCCTTGACTTACGATGGGGCTACATCCCAATAAAGCCATCATAAAATGAAAATATAGTAAGTTGAAAAACATAACCTACCAAACATGATAGCTTAGCCTAGCCTACCTAAAATGTGCTCAAAATACAATATTCAAAAAAAAAAAAAACAACAACAAAAAACAAAAAAATACTCGCAACACAGTATACTGTAGACTATCAATTGTTTACCCTCATGATCGATCACATGGCTGACCGGAAGCTGTGGCTCACTTCCACTGTCCAGGATCATAAGATAGTATCTTACTACACATCACTAGCCTGTGATAAAAATCAAAATTTGAAATTCAAAGTACAGTTTCTATTTAATGTGTATTACTTTCACACCATCATAAAGTCGAAAAATCATAAGTCAAACCATCATTAAGTTGGGGACTATCTATATATACAATAGAATACTATTCAGCCACATGAAGAAGGAAATCCTACCATTTGCCACGACGGGGATGGAACTTGGGGGCATTATGCTAAGTGAAATAAGTCACACAGAGAAAGACAAATACCTTATAATCTCACTTGTATGTGCAATCTTAAAAAAAAGAATCAAACTCCTAGAAAAAGAGAGCAGATATGTGGTTATGGAGGAAGTTGGTCAAAAGATACAAACGTCCGGTTATAAGATGAATGAGTACTAGGGATGTCACATACAACATGATGACTGTTGTTAACACTGCTGTGTAGTATATTTGAAAGCTGAGACAGTAAATCTTACAATTTCTCATCAAAAAAAATTTCTTTTTGCATCTATATGAGATGAGGGATGTTAACTTATTGGTAATCATTTTACAGTATATGTAAGTCAAGTCACCCTGTACTCCTTAAACTTATACAGTACAGTATATCAATTATATCTCAATAAAACTGAAAGAAAAAGTATAGAAGAAGAATGCATAAACATATTTCCTTATATATTAATAAAATATATCTAGAAAGATGCACAGAAACTAGTAACACTGGTTTCCTCAGGAAGGGGAAACTGGGGGAAATGCTTTTTATTATATTTCTTTTATAACTGTTATATATTAAACCAAGGGAACATTTTAACTGCGCAGAAAATAAATACCACTAAAACTACAAAAAATAAGGCACACTCTGCCCAAGGCCTCTCTTAACATACAGAAGAATCCACTGCGAGAGGAAACACATTAGTGTCAAACTTATTAATCCCATGCTAGAGTAACTGTTATCACAGTGGGGCCCTATGGGAACAAGGCTCAGGATTAATAAGTTGTGAGGAACATTTATTTGAGTCATGGAACCAAAACTTAGCCACTGCCAGAAGGTCCATTCTGCTGCTGAGTTAGGGCCAGAGGAGTCTCCCCTGGCCCAGGCCAGCCCAGGCCAACAGCAGGTCCCCAGGATCACCACATTGCCTGAGAGAGGGGTGAGGCCAGCAGAATAAGAGCTGGAGGCTGCACCAACTTGCCGCAGGTCTCAGCACAACACCTCAAAGCCCCATAAAACACAACCACACAGATTCCCTGAGGTGATATTTACTCCTGTATCACTCTGAGAGGAATATTGGTTTTTTGGTTTTTTTTTTTTTTTTTTCCAAAATAAGACCCTTGTTCTCCTTCATTCCAACTGTCATGATCCTAATCTTGTAAGATGGCCCCCTTCTTCTGTCCCCTTCTTTCTTCCTGCCTCCTTCCTATGTTTTTTCCCTTATCTCCCACACCTCTCATTTACTCCCTCACTTTCCTTTTCTCCACTTTGTCTCCATTAATTCATTAATTCACAACCCTGCTCTAAGCATCTCCTCAGGCCCAGGCTCATTAGGCACAAGCTTCCTTTTTCCTTCCATCTCAGAGCCGCTAGTTTTCCAGGGGATGGGCTGGGACAAAAGGAGGGAGGAGGAGGAATGGGAGCAGAGGCTGCAGCACGTGCCAGGCTGGTTCTGTCATTTTGGGCTCCAGGAGAGCCAGAAGGGAAGGAAGCTAATTGAAGAAAGACAAAACCGATTGCTGCCTCTGAATTTTCCAAGCACGTAATAGTTACTATTCATCTGGCACTTTATAATTTCTAAAGCATATTCATGTTTGTCATTCATTTGCTTTCCCAATATTCCCAAAAGTTAGGCAAGACAGGTCATTAGACCCACTTCACAGATGGGGACAATGAGGCTCAAAGACTTGAAGGCACTTGCTCAAGTTCACCCACAACTGAGCTGGCGGAGAATTCAAATGTCCTGGCCTCACGCCTCTGGCACTTGACACAGCCTCTCTCATTACCTGCAGCATTCTCTTGGCCTGCCTCCTAGGGCAGCTGGCATGATTAACTATTTCCTCACAAGTAGGGGCTCATCTTACCCGCTAGTCTATCAGATACTGGAGAACAGAGAACCCTGTCTGATGCTGCTTCTGGTGCATAGACAAAGCCCAGAACCTGGCATTACACAGTGGCCAGGGGAACACTTGCTGGTCTCTGAGGACCATAACACAGGCCTTGCTGCAAGGCCCAGACAGGGAGCTGTGCTGGGATGGGGATCCAAAGCCTGTATCTCACAAGGGACCAACTGGCCAGGAAAGAGAGCCCACAGCACTGCTGCCTCCTCCAGGGCCTGAGGACATGTGCTTCCAGAAACCAAAAAGCCTAAAAAGGCAGGACACTTGTTTTCCCCTGGGGGCAGAAAAGTATAGAAAGTGACAAGTAATTCAGCCTTTAAACACAAATAACATTTCTTCTATCTTCTGTCCCAGAGCACCTACAGGGGGCACAAAAGTCATGCTCTCAACAAAATATTTTACCAAAATAACAAGAAACAAGATCAGACCCAGAGTTTGGCATGTGGGTTGCCATGGAGTTCAAGGAGGCTTTGGAAGGCAGCAGTTAGGGCTGCAGCCTGCCTGCTTCTGTGGCTTCCTACACACCCACTTGCAAACACAGCCCCAGGGCCCTGCTCCACCTTCCTCCAGGCCCAGACTAAGGCCTCTAGGAAGGCAAGATCACCCAATTCAGTTGTGAGTCAGGGCTGTGTGACCTTGGATGAAGGTTTTTTGGAGCCCCAATTTTTTCATCTGGAAAATGAGGACGATGATATGTTCCTTACCATGATAGAACAACAGATAAGATAACAAGATAGGATACAGGTAACAAATACTTCGCAGAAAATACAAGGTGTGGTAGGACAGGCTAGTGGTTAGATTGTCAGCCCTAAAGCAGGGGTTTCTGAGTTCAAATTTTGACTCCACCACTTACTAGCTAGGCAACTACTTAGTAGGGCAACTCACTTAACTGCCCGGCTTCCTCGTTTCCCCACATGCCTATAAGAACAACAGCTGGCAGGTACTTCAGGTAAAGGTGGCCTTGGCGAAGGGAGAAGGGAAGGAATGGGCTGGAAGATAACATGAGGACAGGTCTAAATTACCAGAGTCCCCTTATATCATCTAGCACTTTACAGTTTGCAAAGGCCCTTATTTCCCATGATCTCTCTTGCTTTTCTGATCCTCTCCTTACTTATAGTTCACAGCCAGGATTATTTGTCAGGTAGAGATAGATGAGGATCTCAAGCAGCTCACAGGAGGCAGTTCACACAAGTTAATAGCAGAGTCATAGCCAGAACTCAGTCCCTCCTTTAGGTGGGCACAGAGGTACCAGAATACCCTGAAAAAGTCACATCTAGAAAGTCAGAGGCCAGTGGGACAGCACCCAACAGCATGAGTCCTGTTCCCAAAAAAGGGAAGAGGTGAGCCCTGGAGAGAGAGTTCACAGAGCTGCCACCACTCTCCAGCCCAAATGGCCTGGCAGCCTGAGGGCAGAGCACTCCTAGATATAGCAACAGTGATGCCTCCACACCCCTGAGCTCTCTCCAGACTCTTGCCTGCATTGGCTCATGTCCAGCTGGTGATGCCAAGGCCAGAGGTTCTATACTCTTGAGAGCCCCATGGAATCTGGTCCCATCCACCTCCTCTTTCCCATCCCCTGCTACGTCCACCCCGCCCCCGCCCCCTAGCCCTTTGTTCTCTACCATCTTCTAGTTTCTTAGATGCATAAAGCTCAGTCCTACCTCTGAGTCTTCACCCAGACAGTTCCCCTGCCAGGAGCTCCCTCCTCACCCCCAGGTTTCACTATCCATCCTTCAGTTCTCAGCTCCAAATCCTTTCCCAAT
The DNA here is from genome assembly GCA_028627145.1 of Eidolon dupreanum. Classification (NCBI taxonomy): domain Eukaryota; kingdom Metazoa; phylum Chordata; class Mammalia; order Chiroptera; family Pteropodidae; genus Eidolon; species Eidolon dupreanum. The sequence goes on along the minus strand of CM053509.1, from coordinate 37,079,499 downwards.
TTTTCTATTCTCCCATCTGAAGGAAGGCTCCCTGGTATTGCCTCTCATCACCCCATGTCCTTTTCCTTCAGGGTCCCCATCGAAAATGTCATTCTTAATTTGGGGGATGATTATTGAAAGCCTCTCACTAGGCTATTAGCTTCATTGGGTAGACACTCCATTTCTTTTGTTCACCCCTAAACATCTACCCACTGGCCCCAGCACTGAGCACGATAAGTACTCAAAACATGCTGCCTACAAAAAGTAAATGAGTGCATTTTTTAGCCATTTAAACAGGCACACAGTAAATGTTTGTTAAAGGGATGACTCTCTTTCTGAAAAAGTATGATAATTACTGTCATACTGTCATAAGAACACTACCAAAATACACACAATTTTTTCCTGCCCCCTCCATGGAATTGGATGTAAATAACACCTTGCATTTGTGTGTAACAAAGTACAAATCCAATTCATGTTGGATCCTACACCTTGTGAGTAGGTAGGCAAATGCTGCTATCCTCAGGATGGTACCCAGGGAGGCTAAGTGATCTTTCCTGCTTCATATAGGTGTTAACGGAAGTATGGAGAGCAAAGCAAGGTTGTTAACTCTACCCTGATCCAGCCAGTCCTGCAGCCCTTCCTTTATTTAAGAGAAGGGTGGAGAAGTCTGAGAATGATGCCTTACAGGGCTATGAGCTCCCGAGTGAAGGACCATGTCTATTTTATAAATTCCTGTCTCTCCATCACCTAGCCCAGAGCCTGGCACATAAGAGGTGCTTGAAAATTGCTAAATTTTTAATTGCTAAATCAACAAATGATACTTTGCCTAGAAAAGAAAATAGGGGAAGGAACAGGTAAAGCACAGTTTATTAAACATCTAAAAAACTGTTAAGTGAAAAAGAGAGACTTGTTGTGGGATATCTTTGTCTTACTGAGAGCAATCCAAGCCAACCTGGGCTCCCTTATGAAAGGGTGAGTTCCCTATCAACTAAGGTAATCAAACTGAGCCCAAACAACCATCTCTGTGGCTCCATTTACATATTCATACGCACATCAGAAGTGTGCAAATGATAGCCTAGGGACTGAGGTACAGATTAGTATTCAGAGAGGTTATGTCCAGGGTCCAAAGCCTGCAAGGTCTCACCTAACCCTTAGAATGTGTGATTCCCTGATCTGGGTATAGAGAAGGATCAGGAGCTAGCCCCATGTCTCCAGATTCACAGGCTCACCACCTCCACTATACTTGATGCCAAGAGTTCTGGGTCTCACAATTTAGCTCTGAGCCTCAGCTTCTCCATTTCATTTCACTTTTGGCCCTTGCTCTCCCAATGACATTGCTGAGGATCAGAAAACTAAGTGTGTGAGTTCCCTGATGCCCCATGTCCCTCGGTCCATCCTCCCCTCCTTCCACCATCTGAGAGCAATCTAACGCATACCTCCAAAAGTCTGGACTGTGGTGCTGGGGCAGCTACCTGAAAAGCCATCTCCCAAATGGTCCTGCTTCCCCCAGCACATAAGAGCCCTCATGTGGGGAGAACAAAAGTGCAGCTGGAAGGAGGCTTCAGCTGGACCCAAAGAAAAAAGAGGCAGCTAAAGAACTGGGTGCCAGCTCCCGGCTGCCTTTGAAGGTCATTTGATGCTATCGTCACCTCTGGTCCTCCCTTCTCAGTAGATATAACAAGAGAATGGCCTCACTCAAGGAAAAGGGAAATTCATGAAGGAGAAGGAAGTGGAGGTGGAAGAAGTGGGAAGCCAAGCAGGAAAGAAGTTCTCATTTCCAAGTTCACTGATCCGTGGGCTTTGCTATGGCAGCATCAACACCAAAGGCCCATTGGACTTGGATCTGTTCACCCATTCCCAGAGCAGAATTTGCTGACTCTGGGGCAGGAGAACCAAAAGAAAGTATCCCCTAAAGGCTGGAATCAGCCCTTTTGCTGCTTTAGATTAATGGGCAAGGCTCCCAGCCTCCTTTGAGAAAGGAGATTTTGACTTCTCTAAAGTCCCTCCTGGCAGACACTGAAATAATAAAGAAATCCTTCTAACTGCCTGTTGGCCCTGTGGAGACATTCAGACCCAAACCCTGCCTTGTGGGCCTTCAGGGCAACCTCCCTGAGGGGGTCAAGGGAGGAGAACAGGCTGACAATGATGTAATCACCCAAGAGTAGGTAAAACAGCAGGACATTCAGTGCCTGTCCTGGGCTTCTAAGGAGCCTTGTTCTTCTGGCTGGGGGGTAGGGGGTGGGGTGCTTAATGCTGTGTGCCACCTCCACAAGCTAGGTGTGAGGGAGCCACAGGCTATGCTCTCTTCCTGCTGGGATGCCCTGGCAATGGACTTGGGCCAATCACTTAAATTGACTGTTATGTCCGGATTGTGGAGACTCAAGTTAGGGTACGCTCCTAACAAGATACATGGGGTGATCAGAAGGGGGGGCAGAGTTAGCTTCAGATCAAGTTTTTAAGGGGAGAGGGCACTGCTATCTCCTCCCAGGTCTCCCCTCGCCTGTCACCTATACCAACCTTTCTCCATCCTGGGGAGCATGGAGATTAACATGTTACTTCCTCGGGTAACAGAGTCACGGTTTAGCAGCAACCTCCTGGAAACCAGGCAATCACACAGGGAAATTTCTTTAACATGAAATTCCCTGGCTTGTTTTCCTAGGAAGCACATCCTCAGTGAACAGCACATTGGCAGATCTGCCTCTGTCCAGGTCTGCATTCCTAGGAAAGAGCTTTGCCTTCAGAGTCGAACAGACCTAAGTTTGAAAACCTCTCTTCTAGTTCCTAGCCTAAGCACCTCTCTGCTTCTGCATCATCTGTGAACTGAGAATAACACCGCCCACCACAAAGCGCTGCCAGAAGATGGAGGGGGTGCACCACCATGGTGCTGGCACACCACAGACCCCATCACGTCATCCTCCTTCTGCTCACCGGGATGTGCAGCACGTGCAGAGGCAAAGAGCTAGCATTTGGAATGAGAACGCCCTGGAATATATTCATCATTCCAACCAGCTGGAGAGCTGGGGATAGAGAAGGGCCACTTTGGGGGAAGAATATTAAGGATTCCAGCCAATCAGAAGTCCCTCATCACCTTTAATTCTCCCAGAGGGAGCCTGTCCAGGATGAGTTATCTTCCGTGGGAAGGAAAAGCAGCTCTGGCCCTTTTAACCTAACACGGATCATAGAGCAGAGAAAATATAACAGCCTCAAACCACTAAGCACTCTTCAACTAGATTTTCCCAGCCCTGCCAAAGAGGTAAGCGGAGGCCATGGTTAAATGAATGATATGTATGTTTTCTGGAGGAAGTGGAAAGCCCACCTGCATAGTGGGGGTGGTAGGGATCCTGGAGGAGCTGACAGGGCATCAGCCCACAGGACCTCAGAGGCCAGCTCTGGCCAGGGCAGCCTGGCAAGGAGGTGGCTGCTGAGTCATGGTTTCTGGGGATGAATAGCCATGCAATGGGCCAGGGCACAGAGCACAGGGACATTCTATCTTGCTCCATCATCTACCCCTTGACTGCTGTGTTGGTGGGTTGCCAAAACATACACATGAAAATTGCAAGTCTCGTAATTCACCCAGATGGTGGAAACTCTCGAACTGTTCCTTCTCGAGAGACAGCTGTTCCGCCACTGGGCCATATGGCTCCCCTTACCCTGCACCCTGCTCTGAGAAACGAACCACTTCCACAGCAGCTTCCCAGATCTGAGAACTGTCTTTTGTTCTTAGCAGGTAATTAAGACCTCCAGCGGAGGTGTCCACGCTGTTCCACGCATGGTTTGTACACATGTCAGAGTGGTGTTTTCAAGCTCTAGCAAGTTAAATACAAGTGGGAAAAGCATGCCAGCTTTGCCGTCTACTCAAAAGAAGTGTCTGCCATCACAGAGAGAGAGAGAGAGACTACCCAGAAGTCAGCTCATCATTCCTCTGGGCAGGGCAAGCCCTCATCCCACCCAGGAATTCCAGGCTGGAAGTGACCTTCAGAACCTGTACTGTCTGCCTTTGACAGAGGCTCCTTTCAGCACAGACAGATGGAGACAGATAAACCTTACACCTTTCACCATTTGAGTTGTACAGTTATTAACAAAGACCTTTAAGATTAGCTGGTGATTTAGGTATGCGCTGACCTCCTCAGTGGAAATTAAAGAGCACCAGAGGGCAGAGACACTCTCTGTCACTGGCAAACAGTGTCCTGACCCCTCTTTGGGGGACCCCTCTATTGGGTTCTGAATCATTGTTTCCCTCTAGGACACCACAGGCTGAACCCCAGGGCCCTGATGATGCAGATGTAGACCGTCCTCGCCCTCTTGGTGGAAATGCTGCAGTCTGTGCACCCTCCTGGGGCAAGCAGAGCCCTGAGTGATAGACAGTGCCTCACCATTTACAAAGCTGATCTCCAGCACGCTCAAAAGCTCCAACCCATTTATGTGACACATACTCTGAGCTCATTAATATTTATTTGCCATTCCTTTCTGACAGTTTTGAACATTTTCTTTAGGAAGTCAGGGTAGGGGGACTATGTACCCTACCTCCCAACCCTTGGTTCCTTTCATTTCTTTTGTTTTTGACCTAGCAAGGAAGTTCTTTATGCATTACCTTGCCATACTTGATAACAAGAGCTAACAATTAAGCGCTTACTGTGTGCCAGGCACTGTTCCAAACATTTTACATGAATTTATTCATCTAATCCTCACAAGCCTCAGTGGAAGGCACTATTATCATCCTCATTACACAGGTGAGGAAAGTGAGGCACAGAGAGAATAAATAGCAAGGTTTCCCAGGCCAGGCTTCATCCCAGCAGGAAATAGGAACTAGAATAGGAACTGAGCAGAACAAATGGTCATGTTGAGGGATAAGATGACCACATAGCAATGGTCTGATAGGTAGCTGATATCTTATCTAAATACTACCTACTCTCAACCTCCAGAGATACCAGGCATAGAAGCTTCTGAAGGTCACCTTGTAGCAGCTGAGCCTATGGGCCACTGGCTGTAACAGAATGGTCATGAGCAAAGAACACACACCATACACCTGGGTTTGACTTATAGCTATATCTCTTCTTTGCTATGTGACCTTGAGTAAGTTATATAACCATTCTGGGACTCCCATTTCTTCATCTATTAAATGAGCATGTTAATAGTACCTATTTCACAGGGTGGTTGTGAGGATTAAATGAGTTAATGCAGAAATAAGTCCTAACATATAGTTTGTGCTATGTAAGTGTTAGCTATGATGAAGATAAAGATGAAGCGGGCACAGTGTGGGGAAGGAGAAGAGAAAGAGAAGATTGTTATTTCTATTGCCAGATGGGCTAGGTGGGGATCAGCAGAGGCTGGTGATTACAAAGCTCTGTCACACTGTCTTGTAGGACAGGGTTGACACACTTATTTTTGTTGACAAGGAAAGAGAAACTCCAAGAGGAGATGAATGTGTCTAAGTCAATCACTCAGCTAGTCAAAGTGCAAAACAGGGTTGCAAGCCAGGCCCCTGACCTGAACCAAAGCTGGACCTTTTACCTCACTGAGCCTGAGCAGTGATGACAAGGAGACCCCAGCCCAGAGTGGGGCTCCATTCTTTTAAACTTAAGGTTCCAGTGGACTTCTCAGCCCTGGCTTCCTCCATTATCGATGCACTAGAAACCTGGCTCTGCCACTTACTAGCTGTCTGAGTCTCAGTTTTACAAGTAGAAAGAGAGAAACAGTTCCTGGAAAGCCATCTCAAAGATAAAATGAAATAATATATGTGAAGACCTGACAATAAAAACGTGAGTACCTCTCTTTGTGAAGGCGAGTGTCCTCCAGAGGAGGTTGCTACCTAAGATGTGTTCCAAATGGCCTTGCTGTGCCCAAAGCTCCTCTGCTGTGTCTGGGGTCCCCATCAGCTCCTCCCTTCCCCTCCACACAGTGGCCAAGGAGTCAAGTCTTTAGGATAAACTGCAAAGGCATGTGCCAGCCCCTTTGGGGTCACAGGTCAGGAAGAAGTTGTCCTGCTCTTGGGAAGTTGAACCTTTCGTCCACCACCTTGAAGGAAACCAAACAGCATTTCCAAAGATCTATTTCATGATTCTTTGCCAATCGCATGGCCTCTATTTGGTTCTTCCTCCAACTCCTTTCATTAAGACCTGCAATTGCCTGTTTTCGTTTTAAACCACGCCACTGGTCTCATGTTAACTTTGCCCATTGACTTCAAAACGAGAAAAACCTCTGTACCACAGTCACCATCACTAGAACTCCTATTTTGTGTAAGTGCAGAGTTGATAGGTCTTCTGGCATTACAGATGAGGTCGAGAGAAAGGTCGGGTCCTGCACCCAATCACACAGCAAGATGATAGCCGACTGGGTGATGAGAACTCCTGCTCTGAAAGCTATGTCAGGGCTCACATCTGACAGCACAACAGTGGCCTTAAGCACCATGGGGGTGGCTCCCTGTTTGAGGCAGAACCCAAGTCCTCTCAACCAGGGTACAGTGACCTCCTTTTCAGAGCCAGAAGTCAGCGCGGGGGTGGACTCTCAGACAACAAATGTTGCTTAGTGCCCTGGGATGTGGAGCCCCTCCAACCAAAACCATCCCATAAGGCACCAGATGGCACTGGACTGGGGCGGAAGACCTCAGCTAGATTCAAATCCAGCAGCCCACAGAAGTAGCCCCCAACCTGGGTCTTGCCTCTGGGGTTTCCATGCAGAGAGGCAATTAAAAAGGAGGGTGTGATATGATTAGAAAAAGATAAGGGCTGATTAGAAAAAGAGAAGGGCAGCTGCTGCCACGAAGCCACAGTTTGTCCTGGGGCTTGTGCCTGCCCCATGGACACACAAGTAGGAGCCCAGAAGAGGGAAGGGAAAAGCAAGAGGAAGAGGCAGACAGAAGAGGAAAGGCAGGCCCTGTTCAGTCTCCTTCTGCAAGGCCTGGTCCTGCCCTTCTTGCCTCCCCAGAATCAAATGGTCTGGTAGTGCTTTATGTAAGTCCATTGTACAAAAACAAGATTAAAAGAGACAGGCTGAACAAAGCATCAGTCTCCCTAACAAAGGCCCCTCCACTTAGTAAATTAGGAGCTCTTTCCACCTGACACACTTTTAAAGGGAAATCTTCCATTACGATGTGTTGGCAGGGCCAGGCAACAAAAGGTTTATCTGGTGACTTCATTCTCAAAGCCCGAAGAGCAGGCATTAAAATGGTTTTACGTAATAGAGATACTAATCTAGTCCATATAATTCTGAGAATCCTTTATGGAGGACTGAAGGGCATTTGAACCCTGCGGCTATTTCAAAGAGATTTTCTGCAGCTTATGCATTTACCTTGCCAAAAGCTTAGCTGAGCAAACAGAGTCCTCTAAATCACACTCACTGCTGATTTACTATCAGGCCTCCACAGTTTGTTGGTGGATGGAACTTTTTGTATAAATAGAAGCCAAGGCCTTGGTCCCTCCACCTGGCCACACCGAAGGGATGGGGTCTGCCTTTAAGTTGGGGCTCCCCTGATTTAGGACTTTTCTTTTCCTTCCTCTAGGTTTGACCCAGGGTATAAAGGTGGCCAGAGGGGCAGTTCTCTGACCAGGGGTGGGAGGAGGCCTCCCTGGCTTCTGCCCTTGGTTTCAGGTATACCTCCAACCCGAAACAAAATTGATGGTGTCATTCAGCTCCCTCTTCCCACCCCATGCAGAGCAAAGACCTGATTCTGGTTCCCTTGGTGACAATTGGGCACCACCAGCTGCTTGAAAAGGAGAAGTGGAAAAGGATGATAGAGAAGGTGACTCTCAGGAGATCAGAGGGAGATGTGAAAACACAAATTCCAAACACACAGCATGCAGATAAGTACCTGGTACACAGGTTATGGGGGTCTTTTTCACGGGCAGACATGCAACATATACATATAGCAAGTTTACACATACAGCGAATGTGCAATGTGCACACACAACACATAATAGGGGTGCTCTTTGCACACAAGGAAACCTAGCACTCATGAAAACACTTGTTCATATATAATAATAAAAGCTGACACTTACATGGCACTTACTATGTTCTTGGTTTACATATACTCACTTATTTAATCCTCACAACCACCCCACAAGAAAGGTACTAATGCTACCCCATTTTCCATTGAGTAAACTGAGGCACAGAGAAGCTAAGTAATTTGCCCACAATCACACAGGATGGTCATAACATTCTGGCTCTAGGGTCTGTGCTCTTGACCTTTACATTGTATAGTACAACATACAGCACAGACATGGGTTGGAAGCAGCATCCACACACACATACACACAACCAAATGCTCAGGTTGGGACTCTCCTTCCTCAGAGGTTCAGATATAACACATCTCCAGGTCAGATGAGACTCAGATGCTCCAGTTCAGGCCGAGACTTAGACTGAGAAGAAGGGTACTGTTATACGTTAAAACTAAAATACTTCTGTTCTGGTTGGTGGGTGGTTATCACCCCTGTCCCTACACCTGCTCCTAGCACCTACAGAGTTAACCCTTAGCTCCACAAGAGGCCTCCAGGGTCCTATTCCATTCTAACCTACTGCTAGGAGTGCCATACCTATAGTAGTTAAATATTTTCATTCTTAGCCCAGGTACAGATAAGGTGGAGACAGTGGGATGTGTACCTGCAACAAGGTGGGGGGACATGGAATTCAGGGCCTCCATGAGTCTTGGCCAATGCCTAACCAACATGGTATGGGGAATGTCCAGCTCAAGCCAGTCCCCACCCACTTGATGGGAAGCTGATCAGAGTTCTTCAAAAACAAGAGCACTGAAGTGGCCATTGGGAGGCAGAGGAGGCTCTGTCATCATTTTCCCCTTCACTGAAGCCACTCAGTTTCCCTTAGTCAAAGAGCAAGCATTCGAGGAGACTTGGGGACTAGAGTGTCCATTATCTAAAAAACCCCATTAATAACCACTTTTGGAAATCTCTCTGCTACAAAGGCCATGAGCCAGGAGGGAAGAAGGAGCTCAAAAAAATCAAGAGGCTTTGCGTGAGGAATTTCACTACCTTGGCTCAGCTCCAGCCCAGAGGACTGGACTTTTGGGTTCTGGGACAGGGGACTCAGTCCCCACAGAGCCCCATAGATGAATCCCCACAGGTGTGACATGGAGTGCAGAACTCTGGGAAGTGTTCTGGGAACCTGAGGGAGTTGGGGAAGTGGAGACAAGGGTCCTATTTGAGTCAGGCCACCTTCCACTCTAGGATCTCAAGACCTTCCCAGAGACTACTCCTTTGGGTGTCCTTTGAGCCTCCCCAGGAAAATCCAGTCCACATATCCTTCCAGTCGACCAGGCTGCACAAAGCAGATGTCTCTGCTGGGCCCTGTGTTGGGCCCTAGAAATATAGAGTGCCCTTAGTCTGGGCCCTCAATTAGCCTACTGTCCAGGGAGAGAGAATAAGTTGACAATTGTAAGGATAGTCAGGGTGGAAGGGGCTGAGATCAGGACTGGGAAGGCAGGGAAAGAGGGAGGTGTTGGGCTTCCTAGAGACCATGCAGCTTTGCTCTGAGTCTCCAAGAGCCATTAGGCAGAAATTGGAGAGAACAAAACCAGGATTCTCAGAAGCCAGAGCAGCCTGTACGAAGTCATGGAGAGTGTGGAGAATTCAGGTGGCTGGGTGGGGCAAGAGGATCTACAGACTGCAGTGGGACCCGGGAAGTGAAATACAAAAGGATGAGTCACAGCACAGAGGGACCAGGGTACAGCAGCATTCAGAGTGAGCAGCAGTGGGAGATGTGGAGGAAGAGTCAAAAAATATGGGTTGGTGGGGAGACAAGGCAAATTGGAATAACTTAGTGGTACCTCAGTATTTTCTGAGTCCCTTCTCTTTGTCTGGCACATTGTGAGACTCTGTAGATAATACAATACGTTTTTTAAAGGGTGCGCCTGGCCTTAGGAGCATATAGTTCATTTATTTGTTTACTCATTTATTCATTTGTCATTTATTGAACACCGCCTGTATGCCAGATGCTGTCTTTGGAATAGAAGTGTGAGCTAGAACAAATCAAAATCCCTTGTTCCAGTTGGGGAATTTAGACAGAAAATTTTATGTGTGTGTGTGTGTGTGTGTGTGTGTGTGTGTGTGTGTGTATTTTTTATATTTTTTTTATATATATTTTTTATATATATACACATACATACACATATATAGTCTATGGCTCTATGTCAAGTAGTGATAGTGCTAATTAAAAAAAAAAACAGAATAAGGGGGTACACAAAGATGTCAGGGAGGGGACTGCTATTTGGAAGAGACTGAGTGAAATGAGGGAATGAACCACAGGGATATCTGGGGGAAGAGCGTTCAAGCAGAGGAAACAGCACACAGGGTTTTCTGTGTGCTGAGGTGGGAATGTGAGACATATGCAGAAAGAGCAAGGAGGCCAATGGGAAAGGGAGCGAGTGGAGGAGATGGGTCACAGAGATAGCTTCGGTCAGGCCACATGGGGCTTTCGGCACAGTCAAAACATCAGAGAGCATCAAATACCCAGCAGGGACCAGAAATCAGAGATAGCATTCCACAGATGTTGAAATTCAGAAGATGGAAAGTGGGGTCTTTGGGAAGTTTCTATAACGAAATGGGGAGTTAGGCTGGGGATAGGTCAGCACCTTCATAGGCTTTATTTTACCTGTACCAGGACACCCAGGAAGGAACTTGCATAATGCCTGACTACTCTGACACTAATAAAGGCTTCTCCTCAGAGGCTGCCCAGTCCGGATAGCAGAGGTTTAATTACAGCTGCAGCTGGTAATTAAGAAGCAGCACTAAGATCTTTCCTTGTCTGCGTCAGCACCCGGGACCCTGCTGGCATTCTCTGCAGGTGGGGCAAAGGCCTAGCAGGGAAGTTTTAGGCTAGGCCAGCAATTACAGCCAGCCAGGAGACCCCAGGTTTCCTCTCCCCGCTTGCCCAATGTGCCTGAGCACAGACGTCTGCAGCTCACCTGTCCCTGCACACACCTCCTAACTTGTTTCTCACCCCTTTGACAATTAGTCCTCCACGCTGCTGCTCCCAGAGCAACAGCTCCCTGACACCACCACCAGGAGCATGTCACTGGTTGCTGGAACACTTCAGTGATATCATGATGTTGTCCAGGCTCCTTAGTGTGATGATGAGGGTCCAGCCCCACCCCAACCCCTTCTACCCCAACTTTCTCCTTCACTCTTTCTGTGCTCCAGCCTCAGTGGCTCGCTGGCAGTGTCCTGATCCTGTCTGCTCTTTCCCACATCTCCTCTATGCTCATGCTGTCCCCTCTGCCAGAGAATGCCCTCCCTCACAAAAATAATACAAACAACAGTGACTAAGTTACCAAGTTCTTACTATGTGCCACGCTCTGTACCAAATGCTTTCTATGTGGTAACTCATAACAGTCCCAAAAGGTGGTTACTCAATACAGCCTCATTGAATTTTACAAAAGAAAAAAACCAAGGTAGAGAGAGGTGAAATAATGTGCTCAGGGTCACACGGCAAAGGAGGGGCCTTCAAACCCATGCTGTCTTAACCACTGCCCCTCTCCTGGCAAGTTATTACTCACCATTCAGACTCAAAACTAACTTTCAAGGAGTCGTCTTTAGTTCCCTGCCCTTCAGTATCCACGACAGAGTTAGTGGTTCTCCCTGAGGTCTCTCAGTATTTGGGATATGAGTCTATTTCATTCATTCATTCTCCTACTCACTCAACAATTATTCAGCACTAAGTGCCAGGCACTGTGCCTGGCCCTGAGAATTACCCATGTAGAATACATGATTTTTCTGCTTCAGAAACTCACTTTTGAGTGGACTTGATGGACAGGCAAGGCATCAACACAACCAGTGCAACAGAGTGGCAGAGGGGCCCACAGACTGTGGGTGCAGAATGCGTGGAACCACTGCCACATGGCTCCCAAACAGGTGGTGCTCGAGTGTGAAACAAGGAATCTGAAATAGGGCTAACAGGGGTGGTGTCCAGAGAACCCACTTGACCTTAGAGAGGTCTGGATCATGAATTCACTCATTCAAGAATTATTTATTGAGGGCCTAAAAAGGACTAACAAGTAGATAAGAGCAAATCTTTGGTAGTTGTATTTTGCAGTGTAAATGAATTCATTGGCACCAGGCTTAAGCATCAGTATTTTATGAGTTTGGTCAATGTGAATCAACTGGAACTCAGCTATTCTGGGCATCCTAAATAATGTCATAAGCCCACGAGACAGGGGACCAGATCCTGGTGACTGCACCAACTTTAGCCACTCAGTAAGAACCTGTTGGGCAGCTAGACAGCCATTCTTTCCCCAACACCAGCCTGGTAACATCTTCTGTTTTCTTGCCTACTTATTTAAAGTGTGCTTATCATACTACGCTGGAATTTTTTTTAAGTGTTTTTTTTTTTTTAAACACATTTTTCCCACTAGACCAAGTACTTCTAATTCATCTATCCCCAAGACTCAGCAGTGCCTTCAAGACATTGTTATCTAATAAATATTGATGAAACGATGGTCAGATGGAAGGATAGATGTTGTTCTAGGCAGCAAAGCTCAGCACCAGGTGTTGGTGACTCAAGGGATAGCATCAGCACTATTTTTGGTGATGGCAGCAAGCAAGATTCCCTGGGGAGCCCCTGAGACAGGATCTAAGCTCTGCATGCACGCATGCGGACACAGCAATACCCCACTTGCTACCTTGATCCTGGCACCTACTGGGACCCATCTTAGCAAAATTTTTAAATAAAATCAGTTTATCTTCAGTCCCTTCGTCTCCCTACAAAACTCTTCACCTACCCTCTCGTCTGACCCTACCTCTCTCTTCTGGCCACAGATTTCCCCTGCCAAGAGAACACCCAGTGTAGGAGGGGAAAGCACAGGGCTGGAGGTTGCTCAGATCTCAATTCCGGGTGGGCAAGTCATTCAGCCTCACCTAGCTTCTGTGCCCTCCACTGTACAAAGACAGGAATAGTTACACCACTTCGGTCTGTGAAAGGCAAGTAATATACTATGTGGGAAAGTGCTGGGGAAACCGCCAGATGTTACACTGTTGTTTTGTTATTGGAAGTTAGCAATCAGTCCAAGAAAGCACCAAATTAACTGTCACAGGGTGTAGTTATAAAGCCCCCACTCCACCACTTACTATAGGGGCAGTTCCAGTGACATGGCAGAAAGTAACAAGGCAGGCCCCTTCTACTACAGAGATGCCTCCAAAATATAACTAAAATATTTTAAAACTATACAGCTGAGCTCTAATGAAAGGTAAATCTCTAAGTGGGTTCCTAGGAGTTACAGAAGGTCAGCTGCTACAGCAAAAGTGGCCCAGGGAGCATCAGACCTGGCTAGTAGCCTGGGGTTTAACACCCACACAGGGGCAGACTTGGCCAAGGAAGCTGCTAGCTCCATGAAGAGGAAACTTGAAAATGCTGCCTACCAGCCTAGGAGAAAAAACAAGGGATTCTGGATGAGGAAAAAACTCTCCCATGAGAAACAAAAAACCAGGAATGGGGGATGGAGAATGACTGCTTACTGGGCATGGGGTCTCCTTCAGGGGCGATGAAAATGTTTTAGAAATAGATAGAGGTGACAGTTGCACAACATTGTCAATGCACTAAATGCCACTGAACTGTACATTTCAAAATGGTTAATATTATGTGAATTTCACATCAACTTTTTTTTAAAGGAAAAAAAACCTAAGCCTTTATCACACACAGCATGGAATCCAAAACCAAAACCAAGTTGGTAATGTAATATATATATATATATATATATATATATATATATATACACATATATATATATATATGTAATATATACATATGTAATATATATATAACAATTTATGAGGAAATAATCCACCATAAGGGAGAATCAGCAGTCCCCATAAACAGAAAAATTGATACTCCAGGAACATGAGCTAACAAAATTATATAGCTCGAGATAGAACTCTCTGAAAGAGACTATAAAATAAATCTGTTTAAAATAATTAGACCGATAAAAGAAGGATTAGAATTCCTAATGAAATAGGATATTACAGGAAAAAAAAAACATGCAGATCTGAAAAAGAACCAATAGAACTCTTAGAAACGAAACATGAAACATGTCATCACTGAAATTAAGACCTCAACAGACAGATTAATTAGCAGAACTAAAGGATTTGATAAATGGATCTGAAGAAACTGTCCAAGATGCAGCATGGAGAGATAAAGCATGGAGAGATAAGGAGATGAAAAACGAAGCCCTAAGTGAGGTAGAGGACAGAGTGAGAGTGTAATATTTTGGAACTCTATCAGGAGAGAATTGAGAGGGTAAAGGAAAGGAGATATTGAAAGAGAGATGGTTGAGAATTTTCCAGAAGGGATAAAGGACATGAATCCTTAGCTTGAGGAAGACGTATACCTCTGAGGAGCAACCGGTATAAATAAAAATTACTCCACATGCAGACACATCCTAGGGAAACTGCAGAGCACTGCAAAGACAAAGTCCAGAACACAACGAAAAAACATTCTCAAACTGCTGAAAGAAAATGAACGAAAACCTAGAATTTCATAGGCAGCTAAACCATCATTCAAGAGAAGGGCAAAATAAAGGCATTTTCAGACAAGCATAAGAGAATTGATCACTTATAGACTCTCCTGGAAAGAACTAAAGTGACCCTTCAATAAGGATGAAGCCAAATTGAGAAGGAAGAAGTAAGGACTGAGAAGAGACGAGGAGGAAAGAAATCAGTAAGCATATAAGTAAATTTAAATAATAATCGACTGTATAAAACAACCGCAATAACAAAACAGAGTGACCTAAATCCCCAAAAATGATGTGAGGCATTTACTGGAATTAAATCTTATCCATCCTCAGGCTTCCTTAGTGAGGCCAGTCTCCCAGGAAGCTGAATGGGAGAATTCAGCTACTGAATCCCCCTTGGTTACCCCTCTGCAGACTGACCCCACTGGGCAGGAGCAGTCCTTCTTCAGGGCCAACCTGCCTAGGTGCCCAAGTATGCTGATCACCCCCAACCCAGCACCCAGGTCAAAGCCCAGCCAGGCCCTCAGCTGTGTACCTAGAGCTTCCGGCTAATTTTCCATTCTACACTGCAGGAGGTATGTGCTGGCATTTCACGCAGCCACTGAAAGGGACACCACTTGGACATTTAGGGGAGTTACTTCCCCATGGGGGAAACTCTGACCAAGGGGAACAGGAAACAGGAGGATTGGGAAGGTAAATTCTCCTCTTTACTGGCTACTCTGAGGCCTGCTCGCAGCCTGTTGCCCATTAGGACAAGCTCAGAATACTAAGGGGCACCTGTTAAGCAACCTAGTAGGCACTTTGCAATTATTCAATTTACTCCGTTAGTACAGCAACCTTATCATAATGAAGACTAATGGTTTTCAAAGTGTGGTTCCGAGTCCAGAAGCATGAGCATTACCTTGTTAGAAATGCAAATTCTCCATTCCCACCCAAAATCTTCTAAATAGAGACTCTGAGGTTGAGACCCAGAAGTAGGTGTTGTAACAAGTCTTCCCAGTGATTCTGATATGAGGATATCAGGTGCTCAGTAAAACACCATGAATTGTGATTACTGTGGCATCTGTACGTCACTTGTGACAAGCATTAATACTGTTCACTAAATACTCTGGCCTTCTGCCTTCAAGACCCGCCAAAGCCCTCTTCTTTCTTCCACAGCAACCAGCAATGTTGCAGAGAGTTGCTGCTCCATCGGCCTGGATCCTGGAATGAGAGCGACAAGGAGCAGGCCCCACCTAGCCCGCAATGGATATGCAATATGAACAAGAAATAAAACATTGTTTTAAGCCACTGAGATTTGAGCGTTGTTTGTTACTGCAGCATAACTTAGTCCATCCTGTCTAATAAGGCTAATATTTGCAAAGAATCGAGCTTACCAAAATGCCTCAAACCCCACAACATGACTTAAACGAGCTCTGTTGGCAAGAAGTAAAGATGCCCACTGCCCTATCTCATGAGAAAAGAGAAAGAAAAAAGAAAATGTGCTTGTGCCCAGTGATCCTCAGGAAATATCTGATGCCTGGGCAACCAACTGGGGACCAGGACTCAGCTGTATCTGTAGATAATGGGAATGGGTGGGCAGCTCTAGTACAGATGGTTCTAGAAGGAATGCCAAGAGCTCTGGTTTGAGTATTGGCTTTTCTGGAGCAGAGCAAATGGTGCAAAGAGAAGAAAAATAGTGCCACTTGCATCTGTATCAAGGTTTGTTTTCCAGGACCCTCTTACTCATTGTTTCACCTTTCCTCCTTCCATGCACAGAGATGAGCCATCCTATGTCATAGTGCAACCAGAAAGGCAAAGGGATATGCCCAAGATTACACAGCTAGTTAGTGGCAGAGTTAGCCAGCACTTTTACTTCCAGGCCAGTGTCCTTCTACCATGTGCCTAGAAATAAGGCTCCAGGAAAATGGCTTTGGAGGGAGATCAATGTTCTCCCTCTTCCCAGAACATGATGCGTGATGTTCTTGTGAGGGGTCCTGAGGACTTTCAATACTACATGGGTTCCCATCAGGCTCTGGTGAACTTGAAGTTTCTCTGGCCTCCGAGGGGTAGAGAGGGAGGAGTAGAGACGGGCAGGAGTGGCAGGGCTTTGGCTCCCGAATGCTCCCGGGTTTACTAACTTCTCATCTGGCACCAGCACCCTGAGCATGATCCTTCACCCCCTCACTATCATTTCTCCCTCTCACAAGTTCCCTGACCCTGGGTCTCGATTCTCTCACAGACAGGAGACAAAGGCCATGGGGGGCTGGCTGGCTGGTTCCCACTCCCTGTTTTCCCATCACAATAGGCAGGAACAAGAGAGTGCTGGTAATGACTGATACCCACCTGTTGGGTTGGACGGTGTCCTCCTTAAATTCATATGTGGAAGTCTTAACTAAACCCCCATACTGCAGAATGAGACCTTATTGGGAGATAGTTAAACTGCGGTCATTAGGCTGAGCCCTAGTCTAATATGACTGGTATTTTAATAAAAAGACTAACACTCATACAGGGAGAATGCCACATGAAGAAGGGAATTACACTGCCACAAGCTAAAGAACTACCAGAAGCTAGGAGAGAGGCCTGGAACAGCCCTGCTGTCACAACACTCAGAAGGAACCAACCCTGCTGACACTTCGATCTCAGACTTCTAGCCTCCAGAACTGTGAGACAGTAAATTCCTGCTGTTTAAGCCACCCAGGCTGTTGTGCTTTGTAAGGTCAATCCTAAGAAATTAATAACTGCCTCACCCAGCCAGCCTCTCACCTCCTCTTTACCTAGCCCAGATCTGCTGACTATGGTCAGGCCAGCCACCTCGCTCCTCACCATGCTTAAGCTCAGCTCCACGTCTTTGCTGATGGGGTTCCTTCTCCAACCCAGCTCCAAAGATGCTCTTCCATACAGCTCAAACCCCCACAAAACCTCCTAAGGGATCACAGCACTCTTCTTCTGCCTGAGCTTATCTGGTCTCTGTCTAGTCTTTATCACATTTCTCTTTGAGCTGTTATCTAATGATTTCTTGTGTGTTCTAGACTTGCCTTCCCAAGACTGTAAGTTCCACCAGGACAAGAGCTATCTCTGACACTTCTCCTTAATCTAGCAGCACAGCATTGTGGGTGGGCCATCGTAGGCATTTAATAACTACTGGGCCGAAATGCCCTTCCAGGGTGTCCCCCTTCACTCATCTGTCTGTAGCTGGTTTTTCTTTAACACTCAGTAGATAAGTGTGGCTAAAAAGACAGCCTCTCCTCTTTATCCCATCCTACTATATAAATATGACTGTCAAGGTGTCAAGGCATACACAACACTTTGTTGCATGTATTTTTGTACTAGACCGACCACCTCCTTCCACAAGGCTGCAAGGTCCTCCAGGCAGCAACCACCTCTCATTTGTATCTATATCCCTCACATTTGCATAATAGGAAGCAACGAGTATAAGTTGGATGGATAAACATGAGCATATGGCAGAAACTACTTATCATGGGTCTAAAGACTGTGTAAGGGTTTCAAAGGATCCATGAACCCATTGAAATTATGAGCAAAGTGCTAAGTGTATGTGTAAGTTTATATATGTAGCATGTGCTTCCCCAGGGAGAGGGTCCATGGATCTCTGAGAAATTAAAATAAGAGCCAAGACTGAATGAGTGTTATTACCCAAAGCCATGGAGGAGGAAGATGACATTTATTGAGCCTTTACCTGATGCCTGGTGATGTAAGTATTACTATCCTCATTTTACATGAGTGGAAGCTGAGGTTCAGAGAGATGACTCGCCTAGTCCAAGTGATTCAGAGCAGACTCTGGAGCCAGACAGCCTGGGTATAAATCCCAGTTCTACCACTTTCTAGCTGAGTTACAGAGCAATTAAGTAACTTGACCAAGATCACACAGCTAGAAAGTGGTGATCTTGGTCAAGTTAATCGCTCTGTGACTCAGTCTCCCCTCCCCGTAAGGTGGGAGAAATAAGGGTTCCTACCTCAGAGGACTGTTGTGAGGAGCTGATTAGTTGTTTCATGTAAAGTGACCAGAATGGTGCCTGGCACGGGGTGTGGACTCTGCAGATGCCGATGAAGAGAAAGAAGCTGGGATTTTTCTTCTGATGAGGATAAAGGGGAAGAATTTGGCAGAGCAGAGATTTGACTCAGGCCTGGGTGACTACTGCTCCTCTGTGTCATCACTACGAGCACTGAATGTGCCACAGTGCCCCATCTTGCTGCTGAAACTCTCCTGTCTGCTCCTAGGAAAAGCCTTCAGTCCTGAAAGTGGCTTTTCAAGATTGGCTTCTTGGGGTGGACTTGCCTGTGGCCACCAGCTCAGCAGACAGTGTCTGGCAGTTACATAAGCAATAGGTGGGAGGTTATGAGCTGCCTTCTCAGTCAGCAAAACTGAGCCTATGCCTGTGCAATCAAGACACTTAATGCTTCTGCCCTGCTCTTCATTTCCAAGAGTTTGACTAACATCCACTAATGGAAATTTGAAAGGGAAGTTGCTCATCCATTCCTGGAGCCCCATGCTGGCATCCAAACTCCCTTTATAATTTCCCTGAGTCCATCACTGTGCCCTCCTGTCCTTCCTGCTTGGGCTTTATGACTTCCACATCCCACCACCGGCCTGACTCTTGCGTCATTCTAGGCAGACAGAGCAGCAGCAATGAAGCCTTGGTCCTGACCTCGCTTCTATACCCAGATCCCCATGAGATTGGCATCCCAGGTGAGGCAATGACCAAGGCTTTGTCCCAGCCCAGTCCTCTGCCCTACTTTTTGAGAAAGAGCTTTTTGAGTTTGCTGTGTATTTTTCCTACAAAACCGTCAGTATTGACCCCATTTGCTGGAGCATTTTTCATTCATTCCTATAATACAATTAGAATCGAGTTTCTCCAGCATTAGGGGAAATGTAACAACGGTAGGGGGAAAATTGTCATTTCATTCCTAACATCAACACGCCCACTCTGCCCAAATTCTCTCTCTGGTGCTAGCTCGCTCGACCCACCCAGAAGGCAAGGAGAATACTAACAAGGAAAATCACTCTTTAGATCTGCCTCCAAATCCAGAGGCAGAAGCTGTGGGGGTGGATTCTCCTCTCAGTCATTAAACAGGGGGCTCCCAGTTTCTCTGACACTCTCCTTCAGTTTGAGGGAATCTTCTAATGCCCACTGGAGAGCCCCAGACTGGCTCCATTCTATTGGTCAGAGATGAGTAGTGAAAGAGTCCATTAGATTCTAACAGGGCCCTCAACCATTCTCCCAAAGAGGTTAAGTGACTTGCCCAAAGCCATATGCCTGGGAAGCTGAAACCAGAACCCTGATCTGCAGGCTCCTGCTCCTGGGTGTCTCTCACTGCATCATGCTGCCCCCTACCCAGAGGGCCTGCAGCTGCCAGCAACGCAGCCCTTGTCTCTGGAGACACTAACGCTTCAGTTTTCTGAACCACTATAGACAAATAGGGAAAGAGGTAATAAGTGTCCTTCATGAACTCACTTTTTCTTCAGCATCTTCCAAACCTTTATGGAAATTCTCCCACTTACTGGAACCAGTCCCTTGTGATCTATCTTATTTTTGCTACCCTCCATTTGGGTACTATGATCTTGCAATCCAATGATTCAGCCTGCCTTCCTCTCTTCCATCTGCCCATCTATCCATCCATCCATCCATTGATCCATCCATCTATCCATCCACCCACCCATCCATCTCCCCATTAGCTCTGTGCCAAGCACTGAATACTTCTTCCCCATTGCTCTCCAGAGCACCCACTGTAGAAGCATCTACTTCTTTCCTGACCCCATTAAAGCCTAGAACTGACTTGCTTCCATCCACCCTCTTAGGAGGGTCAGTCTGATGGACAAATCTGAGCTAACATATTTGCACCAGACCCATTGCCCCCTCAGAGATGGCAGCAGGCAAGGACTGCAAGGACTTCTGAGGCCTACAATCCAGGGCCTGATTGACAGTCCTACCTCTTTTCCCCTTGGTTCCCCTCCCCTTTCATCCCAACTGAAGCTAGAACAGAGATAGCCCCTACATACACCCCTACATACGTATGCAGAAGTCTCCATTCTCATAGTAGCCAGGGCAGCACTGGGACCTCCGCCGGTACATGGTCCGGAGACCGCGCCGATATGCCGTCTTATAGCTGATCCTAAGGCACAAGGGAGAAAGCCACTTGAAAGTATTGAAAATCAATCACTCCTGTTAGAATGATATTTGTGTTAAGCTATATCGAGGATGCCATTCAATAATTACTTTAAAATGCATGGCGGCTTCAAATATGAAGGAACACAATAAAGAACAATCGATGGCAGGATCTGGGCAGTTATATTACTGATAGGGCGTTTGCTACACCTGCTGACATTTCACCAATCTCTTCAGAGTGATACTTAGAAGGCTTGCAGAAGATACTTTCTGGGATGATATTGTGGAGGGTGACTTGGGGCTTCGCCTTAAAACCTCCAGAAGCTGGGCTACAGGAGTCCATGGGGTAACCTGGATGGGACTGGGGCTCTGAGAGTTTCTATGCCTATTGCCACCACCCCAATAAGCAGACTGTTCACAGACCCTAGGAATAGGGCCATCTACTCAGAGAACTGAAGTAGAGTCAGCAAAAAGACCCTATGAGTCTGACTCAGTCCCAGATGTGGATTAATCTCCCCTATACCAAAAATAACACCTCCTGGGGAAGAGCTTCTCATGCCATCCCTGGGGAAGCCCAGAACTGACCTCTGGCTCTGCAGAGGGAGAAGTTAAGGCCCAGAGAGCAGAGGAAGCTCTGAACTGGGAGTCAGTGACCTGGGTTCTAGTTCTTAAGTTGACATGGGCATTGAGCCTTCACCCTGTGCCAGAGAGATTTACAGGCAAAATCTCATTCCATTCCCTCCTTGAAGCAAGTAACATTATTATGCTCCTTTATTTTATTTCTTTTTTAGACTTTTTATCCACTTTGCTTTATGGATAACAAAACAGAGCCAGAGAAGTTAATGACTTGCTCAAGTTCACACAGTTAAACAGTTTTAGAGCCAGGATTCAAACCCACTAGGCTTGACTACTGCCCTGTGCCAGTTCCCATAGGGTGGCTTGCTGGGCTTATGGGATGGTCATTGTGAAAGAACAAGACAAAGGAAATAGATGGTGTGAGGACTGAGTCCTTCTGAGGGAGTCAAAGTGGGGTATTGATAGGCAAAGCCCCTTCCTCACACATAGGGGCAAATGGAAGAAATGTGAAGTGGCCATTAAAGACAAAAGAGGAAGTAACTTCCCAAAGTCATGGCATGTAACTAGGACTCAATGCCAAGGTCTCAGGCCTTGAAGCCAGAGCTTTCTCATTTTCCCACGAGCACCCCAGGGGAAGCCTGCCCTGTGGAGGCTGGTGATTGGACATACTGACAGTCTGCTCTCCATCAAGGGTCAGGCCCACTTGAGAATGGAGTCATACTGCACAGGCTTCCAGTCCTTAAAGCCCTCGCTTTATGACAAATGACAATGTAGACTCTGGGGAAATCTGTGATATTTGGGAATGTCGTAAACTAAGGTCATTCTACTTTGTCAAAAGCCCATAATGAAAGGTAAGCCAGCTTCAAAGTGAAGCTACTTTCCCGGCACAGGAAGGCAGGTCCTGACAATTTCAGGGGTGCTGTAAGCCTCTCAGATAAAGAACAACTTGAGGTTGACTCAGAGGCATCCAGTCTATTCCTCTTACCAAACTGGGTTCTCCCAAAGCCCTCCAATGGGAAGGTGGTCTCAGCATCATTAAAGCCTCCCAAGAGAGAGATGTCCCCACTGCTTCTGGCTTCCCCATCCTTGCTTGCTCTCAGTACTGGGTTGGGAAGCAGGAGAGGGAAGGAACTGGGAGCCAGGCTGCTGTCAGGAGAAGGATGCTGCACTCAAACAAGGCATTCCACACAGAGGCAGACTGATGGTGCAGCTGTCAGTGTGCACACTCCAGGTCATCAAGAAGGCTGTAAGGCGACTCAATAATTTAGCAAAATAATTCATGTTCCAGGAATGCAGCCCATTTTAATAAGCAGCCACTCACTCACCTTTCCCCAGTGGTGACGGACAGCAGCTCCAGCCTCCAGGACCCGACAAAGCCACACCTCAGAGCAAACTTAGCTCTGGCACAGGGCCTGACAGGTTTATGGAGGGAGCAGGAATTATATTTCTGCCTCTGCCTTTGACCAGGGCCACAGGCAGTTACCTTGGCACAACTGGGGAAGTTAGAAGAAGGGTTAGGGAAAGGGGACGCAGTAATGCTGAGTAGCTCCTGTTGGACCAACCCTCCTGCAAACAGCTATATGATCTGGGGAAAATGTGAAAACAACTACCTGAAGGTACTAGAAGAGAACAGAAGTAGATACTGGAGGGAAGTAGAAGGAAGAAGGAAATGACACTGTGCAAGGTTAGCCCAAGGGCAGGCCCCAGTCAACAATTAATACTCCAGGTGGCTAAAATTCAGATAGAACACTTGCAGCCTTACTGGTATGAAGCACCATAGGACAAATCCAAGGTGGACCCAGCAACTAGAAAGTGAGAAGGAAAACTCCAGAAAGAAGACAGCCACAAAGAGGAAAGCCCCATACTCTTTGTAAAATCTCTGCCCACAAGGAGGAAACAAAAGAAATCTGGAACCAATACAGATGCTCAGCAACTAGGAAAAGAGCCTTCCAGGTGGCTTCTTCCTCATTCCCTCACTTACCCCCTTTGTCTGCTGGTTTTTCACCCCTCAAATAATAATACCACCTTCCCTAGGTCTAATACCTCACTTTTCTCTATTCTCCCCTGCACTTTTCAAAGTATTTTCACATCCCTGACCTCACTGGACCCTGGATGTAGGTAAGGCATGGATCATTCCATTTGATGAGTGCACGGGAATCCCAAAATAAAGTGACTTGCCCAGAATCATCCAACGAAAACATGTTCTTTCTTCCTCTCCTCTCTCCTCCAGTGACATGGGAGTATGTCATGACTTGTAGGAGGGTGGTAGACAAAGGAGCAAGATTCCCACGTGCAGTTGTTCAGATGCTGATAGGGTGCTGACTTCTAGCCTACACTCTGTTCTCCAAGTTAGATGCCCTAGCATGGGGCTACATCTGCTCTGAGGGGGACTGTCTTAGGTTGAATTTTCCTTCAGAAGCAGACCTAAGGCAAGGATTCAAGAATAAGCAGTTTATTTGGGAGGTGATCCCAGGAAGCACCAGGAGGGGAATAGAAAAATGAGACAGGAAAATACAGGCAATCAATTCAGGGTGTGCTGTTGAGCATAGTACTGCTACGTGTGACTGGGGACCACGGGGATATAGCATAGAACATGTTCAAAGTTGTCACCTCTACCCTTAGGGAGAGAAAACTAGGGTATTTACCTACCGACTTCTTACCTGTCACTGGTTGAGGGATGCCCCCAAGGGCATTCTCTAGCACTTCCAGCCTGCCCTGCTCATAAGTTCCTCTGGCAAGAAAGAAGCCCTCAGTAGAGCATCTCAAGAGTTCAATGTGAAGAGTAAATACCAAGGGGATATTGGGTATACTGACCACATCTTTGACAGGGGCCTTTTACTAACTGGCACAAAGGCAAGCCCAGAGGACCTGGTACTCTTTCCCTGCCCAGTCATGAGAGAGGTACTCACCGGTGCCTGGTGCACTTGAACCAGTTGAGGATATCTGTGCATCGTGTGTAGTAGATCTGGTCGAAGGGGTGTGCGTAGGATTCCTGGACGGTCACGGCATAGCTGAGAACCAAACGGGAAACGGAAGCTATGGTCAGCCCTTGAGAGGTTGAGTTGGTATTCAAGGTGTGGTCTCCCTTCTCAGGGGAGCCAGCCTACAACTAAGTGTCCAGGAGCTCCAACATCTCCTACCCCACTATCCTCCTGCTGCCCTGGATGCCCTTGGCATCCACACCCACCTGATCCCTGGTTGAATCCAGGATATACCCCTTAGTGCTCTTTGGCCAAGCTCATTTTCTGAAATTCTAGTTCATTTGTTCATTTAACAGAGAATGAATAAAGGAGGTTTATCCTTATGTGGTTCTGGAAAGCATGATCAACAAGTTTTTTTAAACCAGTCTATACTTGTTTAGATTTTTATGGTTTACAAAGCATCTGCATGGAAGTTGATCTTCACAGCAACTGTGTGAAAGTAAGTGGCCCCATTTTGTAGATGAAGAAACTAAGGCTCCAAAAGAAATGACTTGCCCAGGTCACATAGCTGGTAGCAATAGTTGCTAATAGATATTAAGTGCCCTGGGTTAAGTGTTTTAATCCCTTTTAATCTTCACACAATCTTTCTAAGGTAAGTGGTGTTGTCATCCTCATTTTACAGATGAGGAAACTGAGCATCAGAGAGGATAAGTGACTTCCCCCAAAACACCAGTTACCTTCTGCCCTATTATATAGCAGAGGGTCCATCAAGGACATACCACCAGCCTCCTGATCAAAGTGGTATCTCATCATCCTGTCTGTTAGCTGTAAACCTGGACCAGTGGGTGGAAGTACAGGAAAGCAGGTCCCAGTTTCAACAAGCTACCTGCCCACCCCTGGAAGTTGTATGAAAAGGCAATTAAGCCAGAATGTGAAGCAAAGACTCACACTTCCGGTGCAGGCTGGGTGAGGACCACAGCTGAGATTTCAGGAATTAATTTTTATGTAGGCTGGTACTATTCAATGTTTCCCCCCAGAAGGCTCACTGACTTAGGCCAGATGGCCAGGTCCAGGCTATAAAAGTCCATCTGCTTTGCCTGAGGAAACTGTTGGCTTACTCATAAGGGGGCTGGGCATGCCAGCTCCCTGAGTGAATTCACAGCAGGCTCTTTGATGGCTGAAATGTCAAAGGTTTAGAATTCAGAAAGAGGAGGCCAGAAGCAGCCAGCAATGCCCAGGAGGGGCTCAGGGTGGTGGGACATTTGTTTCTCTCAAGCAAGGAGGATATAAGGAAGACCCTTGGTGAACCTCTACCTGGTGAGATGTGCATCAGATATTACACATCTATGCAGACATGGTCTAAAATCCTGTTTTATCTATAGATTTGAAGAAACTAGGCAGCTCCATACCCACTCCTGGCTTCCCAAAGGCCCTTTCCAACTCTGAAATTCCATGACCCTGTGCTCTGATATGTCTACTGGGCACCTCACTCAGAGGCAGGAGAATAAATGAATAAGAGGCATGGGCTCTGGGTCAAGGTTGAACCCTGTCACTTGTCAGCAGCATGTTTTTAGACATGTAAGACTCATATAAACCTTTGTTTCCTCACCTGTAAATCTGTGATAATAATAGGGGCTTCATATAGTTATTGTGGAATAAAGAAGGTAATAATAGTATCAATCTCTCAGGGTGGTGGGAAGATAAAGCAAGATAATATATGTAAAATGCTTAACAGGTACACAGTAAGTGTGTAATAAATATTGGCCATCATTATTATAAAATTGGCAGTAATTCACCTCCTGTACTAGTTAGTCACTGAGGGTTATTTCCTCCCAGACCATGGTAAGAGAGACAGAGGAAGACCCACACAGAGAATGGACTCCCCACCTTTGTTATGCACTTGGGGGTTCAGGCAGTCCCTCCTCAGCATTGACAGAAACAGTGGGTGCTCAGAGAAAAGGCATCAGCCCAACAGAGGGGACAGGGAGGGTGCCATGGGGACAGATCTGGCTCTGCAGGGGTGCCCTGAGCAGAGAAAGTCTGGCAACGAGACCTTGAATCAACTCCAAGTCACCAGGGTGAAATGTATGCCCCTAGTTTCATGGCTGAGTGGTTTAACATGCTCATTTGCCAACATGCTAATGAAGGGCCAGATTAATCTTGTAGAGCTGGACTTTACTAGCCAACGGAGGTATTTCCACTGTGTTTTATGGTGGAGGGGCATAATTAACAAGGAGCCTGCCAGAAGCCTTAATCCAGCTGGGAAATTCTCCCCAAGCAGTCTCTGGGGACTGGGCTGTGTTTCTGGAGTGACACAGACTAGATCCATCCATGTGTAACTGGCAATGGAGCTAAGTTGGAAAAGCCAAAAAAGAAGAAGCACCTGGTATTAAGGGGCATCACTGCAAGGCTTCCCTAGAGGCTGGAGAAGCCCATGGGGTACCCAGACCTCATTTTAGCTGTTAGGGTCACTCCTCGTCCTCTCATCAAAGCTACATATTTGGCTGATAGCCCATTCAGCTTGAAAAGTCAGTTCAATGCAGGCCGAGTTCAGAATATTTTCATATTCCAAATGTGTTCATGTTGGGCAGGTTTAGAAAATCAGCATTCAGTTTAAGTTTGAACTGATCCACTGGTATGAATGGAACTCAGAGAAGAAGGAAGTAGTGTGGGCCCTGCCATCAAGGAAAGCTTCCTGGAGGAGAGGGGCCTGGATGGAGGCAATGGGAAAAGGCAGAGGTGAGCAGATGAGAAGGAGGCATTCTGGGGGCTGGGATACAGCATTGACATCAGCAGGAAGCAATCATGTCCCAACAAGGACAGGTGGACAAAAGGGGGTTGCTGAGACTGGAGCCTGCATATCAGAGACCAATATGGAATTCCACCTGATATCTCTCTCACCAACTGGGAAATAAAGGTTTAAATTCACCAAAACTAGAAGTGGCAGGGGGCCTGAGTCACCTTAGAATCATGCAGAAAGCTTATGAAAAATGCATATTCCTAAGCTCTACCCCAGACTTATGGAATCAGAGTCTCTTGGGCTAGGACCCAGGATCCATACTCCCAGTGAGCCTGGTATGCATTAAAGTCTGTGATAAACACTTCCTGCAAAGCCAGAGTTGTCAACAAGAAAAGGCAATAATTGAGCTTCACAGTCTTCCAAACACTTTCATGAAACTGGTTCCCTGACCCTCCAACAAGCCTGGGAGGCAGGGGTCATTATCCCTTCCCCCTACTTTACAGAGGTGGAAGTAAGCTCAGAGTGGTTCAGAGATGTCCCCAAAGTCATAGAGCTAATAGGTAGAAAATTCCAGACTGGAATGAACAAAGTTCTACTCATCACAGACTTCATGTTCTTCTCACTTCACCAAAATGGGGCATACTGCCTGCTGCTATAGCCTCCACTCTATAGGGACTACCCGTAGAGTGCCCAGTCACTGGAGATCATGCTGGTGTGGGCATCAGACTGCCCTTCTGCCTCCCCAGCCAGTCCCTCCAGAGCCCTGGGCGAGGTGCCTTTCCCCGCCATGGAGTCGAGACATTCCTTCTCATGGGCATGGAGCATGGACCACCCCCTCACCTATCCTCTACCATCTGCCTCCTTCATTGGGCCCTCATCTTAATTTTATTCATTTGATTTATTAACATCTAAGTGGCAGAGTCATCCTGGTCAGCATGGCCAATCAATCCCAGGGTTTAATTCGGTTTTTCCTCATTGGGTCTCTGGTCACTGTCTTTCTACTCACCAAAATCAATACTTTAACCTTGTGCTTCAAAGTCAGGCTGTCTGCAGGGCCCTGGTCTATTTCCCCAGGACCTAATGCCAAAGCCAGCTCTTCTGCCTTAGCCCTTGGCTGCCCTTCCCCTGGCAGTCTCCCTCCCCCAACCAGATGGAAAACAGCAGGCCCCCCTCACCCATCCTCCTTGGGGCAGGCTGCTGGCTACCCTGCACATCTGAGCTGTTGCACTGTTGCCAATTCTGGGAGACCAGAAAAGATATCACAGCACTGGAGAACAACCCATCTGAACCAGTCACTCACTGTATCCCACCTGGCTACAGATGGGCACTGAGCCCCTTTGGGCCTCTATGTCCTCCTCTGTAAAATGGCTGGGAAGTGTGAACACAAGGAGGAACATACATTGTCAACCATCAGACTGTATCATTTAGTTGCCCGTCACTCAACCTCCTACACCTTGACCTCCCACCATACTGAGTCAGACAGAATCTGTATTGCTTTGTCCTATCTTTTAGCATCTGTACTGCCCCCCCAGCTGGAATGCAGGCCCTTGGTGAACAGCTTTTGTACCTCCTGCCAATGCTTTGGCCCAGCAATGCCAAACCCAGGTGAAGCCCCCAGGAAATGCCTGGCCATCTGAGACATATCTTACCTCTCCCAGTGGCTGCACACATTGGGGTCTTCAGGGTTCAGGGAGAGGATAGTTTGCAGGAGGGAGAAGACAATGAGCCCGGTCACTGAGAGTGCCATCCTAGGCCCTGTGCAGAAGAACAAAGGAGGTGGCATCATTAATCAGCCCATTTTCCCAGGCATCTGTCTGGTGTTGAGACCTCACATTAAGGAGCAAAGCAGACTCGCTAAGCAGATGAAGTTTCCCATCATCATCGTGTAATGAGCATTTGATATTTTATACTTGCAGGCTCTGCCTAACACGGTAACACTTCACTGGTTCTGAGTAACAGGGGAGTAGGAAGCCTGAGTCAGGGAAAAGTGGAAATTTCAGGCCAGGACTTCTGAAAGATTTTTGGCTCACAAACTGTTTGGAGAATCTAATGAAAGTTAGAGACCTCCCCAGAAAAATGCCCACACACACAACATGTGGCTATGATTTCAGGATGTCCTCAGGTTCTGTGCCCATTCTTGGGCCAAGAACCCCTGATTTAACTACTTTAAAGGAAGCCCCTTCCCATGTTCCCTTCTCCCTCATCTTTGATGTACTTTGCCCATTCACATCCTCTCCTTCCTCCCTCTGGCCACAAAGAAAGAGAAGAAAAGTGTCTGGCATGGCCCTCAGAGTAGCTAAGCTGAGAAAACCCTTCAAGCAGCTCTGATCAAGCAAGCCACCCAGAAGGCTACACTTTGCTTCTCTTGCTGTTATGGGATATATAGTCATTGAGAGCCAGAGTGATGCAAGTCAACGCACGTCATTCCCACCATGGGACGAAGGGCTTGGGCAGCTTGGTAGGGAGCTTCCAGGAAGTGCTTGTAGAGTTTGATCCAAGACCCTGAAGTGACAGCCTGTGACAGGCATTAAGTGTGCCTACACAGAATGCCAATACCCTTGGTCGCCTAAACTGAGGATACTCTAACAAAGGGCTCCTCGTAGAGGCAGACAACCATTCAGATCAGAATGGCTGAAATGACCCCCGTGGCTCTTTCCTGTGCTAGCACCCCGGGACTTCACGGTCCTATAGCGTTAGAGAACTGCCCAAGGGCTCTCACCTGGAGGGGGTGCAGGGGGCCCCAGAGCCACCTCCAGGGGATCTGGAATTCCTATATGCTCAAACATTGGCTATAGACTGAAAGGACATTATAAACCAGAAAGATAGCACTATTTTTCATGTGTATGTAGATGCTATTGTGGTTTGATTAAAAGCTTTACTGAATTCAGAGTAGCTTTTCTTATCAATCAACCACACTGAAAAAAATGCAACTTCTATTAACTTGGGGCGGGGATGGTATTAAAAATATTTTGACTTGGGGGTCCCTGGGCTTGAAATGGTTGGGGATTTCTAGTCCGTTGGCCCTGAGTTTACAGATGAGAAAGCATTTACCCTTCTTGGAGACAGAGAAGAGTGGCATGGATGTTGCACATGCCCCCATTTGTACCCAGAGGGAAGCTAAATGGAGCTCCTGTCTTCCTAAAAGGTTAACTGCTCTCCTCCTCATCCCCAATAATTTCCCTGTTAAACTCTTTCTCAGCAGTACCTTCAAAGATAAACAAATTGTCACCAATTCTGTATAACTGTAGGGGTCCAAATTAATGATTAATGAGGTTTTTCTCTCTCTTTGAGATCTGGAAATAATCTGGCTAAATGTACTCTGAAAATCGGTTAGGAAAGAGAAAAGCAACTTGGTGTTTCTGCTCAATTTGCAGAGTTTAGGAGTACAAAAGCCGCAGCCACTCCTATCTCCCCCATCAGCTCACCCTACTCCACCCCCAGTCCTCAGAAATCTAATCCCACCTCGACAGAGTGACCTTCACAAACTGGAGTTCCGACAGCACTCAGGTCATTTTAACCTATTCTTCTCAAAGAGGAGGTGATACTTCCAGGATGAGAAAGAGCCTACCCGGGACACAGCATTGAGTCTTGGCGATGAGTATCTTCTTCCAGATGGGGTTCAGGCTGATTAGGCATCAAGTAAATCAAATAAAGAAATAAACGAAGGGACAGGCACTCTGAAAGGCATGGAGTCTGAATGCCAGCTGCGGAGATTGTCTCATCTTTGTTGTCTCTGTGGTACCGTCTCATTACTCTGAGTACTCCGGTAATCTCCAGCATTCTTCCAAAAGGACTCCCCAATCAAATCTTCAAATTTATGAAGATGCAGTTGTAAAATGCATCTTTGATGTTTAGAACATCAAAGGATGAGGCTACCTAGACAAGAGGAGAATGTACCTCTGGACCCCTTTGATCCATGGTGACAGGAGAGGGGTAGGAGATGGAGGTAACCAAAGATGGATCATTACTATAATTGGGGCAATCTTTTTAAATCTTAGTGAAAACTTCTTTCTCTCAGAGTTAGGTCTGGACAGGACAGTTCAGCTGACATCCACTGGCAGTGAGTTACCTGGATACTGGGGCACAGAGAGCATGATGGGTGTTTGGATAAACACACATAAAGTGGAGATGGATAGGGGAACACAGGATACAGCCATCTAGGGGACATTTAGACCAATGGCCTAAATGCATTAAGGCTTGTAGGGCAGTGGGGCTCCCCAGGACTCACACCCTAGCTTTGACCAGCCCCATTCCCAGCATTCACAAGGTGCCCTACCTGACGCCAAGCCCACCTCCATAGTTGCATGCAGTGGGACAAAGGACATCAGCCTGAGAATACAAGACATGACTCCTCACAGACACCACCCTCAGTCCTTAGACTTTTTCTCTGAACCTGGCCCAATCTACAACCTTATCACCCAGTCCTCCATCCTGGGTCAGCTGCCCTTCTCTCCATCCCCACCCCTACCCCCACCCCTGGCCTTGCTCACAGTGCTTCCTGGCCCTCAACCCTCAACCCTCTTCTTCCTCAACTCTGCATATCCAAATACCATCCACAGGAGACCCAGCTCAGGCCCCCGGCCCCCTCCTCCCCCTTCAGGGCTTGGTACCAGGCACACTACACTCCTGTAGCTTACAGCCTGGCTACACAATCCCACACTGATCGCTCCCCATATTGCACGGACGTCTTTTCCACATATTTAGTTCATCTTTCCAGTACATCTGCAAGCACCTTGAAGGTGAGGTCAGGTCCTAAGCTGAACTAGTCAGTTCCTTTTGGGAACTGATTTTAGACAAAGTGCTTCTACTTGTCTCAGACATGTCACTGAGGTGAAGTGAAGAGCAGACAAAAAAAAGCTATCTCCACGTGGGGGCAACTTGTGGCTATTAACTTTAATGGGGCTTCCCTGGGCTCTCTCAGAGGATAGATCCCAAAGACATATGCTTATGTGATGACTGAGGGAAAATCAATCCTGCCACAGTGGTTATTAGGCTGACTCCATTTGGAGTGACAGAGGTTAACGTATAGGGCACCATCTGATTTAGGGCATTAATAATTAAATAAGAAAATGCCCCTGGTTTCACTTCGGAGGAAGAGAACATGTAAATAGATCAGCAGGTTCCCTTCCCTCTTGGCCATGCTTCCTGCATATTAAGAAGCAGAGGAAGGCAGCAGAGTTCCAGAGGTGGAGAAATTTCTTTCCCCATTGGGGTATATGTATGCTTTATACCAAATGAACTGGGCATTGGCGTGGAGAGAAGGCAGCCAGGAGGTGAGTCACTCATACCTGCCCACAGGTGTAGGCAGTGTGCACACTTGCTATGGCCTGAACTGACCAACTGAGCACTCCTGAAGCACCACCTGCCTAGCCTGGGCTTGGCTGTGGAGGACACAGAGAAATTACACATGTCAGCTGCAGTCTCTTTGAGGAGCCTAAGGCAGCTAGTGGTTAAGTCCCACTGAGGGGCCTGTGGAAGACTCTGTGGAATGAAGGGAACTTAAGAGGGACAGAATATGGGAAGGTAGAGGGCAAAGAAAGAGCATTTCTTGGGCAGGTACAGCATAAGCAAGGACATGGAGGCCAAAAGGTGCAGGTGGTATTGGAGGACTGGGCAGCAGAAGGCTTGCACTGTGGAGCAGTGGTGGGAAATGTGGGACACTGTGGGAGGTGTTTCCAAAATTGGGTCCTAGGGAACAGTAGTTCCATGAGATGTTGATAGAAATCTCCCAAACAAAGGTTTCCATGAGTGAATAAATTTAGGAAATGCTGCGTACTATGTCCTCAACTTAAATACCCACTGTATATCTTAGCATACTTTAGGCTTGGAAAAGATCTGAAGTAGAGACCTCTTTACTTTGTTTCACCCAGTGTTTCCCACAGAGCTCTTTCTAGTGACCACTCCAGGAATAGAAGTCGTCAGGATACCCATTTCGAAAACTCTGCTCCTCTCTTTCAAGGTCAAGTCTGAAGGAGGGC
The DNA here is from genome assembly GCA_028627145.1 of Eidolon dupreanum. NCBI lineage: Eukaryota > Metazoa > Chordata > Mammalia > Chiroptera > Pteropodidae > Eidolon > Eidolon dupreanum. Next base: position 37,046,752 of record CM053509.1, on the reverse strand, counting down.
TGGTCCTGTCAATCTGCTTCCTTAGAGTTTGTATTCACTTTATTCTAACACACTCGAGGGCTTTCTGTGCCTGGCAGGTAGTGTTAAAGAGAATCTGCCACTGGGTAGTTAAGAGACACTGCCATCATAGCAAAGGATCCCTCCTCCCTGCCTGGACCTTGGCTCTGGCCTGGGCTGGTGCTGCAGGCTGAGATCTTAGAGATGGTGACATCCTCTGGAGGCCCTTGCCTTCTGCTGGGACCCTGCCATCAGCAGCACCTGTAGAGTTCAGAACACATGGGAAGACACCAGCTGCTTATATTAGCCAAGATGCATAAAACTAGGGTAGAGGGCAGACAGACAAACAGATGGCCTCTGCCCTGGGATCCATTGTTATGACCTCACGGTCCATCTGTGCAAAAATCCTCCCCCACCTGCTTTGCTTCCACCACCTGCCTAGTCCTCCCGACTGTGCCAAAATCTTTAAACTGGAGCCTGGTCCACATACCTGGAACCTGCTTTCTGTCTATCCCAATCTCTTCCAGGGAGCCTCCCTTCTCAACAAATTTGTGTTAGTGGCAGGGATGGCAGTGGTCAGGCACTATTTTGGGGGCCCTGGGAGATTTCTACTCATATATTACTGGGAACCAATCAATAATGGTTGCTTGGAATGCTATGCTGAGAAACTGGGGCTCAGTGGGAGAGCATGCCATGATTGATTAGTAATCCCTGTCATAGGCACTGAATGGGAGAGGAACACTCAGATGCCATGCACTTGCCATCCCTGTCCTAAATTGCTGAACAGCTGTTACTAGCTTTGGAAATTTTTCCTTTCATATATGAACTATCTAGATGTAGTCTTGGCTCTTCCAGCTAGCCTTAGAACCTGCATGTCATTTTCTTTCCCTTGATATCACACTTCACAAGGATAGGGGTCTTGGTCTGTCGTGTTCATTGCTGTCACCAGCTCCCAGAGCATTGTCTGCATGGAGAGGGGGCTCGATACAACTTTGTCAACTGATTGTTGACCCTATAGCCAGCTACTTCCTTGATCTCAGCCATCCTGAGCCTCAGGATCAGCCACTATGCTTGTGTTTGACCTGACAGAGGCCAATGAAGATGTGTCCCTACGGCAGGTCATACTGCAGGGGGCATTCCGCACTGTGTTAACATTGCACCGCTGAGACATCAATCAGTTGGCAACGGATACAGAGGGCACTGTGACATCCTGAGAGTGATTCAGACTCCTGCCTGGGCCACCCCATGAGCACCAGGGTACGTCTGCTCCAGGAACCAACACAAGGTGGGCATTGAAGCCCATTCAGTAGCTCAAGCTGCAACTGGGGGCTGACTGGTGTTCCAAGCACCTCATTAAAAAGCGCTTTCAGGCTCGGAAAGCAACAAATGCAAACCCCGAAATGGGACTGATGAAACAAATGCCTCAAATTCCTCCCAGCATGTGGGTGTATAGAGAAAGATTTCTATCTTCTATTTATAGAACATACACACACACACTCACACACACACACACACACACACACACACACCTGTTTTTTTTTTTTTTTTTTCTGAATAAAACAAAAAAGCCAAGTTTACTCATAAGGGGGCAACACCAAGGTGATCATCCTGTCTAGCAGACCTTGCCCTTCATCTGCCCGCTGTACTCTCAGCTGGCTCCCAGTCCCCAGCCCCTCTCTGTTTACTGCCCTTGCTGGGCCTGATTAGTGTGAGATGAAAGAGGAACTGCGATCAGCCCATAATTAAGAGGCTTCACCCTTTGCCTTGATGAAGCCTCCAGCCCTCCAGCAGCCCCTTCAGGGGCCAGGTTTATGTGGAATGCTTTCTAATCTTTGCACTTAAGAAAAAAAAGTTTAAAAGTAAATTTGCAGCTCTTAATCATCCAAGAGTGATTCCTTGACTGCAGGAACACATCCCAGCACCAACATGGAGTCCCTGCCAGGTGCCTCCCCACCAGATAAATAGAGAGGATTATAGTTCCCTCCTGAGAAATAGTAAATGTCTTCCTCTGAGTTGGGGGCTCCATCACCCTAATAAATTCTGCTTTCTCCTTGCCAGGGGAAGCCTCAGGCTACAAATCCTAAAAATGGCACCAGAGAGGCTTGCAGCACCCATTAATCAGGGTCAGACGACTGTCCTGTCCCCTGCACCCTCAAGCCCTATAGAGACCAAATGGCTGGGATGTGTCCCAGGGTACATGGGGGTGGAGGGTGGGCTCAGGGTATAAAAACTGCCAAATTAATAAAGCATCCACTTCCCCCACGTTGTGCACAGCCTCTGGGCTCTGGGCCATCAACCCTCCACGTCCCAAGCAGACAGCAGCTGTACCCCCAGCCTTCAGGCCCTCTTAAAGGAAAGGAGAAAACTTATCTGTGTTCTTAAGCCATTCCATTTCTCACAGAGCAATTATCTCCATCTTTCCATTTCTTTGCAAATCAGGGCACACTCAGCTGGCCTGGACAAACCCTGAGGCTGTCCGTCCCTCCCCCGCTACCCAGCCAACTCCAGGACTGTCTGCTTCCCGCCCCCATCCTCTCCCAGAGCTGTAGCGTTCTCAGACTATGGGAGCCCCGGTGCCTTGGCATTAAATCAAAGCCACATACACAAAACTGCCTAAGACAAATCAATCACTCAGGGCTGTGAAATCTGGTGGGGATTAGTCCCCAATTCCTGCCTACTCTGAACAAATAAATATTCCTCAGACCACAAGTGTCTCGAGAAAACAGCACTGATGGACAGGGCTCTGGAGATCCAATCACTCATCATTGGAAGGTCAAGTCTCCCACTGGGCTGAGCTGTGAAAATGATGGGCTGGATAGCAAGTCACGTGGTATCAGACTGGGAGCATCAACTATCCCACAGGAGGGGAAACTGCCCCTAGGTGACATGTTGGGAGTAGGGCTCAGGTGAAGGGATTGGTGGAATGGGACTAAACTGGACTCGAATCCCGACTCCACCTTACCGACTACATAACCTAGATAAAATAATTTACCCGCTCTGCAGCCGAGTGTTGTGCATCCATCACATTAGGTAAGACCAACTTCACAGAGCTATTAGTGTTTGGCCCAGCATCTGGCATGTAGAAGGTACTCAGTAAATTATTAGTTTCCTCCTGACTCATATAACCTACCTCAAAGATCCTTCCAACCCTATAACTCTGACTTCCAGAATTTCTAAGAAGCTGAGGGAAAAATATTGATGGAAAAATCTTTTGCTAGAAAACCTAAGCTTGACTGTATGGTGACTCCTGTGTCAGTCTTAACAATACAATTATCAAGACCAGTCTCATCTTCCATCCATCCACTCAGCAAACATTTATTGAATACTTACCAGTCATGTAGACACACAGACCACTCAAGCAGGGCCCTGCTCCAAGACCAACCCAAAAACCTGCCGGAGGGTATGTGGGAACACCATGAAAGGGCAGTTAACCCAGGATGTGGCTTAATTCAAAACAGTGAGGCCTTTCTCTGGCAGGAAGCCTCAGGCAAGTGTGATGGGAAATCAGAGACCTTTGTAGGATCGATGCTTAATGTCCCCTGTAGGTCCCCCACACATTGAATCTGGCCCATCTCTAGTCCCGTTGCCTCTGAATCTACTCCTGATCAGGCTATCTCCACTGAAGGGAAACCAACCTCGTTCACAAGCTTGTCCAGCCTCCCAGCTCCATTACGTCAGGACTCACTGCAGCTGCACTTCCTCTGTCCCCTGGGTCTTCCCCACTGAGTTACAGCTCAGCTCAAGAGCAGCTCAGCTTCCCACAGGAGGATTCTGCCCCTCTGTCTGCTAAGTCACTAACTTGCTATGTGGCCTGAGAAAGGTAGCTTTCCCTCCTTGAGCTTCACTCTCTGCTTGCCCCTGATGCTGGGGTCAAACTGCATTGTCCCTAACGCTGGGGTCAGACTGCATTGTCTTTTGGATGCTTCCAGCCCTACAAGCTCACTTACAATGTGTCTCCTTTCCTTGTCCTTCCCCTCCTCACATTCTCCTCTCACTTCATCCTCCTCCCAACCTTGGGTTTGCCCCATCTCCCAGCAGCAAGGAGATAAAGCAGAAGAGGCAGGAGAAATGGATTCTAGTCTTGGATCCTGGAGAACTCATTTCACTGTTCTGAGCCTACTTTTCCTCTTTGACTACATGGGAAGAAGAGGAGAACAGGTTCTCATGACAATTACACTGCAGCTCAGTACTGTAAATGTAGGTATCAGTGGCACTGTGACAGTTGGGACTCTTAGTTCTTGCCCACCTCTCTGTCCTATCCTTGGCACCCTTTTGAAGACTGGCCTCTTGTTTTGTCCTCTATTCCAGCCCAGTGTCCACACCAGGGCAGCCTCTGCCTCATTACACCTCAGAGACCACCACTCCCCCAGTGAGGAGCTAAACAGGAGAGCCTGGCTGTCAGCCTGCAGATATGGCATCAGACTAGCACAGCCTCTCCAGGTTTCCTTCTGGAACCTTCCTTATGTATCTAGACCAGGAGACTCTGAAGACAGATATCAATTGTCCCAAAACCTCAAGGGTCCTACACCTATGCACTGATAGTAAAAATGTACATTGGTATGTTCTGGAAAGCAGCTTGGTAATACATAACAACATATTTTAATGTATATCTTTAACCCAGCATTCCACTTCTGCAATTTAATTTTTAAAAATTAACCAAGGCCAAAATTAGGTCAAGAATGTTTGTTGCATCATCTCTTAATAAAGAGATATTTGTTGCAGCATAAAACAGCCTAAATGCCTAAATCAGTGGAGTCCTTGCTAAGTAAAGTCTACCATGTTTGCATGACAAAATATTATGCAAATGTTAAAAATATTGACGTGTAGAAAAACATGGAAGCCTATATACTAGAGCATGAATACTGTCATCTTTGGGGGCAACAATATCATAGGACTTGCTCTACGTCAAACTTTCATGTTATATGAGTGCTCCTTACAATAAGCATTATCCCTATAATTGGACAAGCAAAGATATTTTAAGATAATATATGTTAAATTCAGATGTATTATTATGTGAAAAACACAGGTTACAAAACAGCATAAACATTATAATCACTTTTGTATAAAATGTTGTATGTGTGTATGTATTGGTGTTTGTGAATTGAGAGTGATGAAGAATAGAAAGATGTCCAAGAAGATGTTAAAAACACTGACACAGATATCTGGGTGATGATATCTTAGCTGACTTACTTTCTTCTCTATACTTGCTGTATGTTCCCATTTTCTGTGATGAGCTGTTCTCAATTTTAAAATCTGAAAAACCACGATAAAGCCACCTTCATTTTGAAAACAAAAAGACAGGGCCCTTTGGGCAGCTCCCCAATTGCTTACCCTCCTCCTGGCCCAGATTCTCCCTGACTGCTCTTTGGGGTGCATTTTCTCAAAGAGCAAAGATTCACTGAGCCCTCAGCCTACTACTCCCAGGGACACAGGCCACTTCATGAAGCTTCCCAGGCAGCCCTTGGAGCCAAGCTGGGGGGAAACTACCATTACAATTGTGTGGCATGTGTCTATGCTGTGATTATATTCATTCTGTGATGAAAAACATTATGCCATTTCAAAGACCCAAAATGATCTTACGACACAAAAATGGATGGATAACGTACGATTTTGTCAGCTCTATTCAGTATAATAAATGAATCAGGTATTCCGATTTTAAAAGAAATTTATTGCAGCCCTTTGTCAATGACACTGATGAATTCTGGCTTGCAGCCCAATCAGGTTGGCGTGGGGCGCTTCACCTAATTCCCCGGACCCCCACCGACTCTGTTCCTCCAGGGATAACAAGCACCTGGAGCCCTGGACTCCTTTCCTGGGTCCTAATCTCAGCCTGCCTCTTATCAGTGTGTGACCTTGGGCAGGTCCATTAACCTCTGGGAGTCTCAGCTTCCTCCTCTGTAAAAGTGGGAATAGTAAGAAAACCTGACTAACAGGGCTCTGAGAAGCCAAAGAGATCAGCTTATGAGAAGGGCCTGTAAACAGTAAAACACTGGGTAAAATATGGTCATTGCCCTCTTGCTAGGGGCTGGGAGAATGTATATACACCTGAGGAGTGTGCACAGAGAAAGAACAAGTTTGTTAGGGTCCTCCAATAAGGACTACCTCCTTGGAGTGGGGCAATTCTTCTATAACAGAGAGAAAAGGACTGAAAATGAATTTCGATAAGTTTGAAGTTTGGCCCAGCTGACCCACAGTCTAAGCTAGAGATGTTTCCAGGACTGGAACCGGAGGCCAACTTGTCTATGTTTCTAGTCTAGGCTGTGTCTGACAACCACCTCTGTAGCCGCACACGTCTGTGATAAAACAGTTCCTCTGAACTCTGTTTCCTAGAGTAGTGAGAAGCTCACTCGCCTTCCACAGCATCAATACCCCTTGCCCCCCTTCCCAAAGGAAGGAACCACTAAAATAGAACTATGGCAGATAAAAATCTGTCCTTCATCTCCCCAGGTTTAATTTGCAGAATGGCACACGACTCCCAGATTCATTGTGTTCCTGGTCTGATTATTCGTTGTTTATTTCAGGATTTTCCAGGAAATTGTTCATTAAGGATAAAAGCACCTGCTTACTGTAAGGGAACATTACACAAAGGCTCTGGCATGGGGGCCTGGGAAGAACATTAATTAATGAAGTGAAACTGAACAAACATCCTATAAATTAAAGGTCTAAAAAGAAATGTCTGGCATTTAGTGGATTAGGGGAGAGGGCTTGAAATAAAACGTCATATTTTTAGACCACAGTGGTGTTAAAATAAAAAAAAATGAGAGGGAAAAAATTACAAAAGGTGGCAGAGGTAACGATCTATTTCTGGAGCAACTAAAGTCTGTGCTTCCATTAAGAGAATTATAAATCAATTCTGTTTTGTCTGGGGGCATATATGCACGGTGTGTGCTAAATTAAAAAGCTTAACATGTCAGAGCAGCTACTTCTGAGCATTCCATGGAACAATGCTGGCTGAGGCATTTAGGCCCGAGAAAGGCATGGCCATAATAAGAAGAGGAAGTGAGGAAGATTTGAGTTAAGTCACTGCATTAGGCCCAGCTGAGCACAGGCCATCCTGAGCACCGGTATCCAAAAATTAATGTAACCAAACCCCCATTAAATGGAATGCCACCAAAGAAGCTGACCACGCCCACTGGTGTCCCTCAGGCTTGGTTCTCATTTGATGCTTCTCCACTGCAGAGCCAGTAAGATTTTTTTTTTCCTTCTCCTGAAAAGCAGTTTCCGAGGCTAGCTTCTGTGTCAACAATTTATTCATCTTCATTTCTCCCACTTCATGCCCGCTCCTGAACAAGGACAAGGCCCTTAGTAACGATGACCCGGAAATCATGCAAAATCCCGATAAAGCCAGGGAGATTGGATCCCACTCATCATAATCCACTTACCAAGGTAGGAAAGGAGAAGGGCACAATTGCGAAAGAGTTTTTGGTAGCAGGCCTTGGAACCACAAAAAGGTCTTCTCTGCTTAACTTCCAACTCAACAGGAAATTCAGGAATCTGGTCCTCCCATTCCTCAAGACAGAATGAAAGTGGGGCAGGGACCCCCTCTGACTCCAGCTTCTCCAGTTGCTTCCTGCCCTTTCCCCAGGCAGGCCTGGCTGTGAGGCACTAACCTCCCTTATGCTGAATCACCGCTATGTAGAAAATGGGAAGCTTGTGCCAAGTCTGAACCATGCTTCCCCAACGTTCTAATTCTGTGGTGTGCCCACAAATTTCTAAATTTGCCATAACACGTACAGGGACTCGGTGAGGTAGGAAGACCAGGAGGCAGGCCAAAAGCTTGCTAAACCATGGTAGGCTTCTGACACACAGATGTTTGGTTGTGCCAAGAGGGGGAGAAGCAAAAAAAAGGGAGTGGGAGGATAGAAGTTGGGTTTGGGGGCCTGGGGCTTAAAGTTTGAGTTCAAGTGAGCATTGGGTACTCATGCCATATTCAGTACACTGAGAACACTTACTAAGATTATTCTGTAGATATGCCTTGTTGGATAAGAAATTGGATATGGACTAAGTCAAACAGTGAATATTCAGTTCACTCGCCAACCAGGGAGCAGCTCACTGAGCACAAGAAGAAAGCAGGTAATGAATGGTTCCTGAGAGCCTACCCTGTGCCAGGCACCCAGCCCATCTCACTAGTCTTCACAGTGGCTCTGTGAAGTAGGTATTATGATCTCTGTTTGCAGGTGATGAAAGGAGGTTCACAGTTTGGAAGTGGATGAACTAGATCTGAATTTGAGACTACCTGCTTGTCCAGCACTATGCCTTTCAGACTTAAGAGCCTGTGTGTGTGTGTGTGTGTGTGTGTGTGTGTGTGTGTGCGCTTGTGTGTATTTACATGTGTATGTATGTGTGTGCATGTGTACACATGCACGTACATATATGTGTACATGTCATGTATGATGTATTGGGGAGGGGTGGGGTCATCTCTTTGGATCAAAGTTTCCTCCATGCTCACAAATTTGAGCAGAAGAAGAGAGGACACTATGCTATTATGAGAAAAGGACTGGCTTCAGCTAGCTGTGTGACCTTAGGCTAGTCTCCTACCTTCTTGGTGCTTCATTGCCCTTTATTAGCTGAGAGGAAGTCTTTCTTAGCCAGCATTCCTCATCTGAACCACAGAATCCAGAAAATAATTCAGGCACTATTTTCTCAATTCTCCCAACAATGGTACATAATCCATACTGTTCTAGATGCACAGCAGAAAAGCCCATTACATACTGTGGATGGCATAGGGCATTAGGGATGAATTCTCTCTTGAACCTAGCTGAGAAGGTATTAGAGAGTCTTTAAGGTCTCTATGGCTCTGACTCCACGAGATAGGTGGGGAGGCTGTGTGCCTCTGCTACAGGAGCTGTGCAGGGAAATGTTCCTGAGTATAGCCAAGGCTGCAGGTGAGGGCGCCAGACCCCCCGGACCAGATTATCTTAATTTACAATGTCTACTGTGTTTCCTTTGTGTCATCCCTTGGCCTACCTACTGCCTTTAAATGTGCCAACCTTGCTTCAGCTGTGCTTTGAGGAATAAGGGAGAGGTTGGGGATAGGCTTCTAAGGGAATAAGCCCTACCTCTCATTCTCTACCCTCAGTGCTAGCTTGGGGCACGGGGCAGCAATAACTGCCAAGAGATTTGAATGGGATCAAAAATTACACACGGGACCCCCCCTGCATCTCCCCAGCCCTCAGAGAACATGGAGTTTCTTCTATTATGGAAGGGGCAAGTTTCCTAGCAAGACAGAATAGTATTTTGTGTCCCAGGAAGGAGCAGGGCCCTCCCCATTCTGGGCCCCACCCAGAAAATATTCTAATACCTTAAAAAGTGAGAGCACTCCTAGTCCTTCTTCACCTTCAGCTCTCCTTGGAAGCCAGATGGGGGGATGGGTGGGAGGCAACAGAGAAGGGGCAGTGCACTGGGGAATTCTGCAGCCACCTCCCCACAGCTCTCAAGAAACATCTGGCTCAGCAGTAGCCCTGGCAACATCTTTGCATCAAAAGACATATCTAGACAGAACAGGCGCGTGCCAGACTCTGGATCACTCCAGAAAGTGGAGATGAGGATAAAATCACCCCTAGGGAGGAAGGCAGAGGAGACATTTATTTCAAACCAATTTCATCCACTGTGGAGCAATCACTAAAGCCAAACGGTAGAGCTGTGCATCTATGTGTCAGCATATAAATGTGGGAAGAGCGGGTGAGCAAGCAAGCAAGTGCAGCCCGCAGCCTGGAGCAGCTGCTGTGAGGGGACAGAATCTGCTGGTGAGGCTGGCTACGGGATCTGACAATGGCCTCAGCTGAGCACCCTAAAAAAAAGGCTAGGGGCAGAGAAACCCAGCACGAGGTGTCTCACCTAGGTCTGCCAATAGTTGGCTGTGTGACCCTGAATGAGTCACTGCCCCTCTCTGGGCTGCTTCCTGATAAGGAGAAGCTAGAATCACTTCCCAAGTGAGAGGTCTTGCCTGAGGAGAGGACATGGTCTTAAAGGCCAGAGTTTGCACTTTCCAGCATCACCCATCATCTATAAGACCACGGGAAAACTCTTTAACAGCTTCTCTGGGCCTCAGTTTCTCCACTGATAAAAGGGCATTGACTGACAGTCCTATAACTTTAGAGACAAATGTAAACTCTAGCTGAGGTCCCTCACAGCTCCTTAGAGTGGTTCTAAACAGTGGTTCTCTGCAGCAAGAGCAGATGGCAGGGAGGAGAGCTCCCTCCCAGTGCTCTCAGCACCTGGCACAGAGCCAGTGACTGGATCGATGAATCAAAGAGCAGTCTTCTGGTTTTGCATGAGGAACTGAGCCTGAGAAGAGAGAGACTTGCCCAAGGTCGCATAGCTGACAGCAGACAGAACTAACATTAAATCCAGGTCTTTGGACCCCAAAATCCAGCACCCCTCCCACTCCATATGCTTCCAGAAAGGGGAAGGGAGGCCCTTGAGCAGAGCCTCCTTGGGGGCAAGCAAGGGGACAGGGGAATGGTGCAATTCCCCTGGAGGCATGTTGGATTCTGGGCACCTTGAATCTACCGGTCCCTCAGTCAACCCCCGTGTCTGCTGCCCTTCTAGCCCATTCACCCAGCCCTGACTCAAGGGAGCCTTCCTTCCCTTGGGTACAGAGAGAAGGACTGCAGTCACTGTCTCTCCCTGACACCAGTAGGAAATCTTCCAGAATTTAACTTTCTCTGCTGAGAAGCAACAGCCTGATCCCACTCCTCTCTGCCCTGCTTTTCCGGGCCCTGAGAAACTATTTTCCCCAGCCCTCTCTCCCAGGATTGGCAGGACGGACATCTTCTGCAGTCTCCCCAACCTGAACAATCCCTCACCTTCTTGTGGGCTTTTTGCAAAGCATGACCTCATCCTGTCTCATTTGATGCTGGAAGAGCCCACGGAAGATGAAGAGCCTGAGGTGGAACCCGGGGAGGAGTGGGGAAAGGCCCAAAGTTTCAGTAGCAGAGTAGGGGCCCGGTGGCACAGGAACAGAAGACTGACACTTGTCTAGAGGTGGTAATAGGCGCCTCACGCTTTCCTCTGGCACCTCCCAAGTCCCTGGGACACCGCGAAGGGAGAAATCAAGGTGCCTCCACCAGAGACCTCAGGGCAGGGTCTGTGGCTCCCCCAGTGGGTGACAGGCAGGGGAGGTCACTCATTCCAGGCAAGACATCTTACTCCCCTCTCCCAACACATACACATGCTAAATAGTGATATCAACCTTGGTTGCACACCTAGGGACATTTTTAAATATCCATGCTTGAGACCTTACTTTATGCCAATTAGAACTAAATTTCTATGGGTGGAGCTTGGGCATCAGTATTTTTTTTTTTAAGCTTCCCATTGATTCTAATGAGCAGCCTGGGTTGAAAACCACCCAGGAGGTCTCCCTGAGGGCAGGGACTGGGACCCCGAGATATAATCCTATGCAGAGCATGACCTTATCCCATTTTTGTCTCCTTCTCCCTTCTCACTCCAGCACACAGGTATCTGGACTGGGTATCCCCTTCCTGCCAATATCCTGGTTCTGCCCTGGACTTACAGGGCTCTTCTGCCCATCAAAGTGTTATTGGGTGGCAGAAGCAGGGATCTGCTAAGCTGTTAGTGAAGTTGCCTGCCATCTCCAAGAAACCATCCAGGTCCAGGTGAAAAAAGAGGGCAAAGTTGCTGTACCAGGAATGCTCATCAACCCCTCCCCACAGCACATCAGACACAGGGCAGCAGGGCTTGTAGTTCCCCTACTTAACCATGCCAGGGCTGGCACAAGTGCCGTGGGTACCAATCAACACGCCTGAGCCCAACTATAGATGGGGAATGAGCAAAGCTTTACCAGCACCCCAACAAGCAGGTGCCATAGCATCCACGGCTGATTCCATTCATGGAACAACCCTGTCGCTCTTCTCTCCACCATTTATCTATTCCACCATTGTTTACTGAGCACCTCTGATGTGCCAGGCACTGAGGAGACAGCAGTGAACAAAGTGGATGCTGTTTCTCCCCACAGAGCTTAGTCACCATTGCACAGGTTGCCTGCCCATCACCGGGCAGTGGCTGAGCCAACTCAGGTCCTCCGGCATGACAAGCCTTGCTGTATGACCACCAATGCTCCTTCTGCCCAACTCCACAGTGAAAAGCCGTGGGGACTCTCCTGCAAGAGCAGAGTTCACTTAGAGAAGGCCAGAGCCAAGTGCAGGCCCAGGTTCGAGAGCCCTGAGATCCCCCATCTACTTATGTCCTGCCCTCCCTCCCATTTCCTCCTCTAATGAAAATTCTGAGAGCTGCAATGAAGTTCTCCTTAATAAGCTCTCGTTAGAAACATGCTAATGGGGAGGAAGCTGATATCATATGCCCTGAAACCCCAAAGGGAAGAGGCAAAAAAATTCAATATTGAGTTTTGTCTCATTTCAAAGCCACTTTCAAAGTGGCCATAAATCTTCCGTGTGATGTGACATAACAAGGAGCTGCCAGCAGCTCAGGCATTAAAAATAAGCAGTTGCCAGGTGCTGAACTGAATGCATTTGACTTTCTAGTCCTTACCACATGGAGAAGAAAGGGGCAAACTAGGTCCAAGGCACAGGCTGACCTGTCCGCACAACCTGCGGGCCCTGAGGCGGAGCTTGTGGCTGTGAGAGGCTGCGGGATGTGCCAGAATTGCTGGGCTTGGGAATCAGCCAGGCTCACCTCAAATCCCAGACTACATGGGGCTCTGGAACAAGTCCCTAATGTGACCAAACTTCAGTTTCTAGCTGTGAGACTGGCAACATGTACCTGGGAAGATCATGTGCGGGTGTCTTCTGGCATATGGTGCAGTGATGTAGAAAACGCACGCTAGAGTCATCTGGTCTGAATCAAGATTCAGCTCAGTTAATTACTAGCCAAGTGACTTTGGATAAATGACTTAATCTCACAGGCTGTTTCCTCATCTGCAAATGGAGATGGTAATTGTATCCATTGTGAAAATTAAATGAGGTAATTATACACAGTATTGAATACAATGTAAAAAAATCAACAAATATAACTGCTATCACTACTGAGCACATAGTAAACAGTAGCTACTGTTCATATGGCTGTCTCCTTCAGTTTTCCCATGCTCCTCTTCACTGCCAATGATAAAAACCGGAAGGCGTTGTCTCTTATCCTTTCTTGTTTTTCATTTTCTGGGTAACTTTGGGAAACTGACTTAACCTCTCAAGTTCTTAGCTCTCTATTCTATAAAGTGAGGATGATAATTCCTACTTTAATCTCTCTGGAGGTGGGCTGTAAAAATCACAAAGTTAATGCAAGTGAAAGGGCTTTGAAAATGTATAATAAATGACACATGTGTGGGGAATTAGCACATTGACCTCCAGCAACAAGGCTGTTCTAGATGCCACAGCTGGCCTCTCCTCTCCAGGCCGCAAAGGATAGTCTCTCTCAAGACCTCAGGGGAAAAAAGTCTACATTTCTTCCAGACAACAGTGACAGCTAATCACAACTTTTAATTCCTACAGATTTCTAACTGAAGTCTCTCTTACCGGCTGCTGGGAAGATGCATGTCTTCTTGCTCTGTCCTCGGGAGAGACAGAGACAAGCCATGGTTACCATTTGGGCAGGAGTTCCTCACAGTCTAGAACAGTTTATTTTTATTTCCAATAAGACACAGACTGCTACTTGGCCCTACAGTGCCTGAATTCATGCAGTTTGTGCCAGGTATGACTTGCTACTCCCTCCTCCATCCAATGAAAGGAATCCCCTGACTGTATCAATGTCAAGCTGCTATCGAGTTTCTAGTGCTTTCTCTCAATTTCTGAACTTATTTCACTGTTGACCCAACAGCTTGTGGGCTGGCATTAGTCCCTGCAACACACTGAGCAGCCTGACGGCAGTGGTAGCAGAGAACAAAGTGGGGTTCACAGAGCCTGGTCCTGTGTTGTTTACAAAAATCAGCACCTTCTCATGGAATGTCACATCTCCTCCTCACCCTCTTGGCCCCTTTTAGCCCATTTCCTCTGCCTTTGCTTTCTCTAACTACTTCCTATAGGTTCCCATGATGCTCCCACCTGAAAACTCGCTTCCCACTCCTGAAGCCATTCTTTCTGAGGCAGGCGTAATGAGAATACCCTTCCTGACCTGGGATTGAGGAGTGGATGGTGGCCAGTTCATAGCTGCTAGGTCTCTGGATTGCCCCTGAATCTCTTCAGCTGGCAATGAGACCCAAAGGTGAACCTCAGGCAGACATCTCACCTGTTCCAACTTTGTCCTCCCCAATGCCTGCTTCCCATGCCTATGCCTTAACAATCTGGTTACAGCCCTGGTCCCTGCTCCTATATTCTAACTCATTGCCCCTCTCCAATGGTGGCCCAGCCCAGAGTTCTTGTCAGCCTCCTAACAGGGACTAGCACCTTGCTCTTCATCCAATCATTCACTCAACACAGCAGCACCTAGTAAGTGCCAGACATCAGGCAAGGCCCTGGATACATATCAAGTCAGATGCTAACAGGAGAGAAAATAACATGTGAGAACAACTCTCCAGTACTGTGATAAGACCCAGAATCTGAGGCCATTGTCAAGAGATCTGGGGAGGGGCACTGGCATATATGCTGAGATCTCAAAGAGGCAGGAGAGTAAGCCAGGTAGGGCAGGAGTGCTGGGGCAAAGGGAGAAAGAGCAGGTGCACTTGAGGAAGTAAAACTGGCTCATCTAGCTGCAGCAGAGTCTGAGGCAGTGGCACTTGTTGAGCTGGAAAGGGCCAGTCCCAGAACACGACACACCGACACGCCTGTGAGCCATGACTCTGTCCTGAGATAAATGGGCAGCCGCTGGAAGGTTTCAAATAAGGGATCGATTTGGCCAGAGTTGCATTTTCAAAAGATCCTTTTCTAATTTAAAAATTTAAAAAGTGGAAAGGAAGTAAATCCTTGTTAAAAGGGAAGTAATGCAGGGTTTTTTATTTTTTTTTAAGATGGATGGATATCCACAGCACTGGATGTTTGACAGCCATCAAGAGGAATGCATGACAGTGACACTGGTTGAGTTGGAGGGTTTACCAAGAGGTACCAGGGAAGGGGATAGGTCAGCAGCTAGACAGTATAATTCTGTTTTTATAAAGCAAACAATCTGCAAACACACACGCATACATATTAGTATATGCTTGGAGCTATACGATATGGAAGGATGCGAGGGGGGTGTTGGCAGGGATTCCCTGAATGGGCCAGGTGAAGGGCATGATGCAAGGGAAGAGAGAGGAGGGAGGTGAGTTAAAGAAAGCTTTTTAAAGAATGGGCCAAAAAAAAAAAAAGTATGATATGATCCCATTTATGTGGAATTATTGATGTAGAGACCTTTAGGTCTCAGCTTATCTGTGCCATCCTCTGGCCAGTGCCCCTTCTCAGGCTCCCTTGGCAGTGGCCCTAGAATATAAAAAGAAAAGTAAATAACCTCCCACTGGCTGAGATATGGAGAAAAGGGATCAGATGGGGTGGGGGTGGGGCAGGAAGAATGGTGAGGAGGCTGCTACTATAGCCCTTGGGCACCATGAACCTCTGTGGTCAAATCTCCAGACCACACCAGCTGACCCCAGAGGCTGGCAGCCCTTCAGTCACTGTGCCCCCTCCACCTCACTCCTGTCTACCAAGCCATCACCACCCAGTAGCCTGGGAAGTCCCTCCACTTCTCTCCTGTCCAAGCTGTTGATGGGGGTGGGATTGGAGGTCTGGTGCCAGGTCACTGGTCACCTTCCCTCCCCAGAAGTGTCAGAATCTGACGAGTCCCTGTTAGAGCAGAAGCTGCTTGAGATACGAACCATCTCTCCCACAGCTTCACTCCCTCAGGGTACTGAATAAATAAATAATGACTGGTTCCTGGACAAGGCCATTCAACCTCCAGAGCTGTAAGGAGATGCTAAAAAGACCAGGCAGACGCCCGGGATAGGGGGGAACCGAGCGTCTGTACCCAATGGCAGTAGCACTCTCACTCACCTCCCTTTCCCAAATAACCACAACCACAGACACAGGCACCCTGGAGCTCCACCAATAGCGAGTGGCATCAGTAAACATTCCAGAAATGCCCCAAAAGTCACTTAAAAAAACTCTTCTGTGGCATGGTGGGCTGTAACGCCTGACGGTCTAAATGAACTTGATTTCTGATTCTACCTGGCCCTGTGAACTTCACAGTCATTTGACCTCTCTGATCCCTGGTTTCCCCATCTGTAAAGTGGGGATGTTAACAGGATCTACTCCAAGAGGTCACTGTGAGGACTGAATGAGTCAGGGGAGACATTGTTTTTAACTATTATCGGTGATGGTATTCATGATCTCTTCAGGCTAAATATATCTTCTCACCCCATCGTCATGCCCAGGTCCCTTCCAGAGCTGGACAGACCATACCTCCTGTCAGCATCACTCAGAATGCAGCCCACTGGGGTTCAGACAAAACTTATGAAGTGGAGAGCCAACTGTCACACAATTACAAAGGTTAATTGCAGAATTCAACAACAAGAGGGAGAGAGCTTAGTACACTCATAAATACAGACAATTAAGAAACAAGCATCATTTTGTAATTATGCTACTGATAGAAATCCACCATTCCACTTAGCAGTTTTAGAGCTGGGCGGGGAGCCCCCATCCCTGGGGGCTTCTCTGTCCCCATCAGGCCTTGGGAGCAGCACCAAGTGCTATGTTCTTCAGAAGCAGCAAGTGGCCTTGGGCCTCGAAGAATGCCCATCCCACTGTTCCCTTGAAGTAGTGCCCACCGGAGCCCCCAAGAAGTCAATTAACAGCATCTGACTAATTAAAGTGAGATGTTACATTTCATTCAGTCAGAGCTGAGGGAAGCAGCCCCCACGTCCCAACCAGCTCCCCCTTTCATGTGTCTCTGGGGAAACAAAGCTGCTCTGATCCCTTTGAAAGCTGTGGTCCCACCAGCCCCAGAGCAGGGGGCCGGGCCACCCAGGGGAGGATACCAGTTCAAAGCCAGCCTGGCGGACCTGGCGGGGTCCAGTTGGGATCAGGAATAATTAGGACATTCCAGACCATGAGAATCAATAACATAATTAACAAATATTGTGCTATTTCTCAGAATCTTGCTACGAATTATGCTGCCTTTGATCATACAATGTTCCTTGACTATTAATGACATGTAATGTTAATTACTAGAGAAAGAGAACTACTCAGAATGAAGGCTTCCTTGGAGAGTAATTAATATTCTTTGAGGAGGCAAAGAGCCTATGAGAGGGGCTTTTTCCCCCAGTTGTGATGACTTAGTAACCTCAGGAAACCCACCCTCTTTGTCCATGGTGGGCATGCCCAGCCCTTTAGAGTGGCTCACTATAGTAGGCATGCTACAAAGACTAATTAACTGAATGAAAGAATGAACAAATGAATAAAAAAATTTCACGTGGTAATTTATTAGAATCTTAGGATATGAGGGAAAGAACTCTTTGAATCATAATCTAGTCCTTCTGTTTTCAAATGAGGAAACTGAGGCTCAAGAGAAGAAGGAACTTTCCAAAACCATGTGCCTTATCAGTGACTAAGTTGGGATGAAAACTCAGCTGTCAGATGATCGGTCCCATCCCCTTTCCAGTTTTGGTGGAAGCTAGGAAAAATTCAAGGCACAAGGAAGAAATGTCTTGGGGATCAAGAGGTACCCTTTTTGCCTTGAAATGCATTGGGAATATTTCAGGGGTGTCCAGCCTCAGATCTTTGACCTACTTTGAATTATCTGAGTGAGAATGGAATGTACCAATAAGCTGAGACAGCCCCCAAAACATAGGCTAAATGCCAGGAAACCACAGAGCCCTTACCAAAGTCCCCAGAGAAAGGTCTCCTGCTCCTCAGGCTCATCCCAAGTCCAGGAGGGAAGACACAAAAGGGAGGAGCCAGAACTTTCCTCCTCCTCAGCACCCACAAACCATCTCTGTCTTCTCCCTGCATGGCCTGGAGCTGGTCCCCCAGGAGAAGAACAGAGGCTTCATTACCCAGATCAAGCTCTACCAGAGGGAAGGCAGGGACACGGGGCAGAGAGCCCTGGACTAGGAGTCAGGACGCTGGCTTTAGGTCTTGCTCTGCTACCAATCATGGTTAGATCACTCTCCTCTCTGAGCCTGGGTTTATTAATCTGTCAAGAGAGCTCACTACTCCAGATAACCACTTCCTTCCAGGATGATTTTTCTGAATTCTGAAATGATGGGAGAAATCACAGCTTCTTAGTCTTCTGAGGAGTCCTTAGTTTCCCCTTCTGCTTCCTCGGGAGTTCCTTACTTTCTACAGCAAATGCCTCTCCCAGAGAACAGGTCATTAGATCTGGTGGATTGCCAGTTTCCAGTGGAGAAGAGCTTCCAGCAGCTATGGAAGAGTCACCCCCAGTTCAGGGAGTCCCGATCCCACTTCTCCTTCTCCCTGGAGACCAGGAGTGGAGCTCCCAGCTCTGTTGACAGCAGGCCAGAAAGTAGGCTCTGGGAGGCAGTAGGAAAAGAGGAAGATTAGGAGTCGGCTGCCTCCTTACCCTATTGCTGCCCAAATGTTCTTCAGTGCCTGACTCTTACCCCAAAAATAATCATAGGCACTGAGTAGCACAATGACCCAAAGCAGGGGATGGGTGAGGAGGGTGTGGGCAGATGCTGCTGCATGACACTCCTCACCCCTCCCACCTGCCCAGCTCCAGGTTCCAAGGCCCAGCCTTAGCAGCCCCCTGCCTGCTTCCTGGGATTTTGCTCCAGAAGTCCCAGCTCTGCAGCACCATTTGACCTACCTGCTCATTCCTCTGGATCCCAACCCAGCTTGGTCACTCCTGTGTCCCCCAGGAACCATGGGCCTGTCTCCAGGGATGGCGAGCTAGTAACACGTGAGCATGTTTCTGTGTCTCAGTTTCCCCCTTTGTTTGATAAAAACCTACTTTGGTTTCAAGTCATACCTTTCCCTTCAGTGCATCTTCAGTGCTCTCATAGAGTAGGAAGGGTTGGAGAGATGACCTCTATTTTTCAGAAACAAAATAAAGACACAAAAAGCATGAGCAGCTCAAGACAGGAGCTAGGACTGGAACCCAGAATTCCTCCTTCCTCCCCACCCTACCTCCAACTAATTCAGGACTTTGCTATGTAAGTCAACTCGCAGCATCACCTTCCAAGGAAGAAAAAACAAAAATTTTTCTGCAGCTTAATTACCTAGAGCCTGGGCTGACCCCTGACACCTGAGGGGCCCTGCCTGGGATCCTCTGAGGACACAGCAGGGCTCATCCTCCCCAAAAGCTTGCCCTTCACTCAGTGCTTCTCTCTGGACTATTCCTGTGTTCAAAGTCTCCCCAAGAGAACCACTGGCTTCTGGAAATCTCCCCTCTCTACACAGGAGAATGCAGACAGAGTGGGCACATCCCTATCATCAGGGCACCCACCACTGTCCTCCCATTGTGGCTTTGTGGATGCACATGGCCCTTGGGTCAGCAGGTGGTCACAACCCAGACTGCCTGCCCCCACCCAGATGGCAATGGTGACCAGCACGCAACCTGGGAGCCAGCCTGCACAATTGGCAGCAGTGACTCAGAGCCCAGGGTATGGGCCCCACAGGACTGGGCCATGGCAGGGGTGCTCTGGGCCTCAAAAGAGTCTGCTCCCTCCAACTGAAGCCTCTGCCCACTCCTAGGCACATCCTCTTTGTGCATGCACATACCGCCCCACAACAACCCCCTACCTGGAGCCCTCTCTCACCTTTCCTGTCCTCCTTCCTTTCTCCTCTGTAACTTCTCTGGCCCTCAGTTCCCTTCACCCCACCCTTGGCCCTGTAATGGACAGCCTCTAACATGCCAGACTGCCCTTTCAGATGTTCCTTTCTGCTTCCCAGACTCTCAGCCCTCTAGGGGAACGACCAAGGTTTGCAGGGCGTCCACATTACCCCCAGCACTGATGTCTCACTTAGAGCTGAATCACCTGATAGATAAAAGCCTTTTGGTGGATGGGCTGGTGGAAATGCCCATGAATGAAACCAGCTCTAACTCATAGTATAATCCAGAGAAGCACTTCTGTTCCCTTCTGGTTCCATTTTCCTGCTGTACTCCCTGAGCAATCTGTCCCTTCTCTCTAAGCCTCAGTCTCCTCACCTGGCAGCATGGTAGGGAGGGTCACAGGTGCTCATACATATTCAGCACCTGGCTTAAGGCCCGGCCCATGAGGGTGCTCCCTACCTGCCAGGTCCCCTCATCCTCCCACTGGCTAGCTCTGGGTTCCAATCCGTATCCCAGCAACAGGTATCAGCAGTTTGGGGGAGCAATGTACAGGGTCCTGCTCACCTAGCTTCCTGAGGATGGCCACCCCTGGAGCTCCCCAGTGGCCTGCTTCTCTAAAGACAGGCAAAGAGTCTGCTCTGACACCCGACAGCGAGCAGCTTTGCGTGAGACAGGCAGCACGGCAGCACCAGCAGGCGTGGCTGAAGTAAATGATAGTGTAACCCTTGCTACGCGAAACAACAACATCATAACTGTCAGAGCAATTTTCCACTTCAGTAGTTTAACACCTGAACTGTTGCTGAGCTCTTTCTCTACCCCTCCGTGCTCGCTCAGGCTGGCTCTCTCTCTCCATCTCACTGCACGGAAGTCAGCCCTGGTATGAGCCATCTCTTCTGGAATCAGTTGCAAACAGGATTTGCCTCCAAGAACCAAAAGGCTGCAGGATTAATCAGCATGTGGGGTCTTCTGAGGAGAGGAAAGGAAAAGCCCAGAGGCTCAAGAACCCGGATTAGCATCTGTCAACATCTGGGTTACAAATAATGCAGGGAATTAACAGGGATTCTAATATTAGACAGCCTCCAACTCCCTGTCACAAAGATGCAGTTATAAATTGCTATTTACTGGGATCATATTTATTTTCCTAGAATGAGAATCAATGCACTGAGAGGATGTGAGAGATGGAGGCACCTCTAAAATGCTGCCTATCTGTTGGAGACCTGCCAGAGAAAGACACACACTTAGGGTGACAATCAAAATTTGTAACAACTGGTGGGGCAGAGGAACTGATCAATCGCCCTCTGTTGGGCCAAGGCACTCTTTAAGTTGATGGGGTGTTCTGAGTGGGGTAGGTCCCAGGAGAGAGCCTGCAGTGGCAGAGGCAGCCCTCAGAGGACCTGAGGAGACAACATTCAATATTTTAACAACTATTATACATACACGCACAGAGCTCTCTTCCTTCCCTGAGTTACTCCAGCGGAAACTCCCTGTCTTTCCCCAGGGAACCATCAAGTTCACTGACAGCCAAAAGATCCCTCCCAGGGGAAACCAAGGGCCAAATTAGAATCACAGAGTCAGGACATTGGAGCTGGAAGGGATCATTGAGAGAATCTTGTCCAACCCTTGGGTTGGAGGATGTGGAAACTGAGGCTGCTCCTGGTCACTCAGGGACTTAAGGGCAGGGCCTGTATGGGCCCCTGCTCTGCTCAGTGCTACTGTGCTGGCTCTGTCATCAGAGACAGCCCCAGGGTCACAGGGCACCACACTGTGCAGTAATCAGGTGGGTGATGCACAGACAGTGATGCTCACTCCCTCTCAGGTAAGAGCACAGAGGCAGGACCACAAAGGGAGAGAGCCCCTCAGCTGAGGAATTTGCCCACATCTGCCTCTGGGTGAGGGCAGCATGAGTGGGGGCAGGAAGAAAGCTGGGCAGACCCTAAGACACAGGGCTGTGTGAGCCTGGGAAGAAAGCATACCTGAATTCAGAATGTGATACAAACAGAGGTTAAAAGGTTGAGAGTCAGATAGATATTCACACCCTTGCTGATTTCCTCCAGTCTCATGGCCTTAAGTAGCATCAGATCACATTAGACACAGATCACTCCCAAATTTGTAATTTCAGCCTAGGCTTTGCCCATGAACTACAAACTTGTGTTTCCATTTTCCTATGCTGCTGTGTCAGCGGTCAGGGAAGGAAGTATTGATGGATCAAGGGGTCTTGATACCTACTCCTGAGTTTAAGGACATATCTGGTCCTCTCAGCATATGTGGCCTGGACTCTCAGTCACCCTGCTGGAAGGAAACTCAGAGGCCCTGAACTGACTTCCTGCCAGCATGTGGATCTCACAGCAGCCTCAGGAGAGACCATGCAGCCTCAGCTCAGACACTGAGCTTCCAGGATCTGCCATCCCCCAGCTGGTTCTGATTGCTTTCAACACCTTTCCACACACTGGTTTCATGGTACTCCATGGACTGTTCATGACCAAACATCAGCCCCTTCTCACCAGCACAGCCTCCGCAGAGGGCTTCACACTGCAGAATCAGAATTGCCGGCAACCTCTGCCGAGCACCTTGGGAATCACTGGTTCTATTTGTCCCCTACAGGGAGCTTCACCTTGATATCCCAGTCTCTACTGGAAATAGACACAGGTGGTGACTCAGGCAGTGCCCCTGTGCTCCACCATCTCTGCCTGGGATCAGGACAGAGCCTGGCCATAAGGGGAGAGAGAAGACACTTCTCCAGGCA